>JAPZDV010000001.1:5248129-5261147 GCA_029814665.1 Acanthurus lineatus
CGGCAGCTTTTCTAAAATATTGCGATGTAAGTTGCGATGTTTTAAGCGTATTTGTTGCGATGAAATTGCGGGAGACAGTGAAAATTGCTAAAAATTTGCTAAAAAAAAGTGTTTGTCAATCGATTACCTCCGCTTTCGTGAAGAACATCAGGGGATTGTTTTGCACGGTCTTTAGCAGTAATTTTTGTTGGTAAGTGAGACACTCTCACACGTCTGCATTTTGAAACCATAAACAGGGAGGTGAATTCGGTGACGTACGTGCATTACGTTTGCGCTGGGGACTGCTATGATTGGTGGAACTCACGGGAGGCTGGAAAAGTCGCGGTGATTGGACAAAATTGCAAGGTCGTGCAGAGTTCACAGAGATTGGTTGAATTTTCGTTAACTGTTGCGATCGCAACGTCGCGAATTCCTGGAGGGACTGATTGATACCAATAACAAACATAAGTTGCAGCCCTGGTAAGAGTTTTATATTAATTTTCAGTTTTAAAAAAATAACACTAAACTTTACAATTTCTTTACAACTTTACAGTTTCTTCACAATCCTGTTACCAGCCTATTTCTGATGGTGAATTACCCTGGATCATAACCTTTTTATTTTCAAAATTTTGAAAGAGTGCAGTGAAATGTTGAAGTTCAAAAGGACTTTTATTGGCTGGCTGATTTTCACATGTTTCACAAAGAGGAGTCCCTGTGAATGTTACTGTTAACACTTGTGCTGCTTCAGCTATAATCAGTCAAAATGTCTGCTGTGTAAAAAGGTCTACTGTCACAGCTCAAATGTGTTGAGGTTAAATATGAAGAAATGTGTGGGGACAGATAAGTTAAGTGACACAACCAGGGCCAGGATTTGATTTGATCTGGGGATTTGTCTGATGATGGCATCCTGACCTTGATAGTTTTCTGACCAGCGTTTGTATGCTACTGAAATGTTTTTTTTTATTATCCCAGTTTTATCACTTTATTACAGTTTTCTCCGTTATACAAGCAATGTCATAGCTTATCGTTTCTTTATTTTAGATATGACTGACATTAAAATTCTAAGTTTTTTCCTCAGGGAAGAGATGAGATAAAACAGCTAACCTAGTTTTGTGCTAGCTGCAAATGAATGAAAGGAAATTGATCTCCACAGCCATCTTTAATCTTTCTAACACAGAATACAGGCAGCACTGTTGTGTAACCTGACAATCACTGTCTTTCACTTTTCACTTAGTCTTAAAGGTTTTTCTGGACCTTTTCTTCGTGTGTATTGTATACAGGGGCCTCTTCTTGAAATCGAAGCCAGTTACACAACACACAACCCATTAGCCGCTCCACACGTTTACTGTGTTTAAAAAGATGTTATGTAACTGGTATGTAAGACAGACAGCCTCAAGCTTCACTCACACAGAGACACATGAGGAAGAGGGATAGTATATGTGTTCATAGTTGGTCTAACCTGCATCTGTTAAGAGCATCAGTTGTGTATGTTGTTAGATATTAATGCTACTTATCAATAAGTCGTGATAAGCATATGAATGGTAGAGGCAGTGTGGAGATGATGGCAAGTTGCTTTGATGAATCACCAATCCAAAACTCAGTTGTTTTTAGAACAATCACAGAGTATTCATTATTTTCTTAATTATTAGAAAAAGAGACAGCTGAGCCTAGGTAGTGTGTTACAGCCTCTTAGTCAAGCATGTCTTGACAAAGGCAAGTGCGTTTCTCTCACTGTGCAAACTAGTGGTTGGTTTGTAAACACCAAGTCCTGGTTAAAAAGTATCTTCAGTCTAACAGTATTAGGTACCAGGTTCTACCACATTTTTTTCATCACATTGTGCCCTCAGCACTAAAGTTTGCTCTCCTCTTCCTCCACTGAACACAGTCAGACACCTGCTGTCAGATAATTTTGACTCAGCTTGTCCACAGTGGTCCTGTTCACCAGTGGCAAAACCTCTTCCAGAGGACAAAACAGTGGCAGTACATTTAAAAGACTCCAGTGTCACTGTGTTTGTTTCCCGGTCCATCACTGTGGTTTTGCCGTAGAAGCTCCTCATTCCTTTGCGAAATCGGATGGTGAACAGGCCGTAGATAATGGGATCCAGGCAGGCGTTGACAAGCCCAAATATAAACAGGATGTGGGTGAGAGAGTGAGACACTTTCCCCTCCAGGTCGTCTGGAAAGAACCAGTACCACAAACCCAACAGGTAGTATGGAGTCCAGCAGACTATGAAGCAGATCACTATGACAATGCTCATTTTCAGAGTTCTCATCCTAGCCTTGGGGATATTGTTCTTTGAGCAACGGAGATGTGGCTCCTTTGAAGATACTGAAGAAAGAAAGGAAGAAAAAGAGAAAGAGAGAAAGAAAAAAACAATAAAAAGAATGAACATTAAACAAGAGAGTTGGCTTGGATGTGAGCTTGAAAAGTAACTACAGTTATACTATTATTATGTGTTCAACCTTTAGTTTTCTGGCTTTGTTCTGACAAAGCAAAAATCCAGCTCAGCTGTGAACTTACGGTTCTTTTTCGTCATTCCTTTAGAGATCTGGATGAAGATTCTGCTGTAGCAGATAATCATAATGACCAGAGGCAGCAGGAAGAGACAGGAGAAAGTAAACATGTTGTAGGTTGTTTCTTGCCAGTGACTGACAAAGCTCCCCCTAGTGGTACACTGTGTAAAGTTTGCTGGATAGGTGATGGTGACATTATGGAAAATGAACATCTGTGGAATTAAAAAAAGGATAGGGTCAGAATAGCAGCCAGCAGATGTCAGCAGAGATTAAAGCATTACGTAATTCTGATATCGCAGTTGTTTGCCAAATTAGCCCAGTGTCTCTAGGAACGGAGTTCAGATAGGACACTGATTTACTCCAGTTTAAGTTCTCTCTCCTTTACCCTGAGTGTGGTCCTGTCTAAGAATCTGTGTATAAACCATCGCAGAAACTTTCCAATCACAAGGAAGCCACTAAACTTGCCCTGTTTTTTCTCTCGTTTACTCTGAATTGAAAAATTATTAGAGACTGACCATAATGCTGTACTGAAAAACCTGAAACTAGCGACCATAAGCTTTTTAGTTACAAGTGTGCTGAGGGACCACATCAAATGAGAGAGTCATTTTCTCACAAGCTTGCACACTGAACAATCAGTCTTCTTTTACAACCTGTTAGGTCCCCCTCTGCTGGTCTTTAAAGAGAATGGAGGTTAAGGCATAAGGTAGGCTAACATTAGCAGCTCAGTCTTGTTCTGTCACGTTTGCACTGTGACAGCCTCAGCCCAAAGCTTTACAGAGACTGGTGTCATGTTCAGCAAACACATTAGTCCTCATTCTAAGTATTTCTCTTGTATAATTACAAGTAAAAACCCAGTTTGATGGGTGGTATATTATGCTATAACCTGGTTTAACACTTCTTCTCTATTGGTATTTCTTACTATGTCCTTATTTGATTTGAAACATCTGTTTGCTAACTTGTGTTGTAACATACTATGGCCTTGGCTGAGGAAGAAGATGCTCTACAGCACTGAGGCCTTGTCCTGTTATCAGGATTGGGATCCTTCAAAAGTTGGGTCCAAGGTATGGACAGAGCTTTCAAATGTAATGATTAAAGGGTTCCATCTGTTCAGAGTTGTATTTCTTGAAGGACAGTGCCTTTGGCCAGGTCTATTAAATTGAAATGTTTGAGCTGTACGTCAGAGCTTTCGTATTGGCTTTGAACGATCTCTCAGGTTGTCCGGAACACCTGATTGATACTGTACTTCTTTGTAATAAACTTCATTAAATACAATCAAGTCAGTGTCAACGGAGATTTCTCCATCGACACCCTCACAGCACCATTATGAGAAGATACCACAGATGATAAAACAAAGCACAATTTTAACATCAGTCCTGCTTGTTATATCAAAGCTAAATAAATGCCCGCCCTTACATTTGTCCTTATCATACGTATCACAAGACTAACTAGCTTTATACAAGAACAACTTTGTTTCTTTACTTTTATTGCATGGCTCATCAATTGGTAAGGTTTTTTTCCCTGAGACATGCAGATTTAACTTAAGGCTTTTCACCTTATGTTTTTAGCAATCAAAACATAAGTAAAACCATGTTTACTGGAATTTAAAACAATGTAGCTTAAAATATCTAAAGGCCAACTGTACAGGATTTAGTGTAATTGCATAATGCAAAAAACTGAATATCCATCCACTCACCAGGCTTATATCCTCTTAGTTATACTGTATGGATTATGGGGAAGATGTTTAAGCTGTAAAAGGGAAAGCTTAATACAAAAGAGAGATCAGTTCAACCTGCCCCACATGCTTGCATTTTTCTCTGAATCCCTGAGCAGTCTTTTTGTTAAAATAAACCAAACAAGCCATATCACCTGTCTCGTCAAATCAGTGTCACCTGGCCTTACCTGAGGGATTGAAAACAGGGTGCTCATAGTCCATGCAACTGTCAGCATGACCCTGTTCCTTCTGCGGGCCATGCTGATGGCCAGAGGGTTGAGGATAGCTGACTGTCTGTCCAGACTAATCACCACTGTGACAAAGGCACAGGAGTACATGGCCTGTAGCTTAAGGAACATCAGGAACCTGCAGGCCAGGTCGCCGGCCAGCCACTGAACTGTGATGTTCCACACTGCATCCACAGGCATCACGATGAAGGTAACCAAGAGATCGGCCACAGTCAGGTTGATTATCAACACTCGGACATGCGATTTGCGCTTTTGTCCATTGGCTGCCCACAGCACAGCCAAATTGCAGAAAGTGGAAATGCCACACAGGATGAAGGTGATGATCACTCTGACCTTGGCTGCTGTAGAAAAGGTAGGCAGCTGTGGCACTCTGTCCACTGATGTCCAGTTACAGTGAGCATTGAAGCTGGCATTGAAGTCGAATCCCGAGCTCTTCTGATACATGACGACTGGAGGATCACAGTAGGATGAAGCACTCATTTTCTGATCCTTACCAAGGGGTCAGCATTTTCTTTATGGCTACATGAAGGCAAAATATATGCATGAGTCTTATTTATGCAGTGGTTGCAAAAGCTTTATCTGCATCAAATGTAAAAGATGACTAAACAATGAGTTCTTCCAGTAACACTGTGGCTGACGGAGTGGGAGCAGTCTCCCTCGTAGGGCATTTTTCTCCCATGCTTATTGATGTGGAAAGGTGGTATGATTGCCTCTAACAAACCCCACTGGCATTAGAGGTTTCCATACTGTTAAATTTGCAGCAGCAGCACCACCAACAACAACACCGGACAACGCATCAAGGTAATTGCATTCTAATGTCAATAATCTCTTAATTCAATCAAAAAAATGAAAATGTTTCAAACAAATTCTTCCTCAACGTGGTAGGTCTCTCATTAAAAATAAATAAATAGATAAATAAAAATCATCGAAAGAATTCTTTGAACAGGAAAACTGGCTTTTGCCTTTCCAGTGCGAAGATACTGTACTGCATAATCAACAGTTAGGTTGATCAGTCAGGTTACACAGCTAAAAATAAAATATTTCAGTAAGTACTTAGGTTGTATATTTCCACAGACTCAAGTGCATTCTCACCTTGTTTGCTTGTTTGTGTGTTTTGTTGTTGTTGATGTTTTGCATGGAAAAAGCGCCAATAAATATTTTGCAATTACTTATAATATTCTAAAAAAAAAAAACAAAAAAAAACTTACATCTAAGTCCGTTTTGTCTTGTATCGACGAATTTTCCGGATCAAAACAAAGAGAAATCCTCTCTCTGGAAGTTCCAGACTTTGCCGCATACGATGGTAGTACGGTAGAGTGCGGAGCGTCTGTCGGTATTCAGTTGTCTGCATTACCTCGTTGTTGTATTCCAGTGTCCCTTCGGATGCTTTTGGACGCATTTTGTACTCCGTCCGCTGCGCGCGTCTGGCGCTCCGTGGGCGCGGCTTCTCTGCTTCAGGGGCGTCAGTTTGATGAACCACGGGCTCCGAGAAGGTTCGTAATCCTGCTAGAGTAAATGCAGGCCTAATAAGACCCTGCAGCCCGTATTAGCATCATTTTTATTGAGAGCCGAACTAAACGAGCTCGTATTAACTGCATTTATTATGTCTAGTTAGGTATACTTGGAGATGAGAGGGAAAAATTGCATTCACTGCAAATCCTCATCAATCAATCAATAAATCCATGCTTACGGCTGTAGTCTCTGTTGACATTGTTGCAGACTTGTCATTTTAGGTGTTGGTGCATGAGAAAGCATGCCCTTTTCTGCCATATGCGGCTTAATTTGTTCTCCCCTTTCTCATTGGGATATATCTTACACATTCCGTAGCAAGTGCCCGTATGATAAAAAGTGTTCATGTTTCTTTGACAAAGACACCTCTGGTCAGTTAGCAGCAGGAATCAGAAAAGCAAGAAAGAATCTTTGAAGAAGGTTACCCAGTTGTTCAGCTGTTGTTTGCGATTATTATTATTATTAGTAGTAGTAGTAGTAGTAGTAGTAGTAGTAGTAGTATTTTCATTATTTGATAAGTATATCACACTAAATTTTCTGTCTCCACAAAAAAATATGAAGTAAAGCAGATAAAGTAATTGAGCAAGTTATTAGATATCAGGGTATCAGATCTGGAGTGGGGATAGGTGCAATCTCATGGTTGAGCTCAAAGCATGACATTTTACATTTGTTTTGTATTGTTAACTGTGTAACCTGACGAGCAAGATGGAATTTTTCACACAGGATATACTCTACATGTCCATCTGGGAAACAGCCCATGCAGCACTTGGAGGGGGCAGATCATTTTCAAAAAAAAAGAAAGAAATAAATGTGATTGGATGACAGTTTTATCTGTCACATTCATTACTCTTACTGAAGCCAGTCTGGAGAAAAACAAAAACATCTTTTCCAAGAAGAAAAGCCTTTAAATCTGTTCTTTGCTCTTCTTTTAATGAGGAACTGTTGTTCAGTTCTGATAAAATAAATTAATGATAACCTCTTCCAAACCTTCCTAGCCTCTATAGCTACGACCTCTTTATCTTCATAAGACACTTCTGCTCATATTCTGCCAAGACACAAACAAAGGTGGAGCTTTACAAGTTGGACCTGTGAGATTTCAGATTTGAAATCTCAGCAGCCTTAGCTTATGATTTAGGTGAACTATTCCTTTAACTTCCCTTACATGACTAGACCCACTGGTAGGCCTGAGTGAAACGTCACTCACTGTTTTGATTTCAGAAACAGCAGACAGTCGTTGCAACAAATAAATCTACTAATAAAAAATAAACCATATGATGGAAACTTGAGCAGAGCCACATGTTCTTACTATGGAGTTGGTGAAGACCAAAGCAGAGTTAAAAGTAGTGTAAATATCAGACATTCATTTATCAGAAAGTCAGACACCAAATGAATGCTAATATTGTTTCAAATTTTCAAACCATGAGTAGAATTTCTTAGTTTAGAAGATGGAAATAAATGTAAAATGAATTAAATGTAATTTGTGAAATAATATTATATTAGAAAGTGTTTTTTGTTTTCTCTCAACAGATATTGGGACAACAGAACAGAGACTGAAGAGTGACAGGAATGACGTAGAGCTAGGATGACATTGTGGGAAGCTAGCGACCTGGATTTTAACCAAGCAGGCTGTTACATGGACTGCAAAGCTAACCTTGTGCTCCTCCTCTGTGACAGGATGATTATTTTAACACCATGATAATGCTTCAAATTATAACAAATGAGGGAAAAGCATCTGTTTAATCCTCTCTGTCCATGGAAATTAGCACCTGCTAACACGTAAGTAAAAAGTAGCTGTGACATTGTGTAAAACCCAATTTGGCTTGTATGAATAAGAAATTGTACCACTTATCATTCAACTGTTATTGCACCTCATAATGGAAAACTGTTTGACATCTTAAGATATATTTTTGATAACCATGAGAGAGAGAAAAGAGGAGGGAGGAAATCCCATAAAAGGGAGCAAATTTTACATAAATCCCCATTATTCAAAAGAAAATAACATCAATCAAACAAATGTATCTATTGAAGCCTCATTTATGCAGTTCAGCTGATTCAGTTATATAAACTGTTTTCCTTTTCAAAGATAAAACAAATTGAACGGCAAGCCGTTTCTGTCCGATCTCTCTGTCTTTTTTTTGACTGTCTTTAGAAATTTAAATAAGGGATTCAGTCTTTCTCCCTGCTGTCTTTCATGTGGGGAGAATCAACCATTTGATGTGTTAACGACAAACTGAAAGGAAAAGGCTCATATTGATTCAATAATCAAAGGTTCAGTTTAATTATTGGCGCCATTTTGGACAATAGATAGTAGCCATGCTGAGACGAGTACAGACATAATGGTGCGTCATTGCCACAGATTATCAGCAGCCTGTGTTCAGAGGACTGTTGTGGAGTGGAGGAGCAGCTGATTGGCACTAGCTGATGGTTTATGCAGATGTCTGATTCTGGGCTATTGTCCAAACAGGCTGTGACCTTCCCAGCCTCACAGATATTAGACTGTTTTTCACCTTAATCCACAGTAATTGTGGTGCCTCTATTGCGGTAAAGCATTATTATCATTTGGTTCTTTACTGTATTTTGCTAAAATCCCTCCCCTTCCACAGCCAGCACGTATTACTGCACCTGCAGGCTTATATCAAGACAACACAGTGCTCATAGAAACCTGGTAGTCTCGCCACATACTAACAAGTGCTTAGTTCTATGAACAGTGGTACTTTCATACAGATATTACGGAGGCATAAAATTATTTTTTTGTAATGCTATTTTGACTTGTGTGCAATGATCAATGCTAGAAATACAAATACAAACACAAAACTATTAAAAAGACTAAGATGCTGTATTCATAGGCAGCGACACAGCTCGTCCTACACGTGGGCCAGAGTTTAGTGCAAATCTAATGGGGCTGTATGCTTACTTTTTTCCAAAGAGAATGTTCCTTTAAACAGCAACAACAACAAAAAAAAAATGGAAGCGAAGAAGACATCTAGTGAAAAAGGTAATAAGAGTTAATACATTTTATTACACCTGCATGTTCTAAGGGACACACATCTGTGCAATAGCACATTCAAAAAGGATCACATATTAGTGCACTGCAGTTTATGGAGTGTGGGATTGTAGTTCTTGACTGATTAGGAGAGTAAAAGAAAATGATTACTCGATATGTAATCTTTACTTGTTTACTGTGCTCCAAATTATTTGTCCAAATATGTTACAACCAGCTCAAATAAGAAAGGAAGGAGATGAACTAGAGGAATAACATAGTAAACTTATATTTATTAAATCAACTGAGGCATGTGGATGTTTGTGTCTGTGTTGTATGTAAGTGTGTGGATGCAGTGATCAATATGGAACTAAGAGCTAAAGCGACTGAAAAGAAGAATAAGACATGGTGCTGGATGCAGAGGATGGCTGGTAACACACTGAAAGCTAAGATAGACCTCAAGTAACCAGGAGCACTGGCCAGGTGTTCCCACTCAACTCATTACCACGGCTCCACTCAGCGAAGGTCCTGGAAGACACAAAAAGCACACACTGTATGAAGGGCATGGAAACAGACACTGGGGCCATAGCAAATATATCTCCATTACAAGTGAAACACACGTACTGTGAAGCCCTCTTTGACCGAAATGTGATAAGGCCATTGTACCTCAGACAGTAAAAATGTTCTTGTAGAGGATCTGACACAAAGACAAAAAGCTCCCATATGAAGTCCCCACCTGCAGATGTTTCAAATTTCAATAGAATTTTCTTCCACCATACATGTCATCTACAGTTATTTCTAATTTTTCAATAGACGTGATATCACCAATATAATATATTCAGAAGTCTACAATAACCATAACATGTTCATAAGCATGATTTGTTAAGCAGAATCATTATTAATATTAATCTATATACATCGATCTATATCATGTATATGAATCTATAGTTATATCTATCTATCTATCTATCTATCTATCTATCTATCTATCTATCTATCTATCTATCTATCTATCTATCTATCTATCTAATATCAGCTGGTGGCTGTATCATGCTGAACCATGTCATTGTTTTACTGTGTCAGCATTAATCTAGCCTTTGCCTGAGTTCTGGGAAGTGACCTTTGTAAATGCTAGAATCTAATTCAATAAATAAGCATTTGAATGACTGACCTGTGAAGCTCTCCTGAATTATGTAACTGGTTTTATTGAATAATGTTACTTTTTGCTGGCTGTAGTCAACCTTGACTATAAGCTGTACTTACAAACTCGCAGGATGAGCCATGATTTTTTACTGTCTTCATCTTTTTTTATTAAAGGATTTATGTGCACAGACAGAATGGATGCAAAAACACAGAAAGAGAAAAGCACAGAAAAGAAGTTTTAGTGTGTGGATCGACATGGGTAAGAGCACTGGCATAACAGCCTCCAGGTACTGAGGGATCCAACTGAAAGCCCATTATATCTGGAGGCGAGTGGTACAAGTGGGGACTGAAAGGTTTCTAACCTCCTCGAGGGGCTAACAGATTTCCACTTCCAGCTCACAGACTCTAAAGAAGAGGCCTGGAGTTTGGCCACCTTTTTTTTATGGAGCTCTCTCCTTCCCACAAATGAACACACTGCCAACTTGACAAGTTGTCGTTTTTTCAGAAAAAATTTATATCACTCACCTCACCTCTCATTCCCTAAACCCTAAAAGACTTCAGCAGCTGCCACTGGCCAAAAACCCCCATTATTCTTAAATGTTTAATAACTTTTGATCTGCTTGTGCAATCCACATTCTTTAAAAAGTCATGTGAACAGTTCTTCAGTTTCTAAGTGGTGAATACATTAATATGTTTTGTTAGGCCTGGGATACCGTTTTAATAAATGGCTGTAATTTGCTTGGGTCAAGGTTTGAGATAAATTCATTAATTATCAGACAATGCAAATGTAAAGTTGGGACTTTAAAATGGAAAAGGTTGAAACTTGAGGTTTTCCTGAATCAAAAGATGTATAACACTCGGTGATGACTGCTAGAACAAGCAAGGGGAAAAAAATTAAATACAAGACAGTCATGTTGCTTTGGGACTTCAAGGGCCTTTATCGCTCTGTTGTCCGATTTGTCTCTCCTATGTGTGGGAGGTCTTGGTGCAGTGACATCTGACCTTTGACTACTTCTTGCTGTGTTCTTCTTATGTAATGCTGGTGATTCACCTCATTGGCATCAAGATGAACAAGTTTTTTTGGCCATAAAATATGCATATGGACAAATAAATGGCCACACTATATCACAATATATATCATAAAACCTAATGGTGTTTGAGAAAATTATTGTAGCAGAAGAGTATCAAATAAGTTGACAATTAAAGATATTTAAGAAGGAAAAAAAAATTCTGGCACAATATAACCAAAAGAAAAACTGAGGAATACAATTATTTTTCACTCTTCAGAGCAACCTTAAAAACATCTAGACAATTTCAGAAAACAGCCCTGCATCCTGTCTTTTTTGCAAAGCTCATCATGTTTAGTTTTTGTTGAAAATGAGGCATTTAGAACAAAACAGGAAGAAAAAATATGGAAATAAGTGAAAAAGAAAACATGAATAATAGGAAAAAAGTTAAAATTTACATTTGTGGTATATTTAAATGTACAATATTGTTCTAAATATTAGATTGATGCAGATTTCATGTGTTACAGCCCTGCAAATAATGTTTTCTTGGATATCTTGACATAATTACATCAAATGTCATACATTCAATCAAATCCTTTAAACCTACAGTAGTTTAAAGCCTATGCATATTTCCAAGGCTGGCATATTTTTGAAGTCTATCCCTTGTCCTCTGTTACATATAGAGCGTTAACCTGTTGTAATAAAGACAACAGACTGGACGGGTAAACTGCAGGTTCTTCCTGACAGCAGTTTGAGCTGTTAGTTGTTTCTGATGGGCAGTCAAGGGTAAAGAGTATAGCAAATATGGCTTCTCCCCAATGGACTTCATGCTAAAAATATTCAGAGTGTCCCTCCTTTGAAATAGGTCACAGATGATTTTTCTCTCTTTAACTTTTGGCAAAAAGGTTGTGCCTGACTGTCTGTCATCCAGACTAAACTGTGTAACGTGACCCTTCCCAGAGTCAAATACAGTGTGCGGCAAGTCCCTCTGACAGCAGACGAGTCACTGAATAACTGATAATAATAATATTAACAGACCAATTAACACTTTATCAGTGGTTAAGATTTTCAAATCAGTGGTAATTTAAGCATAAAGTAATTATTAGTATCATGTGTCATTTGGCTTCCCCACAGTTTCTGAGGGTAATACCACTGTTGTAAATACAAATCTTAGCAAAGCAGCTTTTATTACTTGTCAAACAGCAAAGAGTTCAGCATTTGTCTTGTGAAGCTCTTGTCAAACTCTTTAGGTGGTTTTTTTTAAACATTATTCCTCTCCATTACTCAGCTATACTTTGTCTTTAGTGTTTAAAGTGTAAACAGGCTAACCTTGGTCCTGCTCAACATCATTATAGTGCATGAGCATCATTATATGAGCATGAGCACACTGGCATTAGCATTTAGCTTAAAGCACTGTCATGTCTTATATTGCTTTCAAACTGGCAATGTTACACATCAACTTGTGTTGGCTGTATAATGGTATGTAAGGTCTGCAAGAGGTGTTCAGGGCATGTACAAACAAATCTGTAACAGTGAATCTTTTATATCACATGAGTAGCATGAATAAACTGAATCCCCATAGTCACCAAACCCATCAGTAGTTTGCAGCAGTAGAGGTCACCTGACTGCTGACTGAGCTGGTTTTCGTCAACTTCCACAGTTTTTGCAAACTTGCCAGCTCTCTATTGCTAATTGTAGTAGGAGAATAAGCAGTAAAACCACAGGACATGAGTAAGTGTTTCAGTGAGCCTTTTATGACATTTTTATGCTCTCAGTAAGCAATTGACAACAATAATGCAAGTGATTTTTTTAGCAACTCTTACTGTCGTTTCAACAAAATACAGATAAGGTGTATGTTCATATATCTTACATAATCAATCTCTCTCTCTCTCCCTCCCGCTCTCTCGCTCTCTCTCTCTCTGTCGCG
>JAPZDV010000001.1:5262961-5292428 GCA_029814665.1 Acanthurus lineatus
TCTCTTTCTCTCTCTCTCTCTCTCTCTCTCTCTCTCTATCTCTCTCTCTCTATATATATATATATATGTATATATGTATATATATCTCATTTAAATTATTCTAATTTAAATTATTCGCTTCAGTAATTATTTAATCAAGTGTATTTAACATTAAACCTTAATTAACTTACAGACCTACTGCTTAAATGGCCCTAAGGGTTCACTTACCAATTTTTCTTTTTTAAGTTTTATTTGGTATAACAGGCTGACCTGAATAAGCCTGCTCTCATAGCTAAATTGTAACTATTTAAATACTATTTCTAAGCATAAAATAAATTAATTTACACTGCATTCCAATTAGCAGCTGGCAGAGAGATAATTGACTTGTACCTTTTAGCATGAATCATTGTCAGCTGGCTTATCTGTTCTTGGGAGATATCAGGAAAATCAACAAGTGCACAGTTTTAAATACTGTGATTTTAATACTGAGGATTTTTCCTGCAGGCGATGGGCACACAGAGTACTTGCTTGTGAAGTAAATGAGTGAGTGCTCAGGGAAAATACATTTGTATTTAGTATTTCCACGTTATTACAATCACAGCCTGGAAATAATTATTGTATTCTAAAAATGCTTTAAAGCCAGCTGGCAGTAAACATTGTAAAATCTCACAACACTCTCGACCATCAGAAGATAGATGCATTGTCTCAGCACTGGACCTGGTGTGTAGCAGTCAATGTATGCAATTTGTCATATTTTGACCTCTTACAGATTCTCTTACTCTATTTTGTATGTGCAGTGGGATAATTGTAACAAGCTGCGTCTTCATGCATTTTGTTCTCCCTCCCTCACCATATTTATTGTCCATTAACTGTCAACTGATGCCATTGGCTTGGCTTCATTCTTGATGGTCAGTGGCTGCTGTTATTTTAAGTAACCCATTGAAAGCATCATGTAGGCACAGTTTCTATTTTTATTAACATATTACATTATGTAAAATGGTCCTTTTATGACCTTTTTTGCCTGAGTACAGCACTAATATGAGTCACTGTCCAAGTTTAATCAGATATGATCAATATTGTGGTGAGAACTGACAGTGAAGAGAAAACGTTCAATTACCCCCCTTCATGTAAAACTGGAGTTCAAACATGCATGATAGCTCCATCTCATCAAAATTATGGCCAAGAGTGCAAAAAATCTGTGTGACTTCTCATGAGGTGAAGGTTGTTTGAGGTAGAGAGCACTTAGAAAGAGTAATTATGTTGTAACAGTTGTCAAGAGTCCTCTTTTAGCTTTGGGTACTCAAGTGGAATATAACTTCCACCTTTTCTGTCACCCATGTTTTTTTCCAGAGCTATTACAGTTGTTTTTGTTCCTCCCTGTCAGAGACAGATTAAAATAAACCTGGACTGTGGTGGAGCCTCACATGAAAAATTACAAATTTTTTATTTTAGTGCTTGTAATGTGGGAGGCTGGTCAGTTTGGGCATCAGATGGTGATTGAAACTGTGAGGCCATTTTGCTCATCTACATTACATCTGGCCAGTCATTTAAAGCTCCATTGTGGTCTTCTCTGACAGAATCAGAGTTTTTCATACCCTAAAAGAAGAAACATTACCAAAGGCAATATTTAAAACTCTTACAAAAACATAACACACTTACACACAACATGAAGACAGAGTAAACAGGGCTTTATCTAAAGGGACGGTAAAACTGTGGATTGCGTGATGAAAATCCATAAAAGGTATAAAATTATAAGACTGTAACTTATGGATCCAGATAAATAACAATCAATAAAGATAATACATGTCAGCAGAAGAACTTTAGACAGAACAGCAAATGAAGTGGTAGAGGTTTATGGAATTTAAAAGAAGTAGTCATCATATTTATAGCTCTGTCTCTCTCTCTCTCTCTGCAGAGTGCCAAAGCTTGTATGCTGCTGACTCCTTTCTCTGAGAATATGGAGGGATAACTCAGATAGACTGAGTCATCTCAAGTTCAATCAGAGAAAAAACAAAAAGCTAAGTCAGAGATGTCATGTCAGGTGAGAAGACACTGGGACCAATTTTGACCGCTGGTCCTTTTCGCTATGGAGTAGTTTGGCCCTAAAATAGATGCAATACTTTCATGTCAGTCTTGCAAAGCATCGTTTGTATTCTTATGCTGTGAAGGATTCAGTTCTCAGCCAGGTGAGTGGAGGATGGACTGAAATAATAATGATGTGGCTGTTTCTGGATTCTCAGTGGGCATGTCACTTCTTATTACAGTAATGTCAGTTAAGTCAACGCTTAAGTTCAATTATTTTGAGCTCAGCACAGCTGGACGTGTGACTCTGAATCACATCTCAGTTTTCAAGCATTTGAAACTGTGAGCATAATGCCATAGCAAGAGAAGTGAGTGAAAAGACATATAATGGATAAAATGGTTAATGGCATCTAAAAAATGGATTTTTTTTTCCCTTATTCTCCTCAGTTCAGCTAAGAATACTTGCAGAAAAGCAAAGAGAAAGAGAAATGTGCAGACCTCAGCAGTTTGGTTCCAAAAACACATACTGTTATAATCTGTTCATATTATTTCAATGTGTAATAAGAATCATGATAGAGTATATTGACTTTTTACAGGAAAACAGTAAATTTTAAGAAAAGGCAATATTCTTGAACAGTCTTATCAATTAGTCTCTACTTAATTGACCCAATTATTTGCATAGCACATGACACCATATTTTTTTGGATTTGGTGGATCACTTCTGTATGAAATAACTGACATACAAAAGCTTATTTATCCAAAATATATTAATCTGGACCATTGCTTTGAATAAAATAAAATAAAAAATGAAGATGATAACATGCTACTTTTAGGCAACTACAGTGTTTACCAGGCAGACCTCTTTAGTTCAGCGTACTAGCATGTTACACTGAACACAGAAAACAGCTGAGGTTGACAGGAAAGTTATTTGTTGGAGTTATTTGGTCATAAACTTAATAAAGTTTGACATAACAGAATAAAAGATTTTAGTACAAAGGAATTAGCTAAATCATAGTTTCCTTCCACATTCAAGCTAGACCATTTCGTGACCGTTTCCAGATGTTAATTCCTCACTTCTGCCTGTATGTCTTATCCCAAGAGTCATTATGTTGGATCCAATACATTCCAACAGTTGTCAGCCACTGATTTGAGGCATTCAGAGTCCAGGTAGTATTCAACAGCGTCCATCACCATTAATCAACAAATACCAATCAGTTCAACAGATTGGAGGGCCGACCTCAATGGATAGTGCACAACCTGCTGTCACATGAGAAATGATGAGCAGTCATCAAGGTCCCGCGGTCATGTGACAGTAATCTGTACATAGCACTAGCTAAGATGTGAACTGTGTGAAACCCCTTGAGAAGAATGGCAGTGTAAGCAGCTGATTGCAGACCTGATGAAGCCACTCAGGTGAGGTGATGCCTTGACCGGTATGTCATGGAGGTTTAAGGTGAAGTGTTAAGCACTCAGGTGGAAAAATCTGATTGAAAAGACTCTCTGTGCCTTTTTTATCTCAGTGTATGTAGCCTCTTCCACCTCATTCTGTGCCAAAATCATTAAATGCATTTCCTGTGTATGAAAGGTTCCACAGGTGAATTCGTATGGTTTTTATGCTTCTTTGCCCAGTAATAGAAGGATAACTGCAAACCAAGTTCAGAATACAATGTCAACACACCAGATGAATATCACTCAACATATGTATATGATATATATATTTAAATTCATACATGCATATATATACATGTATAGGTGTATGTGTATGTGTATGTTTTTTCACAATGATGTTTTTGACAAAACAACATTTCCAGTACTGTTATCTCAGCCATTTTTTTTATATGTTAAAGCCGAATGATTACAGGCTTACTCGTATTTACAAAGAATCTAATTAAAATGATGTTATAACATGCAAATCTCTGCAACATAGTAGGTGACTGGATATCCATCCCTCGGTTTAACCATAACATGTAGCCGCTGTGGTTTAGTCCAGCTTAAGTTCTTACTTCTAAATCACAGTAAATGTAATTTTGTCCATGTCTCATAAGATGACTCTTACCCCTAAACCTTACACATTTACATGAGCTGTCAGGTCTGCAAATGACTATTAGTCATTTTATTAAAAGAATTAATTAAGTAAGGTATGCATCAGCTTTAATGACGGTCCATACATGTTTATTATGCTACAATGGGGCAATAGGGGAAATGTTAGCTGTTGGTAAGTTCACTACTGTAACATCACCATGTGTGTTTGAGTGTGTGCATTAAGGATGTTGGTACGCATACAAAATGACTTCTTTTCTCTTTCTTTTTTTTTTAATCAGCCCCTCAGCTCATTCAACTCCCTGATGCTGATTCTTTTCTCTGGCATGTTTTGTCCTGTTGCGCCCTCAGTTGGTGGAAGACTGCTTCAACATATTAAAGGAGTTCACCTAACCCACACAGGGTCTGTTTTACCACAGGGAATATGGACCTGTCTGTCTGATTTCACCTGGTGAAGTGCCATGAACACAAGGAACAGTGTATACAGAATGTCAACTCTCTCAGATAAAGATCATTCTTTTAACAAGATGGTTTTTATATCGCATAAAACAAAATGAACACAACAAAACCAAAAAAAGAGATCATCTCAACTGTCTGACCTCTCTGCAGGATGTCCTGCTTCACTTAGAAGTAGATCAGTACTCCAGGATTAACACATCTTGCTCCAGGTTTCAGTCAGTTTCACTGTCTAAAAACAATGGCTACAACATTAGTTTATTATATAAAGTAAATTGCAGACTGACTCACAAGGCTCTCAGATCTTGAGAAGTATTGTGAGAGTGATTTTTTTTTATTTCTTTAGTGTCTGCAACACCATCCAGGCCAGCTTTTTAAAGCAATAAGCCTCCATTGGTGTAACTGCACCCATGGACTACCTCACTGGCCAGCCACAGTGTGAGCGGCTTCGCCTCTTTAAAGTTTGTGACACTGATGCACCTTAAAGAACTGTACTGGCTACATTCCTCTTCACACTCTCACACAATATTAGGAAATAAAAGAGTGCAAGTAAAGAGCTTCCTGGTGTAGCAACAATCACACTATGCTCAAAGTTTATTTAAAAAAAAGAGTTAATCCATCAGAGGAAGAGGACGCTCTCTGTCCCTGTTGTAATCCTGAGAGAGAAAATTTAGAGGGTGGGCTCATACAAGTACCTTGGAGTCCAGATCAACAATGAACTGGACTGTGCTCTTAACAGTGACGCCCTCTTCAGGAATGGAGAGAGCAGAGCGTTCTTATTGAGAAAACTCAGACCCTTCAGTATGTACAAATGCCTTTTGAAGATCCTTTGTCAGTCTGTTATGACCAGTGCACAGTTCTTTGCATTGTTGAGGCCTTTAAGTGAACCCATCCTGTTCCATTTATATTTCACTTTCTGCTGTGCTTTAATTGTAAAATTTCTGAATTATACTTTGTCACATTCTGCAGAAAATAATCACACAGTTGTCCCTTTACCTGTAATTTTGTCTCCAAATGTTCCTTGTTAATTTCTATTCTTTTCCTTTATTTCGGTTTGATATAACCTTATTATTTCTTGTTATGAATAAAAACAAAACAATAACAAACTGATTCCATTTGAACACTGGGTTTCACATTTATTACACAGCAACATCATTTTATTTCAGCTCACTCTTGGATGACACAAATGGATGATGGTGGACAATCACAACAGCTACTCAAAGTAGCTGCTATTTGTAGTTTAACTTGGCTGTCTAATGTATTTTCTTATTGGCATTTTAATATTAGTCCAGCTCTCAGCAGGGCACACTGATTCCATTGTACAAGTCATCTCGCTCCATTTTCTCACAGCTCTACGATGAGTGTTGCTAAATTCTTCGCTAACCCCAATGCTCTGCTCTCCCAGTGAAGCGACAGTAGGCATGGCCTGTTCGCACGGCAGCAGGTAGCATGTTGTCAGAGTTTTTAGGAGGTAATGGACACCATATTGTTTGGACTGAGTATCTCAATCCAGTAACCATCAGGGTCCTGAATGAAGGCCAAACCTTTCATTTTACCTGAGAAGAAAATAAAAGAAGTGAGGGAGGGGATAAATGTTAATATTGTATGCATAAAGTGACAATACCCTGAAGAGAAATATGTTGAAAATGTAGATACAAGTTATGAGCAGCTGCTTTTTACTGTTAAATATAGAGTCAGTTAATGGAAAAGGTTTAGCCTGGGAGAATGAAGAATTTGCTTAACTGTCGGGCAGAACTGAATATCTTCTGCTTAACTCTTGCTCACTTGACATCTAGATTGTGAAGAAAACCCTCCTCTTCTAAAGGATAATGCCAATGGAAAGTTCAGGGACCAATAAATAAGATTTAGTGGCATCAAGCAGGAGGGTAGTTGACTGTATCCAAATGACTATTACTAGTCTTACCCTCCCATTCCAAGTATGCAGGAGAGCCTATCTGTCCATAAAATGTGTGAAAAATCAAGAAAGCCGTCTCTAGAGCTGGTGTTTGGTTTGTCTGCTCTGGGTTACTGTGGAAACTGTAATAAACTGTAATGCAACATGCTGGGCTCCATGTGAGAGAACCTGCTCTCTCTGTAAATATTAAAGGCTCATTCTAAGGCCATGATAACACAACAATTCTTGTTCTCAGGTGTTTAAACACTGTTGTAAACATATTTTTAATTATTAAATTCTACAACTAGATCCCCCTGATCCTGATAAGGAACATTTGATTAAACAGTGTAAACAATAAATTAAGTCATATTAATAAAATTTAGAATATTTTTTTACTGAATCAAAATTTATTCATCCACTTAATATCTGACACTCTTAATGTTAATAAAATGTGCTTGAAATGTAAAACACCATTAAGTAAAAAGGGGGAGAAAATAAAACATTGGTGCCTATTTTACCCGCATATACATTAACACCTCACATCTTACCGTCATCTGGCTTCTTGACAAATGTTACTCCTTGTTCCTCAAACAATTTGCAGGCTGCATTGACGTCAGGTACAGCAATTCCAATGTGTCCTGTCAAATGTCAGAAAGACAAAGAGAGACTGTAAATTCTAAAACCACACTTCAGTAACACAGATCCAGAGTTTGCTCTAGTGTATGCCTAAAATTAGGCACATGCAGATATTTTTGAATACCTTCAAACAGTAACAGTCAAATAGCATTGAGTATATCATCTGAAAATATAGCTCATTACAGTTATGTGCGTTAAGTACTTTGTAATAAGGTGGAAGAAATTTTAGATGAAATGGTTATGTAAATAATTTTATACCAACATATTCTATTAAACCAAGTGAGTGTTACATAAAATTAAAGTGTCTTTAAACTTGAAAACATTTTCTTTTGGGAAATCAAAGTCTTGGACTTGTACATCTGACTGTCCATAACACTTATTCTATTGTTCTTTCCTGTATGTACATAAAACACAGAAGCAATCTTACCAAAGCCCCGTGGATCTGAGTTTCCATTGTGATAAGACTGGCTCTCATCAGACTCTGAGCCCCAGTTACTGATAGATAGAAGGGACAGGAGGATGAATAAAAGTGTGGGAGGATGAAGGAGGAGGAGAGAAATGCTCATTAGACATTTTTCAGAGAACAGATGTAAACTTTTTATCCAATTGTAAATTCTTCAATTGTTGATGCCTGAAATATTTTAGATTCTTAACAGTGGAAAAAGAAACTCAAACATTGAGAGAGTGTTCAGCAGCATATTTACAACAGAAGGTAATTCTGTATAGTCAATACCAATTGTGCAATAACATATTTTTGGTCTGCAGTGAAAAGTCTTATTTTAAGACATAAAACCTTACTGTGTCAGCTCAATGGTGGCTCTTCTGGAAAAGGTCCAGGCTGTCCTTTCCTCTAAATTTGCAGGGATCTCCTTCTTGTCCTCATAGCCCAAGAAGAAGAGAGAGAAACGCATGGAGGGGAAATCAAACTTTTGTAGGAGCCTGGAGGATTTTGAACACCAGAGAGAGAACTCTACTTTAGTCGCTACAGATCTAAAAGACTAACATAAATGTTTAGAATTTAATGTGTCACTCGTGTCGCTTTCAGGGAATAATTAGTTCTAAGTGGAATTAGTTTTATTATAAGTTTATTAGTCTGAAGCACATGTATTACTTACGTCATGCCAAGGATTCTGGTATAGAAATCCAAGGATTTAACTGGGTCTTTAACACGTAGCATAGTTTGTTGCATCATGAAATCCTAAGACACACAAACACAAAGTAGAGATTTATACACAAATCATACTTGGGGGCAAAGCTGGTCTACATGTAGTGACAAGGAAAAAAAATAGTTTAATAACAATAATAATATTCTACTCTGGTAGCTCAAAGAGGAATTTGGGCACAGCATGTTAAATGGAATATATATTAAAGTCTGATAAATTTCTAAGACAGAATCTCTTTCCATTAATCAGCCTATGTACAAAAAAATAAAATGTTTTATAATTTAAAGTACTAAAGCTCAAGTAAGTCAGTGTTAAAAAATTGCGGCCTGGTCACTGGTCGTTGTGTTGTGCTAATTTCCTGTAAGTACATGTGCATATCTGCTGCTTGTGCACTGAAAGTGCACCGGAGTACTTAAGACCCTGTTTCTAGCAGAAAAAATATAACTACACTGAACAGGTCAATGAGTTAGTGGAAAATATGTCTTTTTTTTTAACAAACCATACAGATTAACACTTATGTGTTTTGAAATGTGAGCAAATGTGAAAGTTCCAGGTGTAAAGCCTTTCAGATAAATAAATCTTAGTAATCATCATCATCATCATCATTTTTGTGATAGAAAGCTTGGAGAGGTCTTCACTACACATTTTTACTAACATTTTTAATAAAATTTTTGTAATTGTTTTTGCTGGCTGTGCCTTAATTCCAGCAGAGATAAATTTGTATCCTGGAACTCACTTGTGAAAACAGAGTGGAGGCAAACTGCACCTTTATGAAAGCAAGTACATTTCACTGAATGATTATCACATCTGTGTGAGATATGCATAAGTCAATATTACATTTCACAAAAGACTGTAACATCTAAATTGCAGATTAAGTCTTGCAGGGATTATATAAACCAGAAATCAGAAGTACTGTTTTATTGTGAAAAATATTTTCAAAAACATTTTTTCTCATCACACTGCAGCTTGAACCTTAATCTTGACATTTTTTGGATGTAAGCTTAAGAGGACCAAACTTCTCCTCTGTCTGTGTGTTCACAGCCGAGTGTTATCTCAGTGACTAGCAACTGTTGCCCTTTCCTGTGCCCTTCCTCCAACTGTGTCAATTTTTCACAGTGGAGAAATGCATCACACATCCACAGAAACTCGATGAACACTTACAGTTGCAGCATAACCCATTTCTCCAGTAAGCTATACAATCCAAACAGAAGAGATGTTCCAGTATCAATTTTTCCTTCCCACTATCAATTCACATCCCTAAACTTTGTGGCAGATTTGAAGCAGGAGGCTTTTTTGATACTGGTATTGGTACAACCTTACCAAACATTCAGTTTGCCATCTCAAGGCTAAATTCTTCATTTTTGGCAGACAGTGTTGCCAGATTGGCATTTTGACACAAAATAAGCAGTTTTGGTGGTATTGTGTGAGTTTAAAGGGTTAGGTCAGTACAGAGGATTTTGTATGACCTACAATGATCTAGCTTGTTTTCAAAAAACATTCAGTACATTAAAAATACATTAATAAAATAAATGACCTAGTTATGCAAACACAGCCAGTGACTCAGCACAAACTATGACATGATATGACCTAATGTTTATTCATTCTGCTGAAAGGAGATGGGTAAGCATCACCACCATACACCTGCAGCTAATCCTACACACACATGAGCTGTAGAGTTTTTTGCAAATCTATGTTCTAATTGTAACAGAAACCTCTATGCTTGCACTCATGTTTTTTAAAAATCCAAACAAGTGTTTTAAATGTTGCATGTCCTTTTTTGTCTTCTTTCTGTGTGAGTGTGTGTGTGTGTGTGTGTGTGTGTGTGTAGAAGGCTACACTTCATAACAGGCATACTGCACAGACTTGTTGCTATTTACAAAGTTTGGTAAAACATTTTATTTTGCTATTTAGGCCTTCCTTTTTTATTCTTTACTCTAAAAATAGAGGGGAGAGAAAGAAACTGGATTTATAGCCTCATTGTCAGTTTGCTTTCTGCATTCTGGCTTGTGAACTTGAGTTGGAAAACATTAATCCACCTAAAACACTACTGACAGAGTTTTAAAGATTCTACGGTTCATGAGATGAGACAGAGGGGTGCCTGTTGCCACATTATCCTTGACTTACACTGAACATACAGCAGATAATGTGATCATGTTGCAAGATAGATTAGAAAACTTTCTTCTCACCTCTAGTACTATAAAATCTTTTTTTATTATTACGCCGGTCATATAATTATAAATGTGAACTTTGACTTGAGAATCTGCTAGAACTGCAATAGGTCACCAGCCGGAACAACTACATTGAAAAAAAAGGTGAAGAAAAGAGAAAACCCAGACATATGAGCTTTGACTTAAACTTAAACATGGGTCTGCAGTATAAAGGGCGTCACCAATGTCCGGCTAGTTGCAGAGATGTGGACAAATTAACCCGCCCAAACGCAGATATTCAATTATAAATAGTGTTGGTAACATACTGATGTGTATAGTGGAGTAATGCAGGCAGGGTAAGGATGGGTTGAATGGCTGGCAGTTACGCACCAGGACAGTGTTATGCACAAAAAAGTGTAACGTTAAGATTATTAATTAGACACAGTATTATGCTTTCGTTAGCCAGCTAAGTTGGCTGGAGCAGCTCATGCTTTCCCATGTACCCACTACCACTCCCACTACCCATGTTAGCCATTTCCAGACTTGCCTGTTCACTGTTGTTGTGAGTACGGACGGAGGATTTTAGCCTTAGGAACACATTGTTTCTGACATGCTTTCATACTCTGAGCCTCAGTCTCCACCGAGTTGGAGCAAGTTTCTCTCGGCACGAGAGCTCGAGTGGAAGTTAGCTAGCTTACAGAAACCTGTAACGTAAATAAAATCACCATACATTTGCCAAGTTTGCGGCTACGCTGCTAGCCACAAGTACTGGTAACCACGTTTAAAATAACTAAATCGTTTGTCACATAGTGTCCGATACACAGTTTGTTAAAAAAACAAAACATGACCCGATCATGGACGCACAGCTAGTCGACCAGCCTGGTATTCGCTGGCCTGCTGGGTTGGTTGAGTTTGACAGTGTCTAGTAATGTTGGTAGTTTAGTATTTTCATCTTACTTTAGTAATTGGGTCTCCATCTTTGCAGGCTGCTGTCGCTGCCTCGTCTGACAGACCTTTGTCGCTCATTTTAGCTAATGGTACAAAGTTGGACCGCTGCTGGACCGCTGGCGAACTGACAGCGAGCGAGACACAGCAAAGAGAGTTTTAATACACACACTTCCGGCACTAGGCTTCAAAATAAAAGTGGCGTTGAAAATAAGAACTTTTGCAGTGTTTTGCACTGACAACTGAATTAGAGGGGCACCGACACTTTAAAAGACCTCTAAGAACTTTCACCACCTTTTTAAAACAAGACTGGTTTGATTGTGCATATAGAATGCCATATAAATTTAAGTCATATTGACATAGCTTCAGGTTACTGGATTACATTATATGAAAACTTAATTATTGATTAACAATAAAGTGTAACCAAGTATGAACAACATCAAGTAGGTATTATCATATTCACAGATGGTGGTGGTGGTGGTGGTGGTGGTGGTGGTGGTGGGGGGGGGGGACTCAGTATTTTTTGTTCCTTTTTGCTCTGCCAATAAGGTAAATCCTTTCCAGTAATATGCACAAAGTATTCCCTATATAGTGACTGAAAAATCTTTTGTATGGCTTATATATAGCTAGCATAATTGATCCTAAGTGAAATGCTTTGAGAGAGGCGCTGTGGGATAAGCTCACTTAATCTATAAACAAAAAAAAAAGGTACAATGACACTCAGTCTGTAAAGTTGCATTTGACGTCTTACTGCACTGCCACCATTTTCATGTCAGATTTAACATCCCACATGAGATGCTACGCATCTAAGCAGAACACAAACCTAATTTTTAAAGTATGCAGAGAGCATCAGCATTTTTTCAAACTGTATGTTTCCTCTTACTTTCAGTCAGTTTTAAGTTTGTGTACCTTGAAGATTATTTTATAGGTGTTTATAGGCATAGGTGTTTGTTTTACAAGAACATGTAGGGAAATTAAAATTTCAAAGTAATCTGAAAAATGGTGGATATTGTCAATACTCAGGATAGTACAACTCAAACTCACCTTCTAACTATGTTTGGCTTTTTAACAAAGTCCAGCATTTTGACTATTGGTAACGCCACACATGGCAAAAGTTTTATGTTGAAAATACAGGCAGGAAGTGTCACTTTTTATCCATTTACCAGACAAGGTTCAGTTTTATGTAACCAAGCTTGGTGAATGCATCATGTACCCTGTATATTCAGCTACAAGTATGGTTACTAAACTATGAAACACATCACCCCAATCTCATGCAAGCAAACACAATAACAATGTAATATCTCATATTTTTGTGAAGATCTTGATGACCAGTTTGATGTGACTTCCTGGTACTGTAATTTGACAGTATGTGACTATGCAAAACGTATGTTAATGCAAGGTAATTTCATGTTTAATCTGTTATCACATTTACATTTTAAACCATTTTAAACCCTATATTCATACCAATGTAATGCGCATTTGCTTTTTTTCCCTGTTAAATTGCCCTCCAATAAATAAGTCCACCAAACATAATTAATGATCAACTCAGCAAGCCAATGATTCCCCAGTTTAACATTTCACCCATCTTTAACCAAAATCAAAACAACAAAGGGTAATTTGCCATGTAAATGACTTTATTATAGTCAAGTTGATAGTTCTTTAATAGGAGAGAGGTGGCAGAATGCTATATTACAGGATTTTAACCAAACACAGTTCATCAAAGCTTTCATTTTGACTTTAGTGTCTGATAAATTATGTATTGAGCAGTTAACCATGAGCTACAGACTGTAACCAGTCATACCTGCAAGATTCCTGAGACTGTTCGGCTGCCAAGGATGAGACTGATGGAGGCCAAGAGTAGGTGTCTACAGAATTTATCTCATAAGTTTTTTTTTTTAGATTTTCTAAAGGCCTGAATGCCTCTAATCCATAAATGTTGACAGCTGGAGTTGGGGAAAGAAATTTACAATTTTATTGGTGGTTTCCAAATTGACTGGCTGCTTTTTACCATTTTACTTGCCATGTTTTAGAAAAGATTTAATATTTGCCAAGTTTCTGTTCATACTTACCATCCTAATACAAAGCACTGTGGGACAATGAAAATTTTCACTGATGAGGCCTTTAGAAAGTAACAGCCATGTAGGAAAAATACCATTGCTACAAATATTTTCCCGGGTAACAGAATAGCAAGAGTGTTACAGAGGACGAAAACAGTTTCTATCACCTCCACTTTCTTTTATATTTATTATTACAATGCCAACATATTTTAAAAAAACAACAAAAATAACATTTTCATTTTATAGCCCACAGTCGAGTCACCTCAATACCATAATACACTAGAAGAGGAAATAATTGAGAACAGGTGGAGAAGCCCTTGTCGTCAATGATGTTCGTATGAATCAGCAGCACTGCTTTTTAGTAACTGCGTCCAAACAGGGTGTAGTACTGAGCAGGCTCCTTGCCACAGACACACATCTGACCAGGCTGCAGGGTCTTCAAGGGGGAGAAGGGGATACAGAGGCTCTTGGCCCCCATGGATGGAGCTCCAGGCTCCAGGTCCTGGTCCCTAAAGAAGGACAAAGCACAAAATAACTTTACTGGTTCAAATTAATCAAAAAGAGGTGAGACTGTGCAGAAAGACACACTTCTTTGCAGGGTTAGGGTTAGTAGTTTCCCAATGTAATGCCAAATGTTAATGATACTAATTATGATAGCACTTTTTATACAGGTTTAACTAAAAACTAAAAACTCTTAAAGCATGCACAAAAAAGACAGGCAAGTAAAATGTGAAAAAAGCGACATGTTGCACTTACTTGGCAGTGGTTTTCTTGATCCAATCCTCACACTCAATTCCTCCACAGAATGGGATCTGGACAATCTAATGTGCAAGACAATTATATTATCAATCATTTACTTAAATGAGGACAGACAGTAAAACATTTTGTGTTGAGTGTGTGTTGTGTTACAGTTACCTTGCCCTGGTCCAACTCCTTCTGGAATTGTTCCATTGAGTCTGCAGCCACCATGTTACTCTTCAGGTCATCTGAAGCTCTAACAAATACACACCAAACACAATTAACTTAATAGCTTGCATGTTCAGTGACACTATGTGAGCCTCTCTTAATTTGCCCTTGTTCTACATATTCTCATTTACAGCTCGAGCTTTCATGATCTGTGTACATTATCTGTAACACAATGATGCCCCCAGGTGGATGGGACAAAGGATGACTTTAAACCTGCAATAACTGATGTTTTGAGCCACATAGGGATGAAAAATAAGCTGTGAATAGGCTTATATGGCAAACTTGTTGGCAAACAGTAGCTTATTCACAAATCCAGCAGAAAAAAGGTGCAGTTTACCCAAAAAATGAAACACACCCACATGTATCTTGGTCCATAAATTTTTTTTTCGGAGCTTCACACAAAACAGTGTTGCAATATTTTCCAAAACACATGATTGAAGGCTTGTTTTAAAATTTAAAAAACAATTTTAGATTACAAAATAAATCTACTTTATATAGATGTTTGGTCAAATCCAAGTCTTCAAAAGCCTCCCTGATTGAAATGACCCTTTTTTAAAAACAGAATCTTTACTGTATTCGCCCAACTTTAAGTTTCATCACACACCGCGTTTGAAGTGGACGCACAAGCCTGAATGCTTCCCTATGTTCAAGCATCAAGGAAAAGAAAACGCTCATATAATCTTTTTATATATCAGGGCTATTTAAAGGAGTTGCCATGCTTATGTAAAATATCAAAGATCAAAAATGTAACGTTAGATCCAACAGAGGCACTTGATGCTGCAACTTGAGCAGAGCTCTCACTGCTTAAGGGTATCACCCTATTAAAATGGGTGCACGCTAATGATTTTAACCAGGAACTTTTAGCGTTTCTATTACACTTCTTATGGTATTCAGAAGAATACACTGACTCCATTTTTTTGTCAAACTCCAAATGTTTTGGCAACTAAAAAATTTCAGACTTTCTATCAGCATGGGGGTGACTAGATGATGGCTGGGTCTTCAAGTTTAGGTCAGACTGTTCCTTTAGGTTCAATATTCTCTCAACCTAGCTCTGCATTTGGTCTCTATCAAGACCTGAGGGAAATATATAGCTCTTTTTTTAGAGCCTTTTCTCTGAAAACAGCTGCCAGCTGCAGCTAAAACAATGCTCTGACAGCAGCAAGAGTGAATGAAAACATTACAATCAAGTGTTGGATGGCTAAACAATGAGCTGAGACTAAATATTAAGTTCTATAAAGTCAAGGGGAGCTGTGATGTTTCTTTGAAGATTTATCACTTTGTGTCAGTTCTTTTGTGCTTTCATATCAGCTAGTGACAATTAGCAGTCCAGCTTCCCTTAAAGTAAAGTACAGAGGAACTAGGAACTGTTTGACCATACATGTGATACTAGTATAAAAAAACAAGTGTAATTTATGACATAAAAAACAACTTCCTGTTGTTCAGCTACACATAGGGCTTACTAAAATCTACGGGAGTAAAGAGCTAACTGAATCTCTGTTTTTTTTTTCCTTTTTAATGCAGCCAAAGCTTCAGATTCAGCTTTTTTTCCCCCTTTCATATGCTGCAGCCGGGACTTAAGCCCACGGGGTTGAAATTCTTTCAGTGGAATTTAAAGCAGCTGAAACAAATTGCATTTGCTTTTTTTCCCATACTCTGACAACATAACATTCTTTTGCTGTTTCTCTCAGTTGTACTGAACTGCTGACATGTTGAGTTGAAATAAGTCAATTCTAGTGCAAGTCTAACCCTGCTGCATCTTACTTCTTAAACAGGTTGGCCTGGATGTCCTCCAACATGGCGGACAGCCTCTTCTCCACCTCAGCCTCTGGGACTGTCACCTTTGCACCCGAGTCTCTCCTGACTGCGACACACTGACGCTGCTGCATATCTTTAGGACCCACTTCAAGACGGATGGGAACTCCCTGGATGACAGACACATATACAGAAATAGACAGAACAAAGAGAGAGAGAAGAGCAGCTCATGTAATTATCAACTTTATCATTGGATAGCACTTTTTCATGAATGAATGACCATTACCATTACTACTGCCCCTTGGTATTATTACTCACCTTGAGCTCCCAGTGGTTGAACTTCCACCCTGGGGAGTAGTTGTCTCTGAGGTCAGTCTTCACTCTGATGTCAGCACCCATTAGCCTGCTCTGGTATTCAGAGCACTTTCTTAACAGTGCCTCCTTCTCCTGCTCTGGCAACGAGGCAGTGATCCCACATGGGATGATAACAACCTGGAAAAATAGACATTTTAACAATTTCGATGATTTTTTTCCTGCATGTATCATCATGAGTCAGTTGCATGCTTTGGCAAGGGGCCGCTGATCCTTAAAATTATGCAAAAATATAAGAGTAGGACAAAAAGCAGGTGTCCTGTTCTTGGTATGGTAATGGTATGCCATTACCCATTTGTCAGTTAAAAAAGTTAAATTATCTAAATAAATATATCGACTGTGAGCCATTGTCTCTGTGTCAGAATGTGTGTGTGTCTACCTGCAGGCAGGCCACCCGGGGTGGCAGGACAAGTCCCATGTTGTCTCCGTGGACCATAGTGAGTACACCAATGGTCCTGGTTGTTATTCCCCAGGAGTTCTGGAAAGCCAGCTGTTTCTCGCCTGGTCTCTTTGGGTCCTCAAACACAATCTCAAACATCTTGGAGAAGTTCTGACCAAGATGGTGGGATGTAGCACCCTGAAGAAGCACAAAGCAATGAAAAGGACCAGATGACTTAAGGAGTTGTTTACTTTGTTGTCAAACATTGACTCAAATCAATCTGAGTGCAAGTACGAATTCAAGAAAATAATCAGGAAACCATGTCTGTTTCTCTGCAGCTCATCATTGGTCTGTCAGAGTTTCATCAAATCCAGAGTCACATTAACAGATGAAACATGATATTCTGCTCTGCCTCAGTGGGGCCGGATGACAGGATCAAGTAAATAAACTTAAGATGCTGTACCTGAATGGCTCGGCCGCTGGCAGAGATGAACGCCTCCACAGTGGTGGTGTAATCTCCTCCTGCAAACTTCTCCTTCTCCGTCTTCCTCCCCTTCACCACGGGGATCGCCATCAGCTCCTCATACACCCTGGCATACAGATCCAGGATCTGAAGCACCTACAAACATAATGTGTGAAGCAGACAAAGACTTACTGCTTTGCACTGTACAGCTTTGTTGAAACAAAAGCACTAGTTCTGGTACAGTGAATGTACTGCTCTATCATGCATATCAGCAGCGATACATTGGCAATGGACGGGCATTTGTGGTAGTTGTAAGGCAGCGTTGCACAGGCTTTTACCTCCTCAGCTGCCTCCTCTTTAGTAGCAAAGGCTGTATGTCCCTCCTGCCACAGGAACTCTCTTGTCCTCAGGAAGGGCTGTGGATGTTTGAACTCCCATCTCTAGAGGCAGAAAGAGGTGAAAAGAGACAAGGAGTCTTCAGGATGCCTGTCATTTCTACAACAAGCTTGCACAAAGGGATGATGTACGAGTATGTACCAGGATGTGTGAAATAGGTATTGTGGTTGATGATTGTGCAGATGCGACAGTAGAAGGATACTGACCACAACATTACACCACTGGTTGAGTTTGATTGGCAGATCTCTATGGGACTGGACCCATTTTGCATAGGCAGGATACATCACTAAAACATACAAACAAAAAAAAGCAGAGCAAGAGGTCATATTACCATGACTGAACAGAAAAATTTATCAAGGGAAACATTAAAAACATGATGTTACATAAATGCCTTAAATTCCTTTAAAACATGCTGCATGTGTCTTCATCTGCATTTGTACAGGCAGTTTGGATCTTAAGCTGTGGTTCAGACCTGTCTCACTGGTGGGCCTGACAGCAATGGGCTCAGCCAGCTCAGTCTTTCCTGACCGGGTTACCCAGGCAACCTGACAAAGATCATAACACATTAAAAGATAATTAACATCAAGCAAATATATTGTTTGATTTTCCATGATCTTTTTGTTTCATTAAAGTCTGGTGATATTTCCACTTTTTTAATTTCATTACCATGTCTCATCATGTTATTTTATTCATTGGAGGACAACATAAAATGGTCCTTTTACCTCTGGAGCAAAGTCTTCGATGTGGGTCTTTTCCTTCTCCAGGGCGGCCTGAGAGACAAACATGGGGAAGTAGCAGTTCTCCACGCCCAGTTTCTTAATCTCCCGGTCAAAGAAGTCTTTAATGGCCTCCCAGATGGCGAAGGACCAGGGACGCAGCACATAGCAGCCACTGACATCATAGTACTCAATCATCTCTGCTTTAGTGATCACCTGGATAAAAAAAAGGAGAGTTACATTAAAAGAGGAATTCTCAGAAGATTTTTCTGGAAGTAAAAAAAAAAAGGGTTTCATTTAAATAAAGGAGACCTGTGTCCATTTATCTCACCTGAGAGTACCAGTCAGCCAGGTTTTCCTCTTTTTTGGCCTCCAAGCCCAACCTGTCAAGAGATAGTCAAATGAGTAAGATAACAATACAATGCATGTCACTTTGAGTGAAACTGTGTTTTTATCATTGTTATTGTTTATTTTTAGTTAATATTCTAAACATATCATTAGGATGTTATTCTGAAACCAAAGTCTGTCTGTTTTGCTGTATTTAAGTCTTATCTTCTCAATCATTTAATGTTCTTGCTGAAAGAACTATTTGCCAAATTATTATGCCATGATAAAGAAGAACTGCTTAATACAGCTTCAGAGCAACATGGAAAACAAACTACAACAACAACAAAAACAGTAATATGTCAGGCCATGTCTAATTGCCTGGTCTAGGCACAGGTGCCAGATTACGGATAAGTGTATTCAAACAATTCCAGCAAAACACACAGCCATTCCTAATTCAGCCAACCATGCAACTCAAGCTCACATCAGCATTAATAAAGCCATCAAACCAGCTTCCCTACTAACAAAACAAGGATAGAGCTGCACAAAAAGGGCAAAACATATTTCCTATAGTTGGAGAGACATAATGATCATGGTTTTTAGTTTTCATCTGAGGAACAGAAGTTTCTATCGTACTTTTTGCATCTCATATCAAAACTCCTTGACGATTTTCAATTTCAGCAGATCTTTAGAATGAAAGGGATCCAGGGTTATGATGTATTCTTTGCATTTATTTAATATGGATAGAAAAACATCAATATAAATGTTTAAATGCATATATGTATATATATGTGTGCAGCACTATCAGAAAGCAATCAAGTTTCATCCTCAAAGGTGACGCAAACCACAAGTACCGATCAAGCAAAAGAAAAACACACCCAACATTTAAAACTCACCAAATCTGAATACACAAAGGAAAAAAACTTTTCAGTTGCTAAGCAACAGAATCATTGCTTCAATCTTCAATCTTCAATCAGTCTTCATTGTCCAAGACATAAGTCCAAGTATGTGCCTCTGTCCCCACAAAGCTCCAGGGTTCATTTAAGAGTAAAGCGTACAACTCATGGCAACAGAGCATCTGAAAAAGCTATCCATAAACTGCCACGAATCAACACCTCCATACAAAACAACGCATTGGAGGAAAGGTCTCCTTTAAAAAAAATTAAATGCTTAAACAGAATACTGAGAAGACAGTTCAATATGTGGCTTTTATTTGCTCAGACATTTTGACTCTGTTTCCTGTCATTTTGGTCAAATTATTTTCAGTACAAAAGACTAGAACTGCCTCATGATCTCACAATACAGCTGTTCATTGCATTGCTTACATTTATTCACTGAGGGAAAAATCTTTTTCAACATTCATATAGAATGCCACAGCTGGAAACAGGTGGATGTTTTGTAATGCTGAAGTGAGAGGTTAAATCTGGACTTACAGAGGGAGATTAAAGGAAGAGGTCAGAGTGGAAAAGGTGACTTCAGATGCAAAAAGGTAAATAAAAACTTGTTCCTCGATATCAATAGGATATTCATTGTTTTTATTGTAAAGAGAATGATCATTTTAACTGATATCACAGAAGAACTAATCATCAAATGTTGGCTGGCAACAATTTAAACTCCCAACCATCAGGATCCACCTCTTCACCTCCCTCCTGTCATACGCTTCCTGTCTCTCACCGTGTTTGTTTCTTAGGTCCTTGGCCCTCTCCGGAGCCTGCTCCACCTGCTCCTCCTGAGGCCTCCTTGCCCTGGTTGGATTTGTCTCCTTTACCCTTCTTCGCTCCTCCTCCTTGTTTCTCAGACTTGTTTTCCCTCTCCTTGCGGTTTTTGTCCTCTCCTCCAGCGGCTCCAGCAGCAGCCACTGGTTTGTATTCCTCTCCAGTGAGCGTCTTGTACTTGGTCTTCAGGTCCAGGAGAGTCTTCACAGCTACATCTACCTGCTCCTGTAATAGAAGGACAGTTGCTGTTTTCTCTCCAATGCTAACTGTATTTAATTCCACTCTGCAACTGGTTCCTTACCTTTGGGGCCTTCTCAGACTTTAACTTTCTCACCAGCTCACCCTGTTGGGCCACCTGTGAGAAAAGGTTTTGGGCTTCTGTGGAAGAGCTGGACTGGGTCTGAGCAGAGCTGACTGGGGTTTGCAAACCTGGTTTGTAATCCTGACCAGTCTGCTGTTTATACTCTGCTTTCAGAGCCAACAGCTGTTTCACTGCAGCATCTACCTCATCCTGATGAACAGTCAACATAAAGACAACCAGTTAGTCAGAGCAGCAGGATCAGTTACAGATTACTTAGAATAAAACAATTCTGAAAGAAACACTGGGAAACACTGGCAGTAAATGGATATTTGGTCTCACCTTTGAGGCCTTTGCAGACTTTAGTTTCCTGACCACTTCTCCCTGCTCAGCAACCCTCTCATAGAGGCCGGTGGCAGCAGGGGCAGGGGCAGGGGCAGGGGCAGGGGCAGGGGCAGGGCTGCTCTTCACTGGGGCAGGGGCTTGCTGAACTGGAGCTGCCCCGGGCTTGTATTCCTGACCTGTAGCCTGTTTGTACTCTGCCTTCAGTGCGAGGAGTTGCTTAACTGCTGCATCTACCTGGTCCTGAGGACATGAGCAGGGATACTGTAAGTCCATTTAGATCCTAAACATTTACATGAAAAATAAAATATTCATGACTAGTTAAGTATAATCAAAGTTAAGTAATAAAAAGAAGATAAAAATTTTTAATAAGTCTGGACCAAATCTGTTTCATGTCTGTGTGGGTGGTTGACTTTGAGCAGATTTGATCAAAAGTGACCAAACAATCCACTACCAGTCCTCAGATTTTGATCCAAATATTCAGTTCAGTTCATTTGTACAGAAATGCGTGACATCACCGTTCAACAACTGAAACCAGCCAACCTCAAACCAGCGAAAAAAGTGCAGAGAAAAAAATGCTTTACTCTCTCAGGTTATGTATGAAATCGGTTTAACCTTTGTTAAAAAAAAAAAAAACACTGCTAATTTAAGGATTCTATCACTTATTAAAAGTTATGGATTGAGAAAATACTTTTAGAGCCTTTCAGATTCACTACCATTCTAAAATAGACAAATACAGTGCAGACATTTACAAAACTCATTAGTAAATTCCAAAACAATTTTCTTGTATGACTTTGTTACCAGTCATTGGAAATAATTTGCTGCATGAACATAGGTATTCAAAGTTATATTTTTTGGCTTTTATATCCACCAGTTTATATTTTAAATGTTTTTCTATGCTAAATCCCTACTGTCTGCAACAGTGCAGTGGAGTACCTTGGGGGCTTTTTCAGACTTCAGTTTCCTTACAACATCCCCCTGCTGTGCAACACGCTCATACAGGCCAGAGGGAGAGGTGGATGAGGAGAAGGAGGAGGAGGAAGAGGAAGTGGAGGAGGTAGTTGCAGGAGAAGGAGCAGGAGAAGGAGCAGAAGAAGCAGGAGTGCCAGGGGCCATCCCTGGTTTGTAATCTTGACCGGTCAGCTTTTTAAACTCTGCCTTGAGAGCGAGGAGCTGCTTCACTGCTACATCAATCTGGTCCTGTTACCACCAACAAACCAGCTTATTGTTGAAGGGAATTAAGGATATATGTGACTGGCATGTAAATGATGTGGGGACATGAGCAGTCACTGGACAAATTATGTGGGACAAATGCAACGAGCAAGCAGACAATCGACTTTGGACACGAGAATTCACTGGACAACGAATGAGGACATGGGGAATGACTGGACAAGTCACCAAGTGCAATATTAGGGAATAGACGGAAGACTTGGGAGGTGAGTGCTGATTGGACCAGCAGGTGTGGACATGAACACTGACTGGACAAAAAGTTTTGAACATGACTGGTAATTCGACAAATGTCCAGGTACCTTGGGTGCCTGCTCCGTCTTTAATTTCCTGACCATCTCACCCTGCTGGGCAACACGGGTGTACAGGCAAGAGGTGGAGTCTGCTCCTGAGGTGGGTGGGGCAGGAGCAGAGGAGGGAGGAGCCATACCTGGCTTGTAGTCCATTCCTGTTTCCTTTTTAAACCGTTCCTGCAGAGACAGAGAGAAAGAGAAAGAGAATGATACTGCAATTCTAAGAAATAATTAGGAGTTATTCAGTTCATGTGCTTTTAAATCCAGTGGATGTACCTTGAGAGAAAGCAGCTGCTGAACCGCCTTGTCCACTTGGTCTTTAGGAGCCTTAGCGGCTTTAAGCTGGCGGACAGTGTCGCCTTGTGCTACAATGCTTGAGAACAAGTCAGTGGCTGAGGTTGAGGCAGGTGCTGTGGCAGAGGTTGAGGTGGGGGCAGTCTTGGCAGGGGCGGCAGACTACGACAAGAGGTAAGACAGATTTAGAGACTGAGAGGAGCAGCAAGACACTGACATTTCTTGGTACTACAGACATCAAAGTGATAACACAAGTCCCTCTTGGCCTTTCTTGAAAACACCTTTCCTTTAGTGATTGAAGGCTGATAATAGCATATTTACCCTGAGAGTTGGTCAGAACTTTATTGTTACCTTAGCAGCGTAAGGTAACAGACTTTAATAAGAAGCAGGGTAATATCATAGGTAGGAATTAATTTCTAATTCCCTCAGTTTCATTTGTGAATTTGGTCATATTTAAGCAATAAGTTTTGCACTAAGCACAAAGTTTAGGTGTATTCCCTTTCTGTAACTGAGACCAGACAATGACACTTTTAGTGATCAAACACAACAAGGAGAAAATACAATGATAATGTTGTTGAATCTAGAAAACTAAAGGAACAGAAATATAGCTACCTGTAATATCTAGTTGGCTTCAGTAAACTATGAGCAGCCACAAGGAATTTATCCACTCTTGATTTTTATCCTGGCTTCTACCATGGACTCTTCTTTTATTTGTTTGTGTTGACAAAGTCCCTAAGCAATATTTGAGACCATTTTTTTATTTGATTATAGTTTTTTAATCTAAGGAAATGCAACAGGTAAACTATGAGGCTTGACTAAATGACACCAGTAGAGTTCAACTTTCATTTGTTCAACCTTTACATTTTAGGTTAGACTAATTCTCTTTGATATTTTTATCATATGTTGCACAGACTGTAAAGCCCCTTGGGGAAAATATCTGATAATGGGCTACATAAAAACAATTTGTCTTGACTACCTCAAGTTCTTGCCATTAGTTGCTATAACTAGTATTATGTTGTCAAGTTAGAATATTTTGTGTTTTGTTCACTCTCTCGCTGTACCCTGGTCATTCTGTGGCCAGAATGCCCTTATATCAGGAGTGCGTCTCTATTATTGGCAAGAAAATCCATTTTAATGAAGGCTAGATCTATAATTTTACAGGTGAGGTGAGGGGTAGTACAAGTCTGATTTACAGATAAAATTATGAATCATTTGAATATCGTTGAAGAAAATGTGGTAATTACGTTCTTTTAAAGCACTCACTGTGTTGCTGGAGGCCTGGCTCTTGCTCTTGTCCTTGGATCCAGCAGTCGGCATCTCCTTGACATGCCCATCGGGAATGTAGAGCAGGACACATGGACTTTCCTTACAGCTGTTGGGACTATAGATAATAACATCCGTGAGACACAATCAACAGGAAAACTATGACTGATAAACAGCAGCATAACTGTGATACTGCAAATCCAGATTTGTACTTTGTGATCTCCATGAAGTTGGTGGTTTTAAAAAACTAACGGGTCCTTTTTGCTGACCTGATTGGCTCATAGGGCTGGTCACAGATGTAGAAGCCCCGTCTCTGAAGCTGGATGATGTCTCCCTTCTTCAAGCTCTTCAGACAAGGATCTCCAAGCATCTTCTCCTCAGACTGAAAGAGTTTGAATAAGAAAAGTCAACAAAAGTTGTAAAAATGACCACAGCAAAAGTTACACATACTGTAATGTTAAGGACACATACAAGCACGCAGCGCAGAACACACCTTGCTGTCTTTATTAATGTACTCTTTAAAGTCGTCATCTTTGGTGATGACAGCTTTGGAGATGAGAGGCTGGTAGGTGATGCAGATGGTGGGCAGCAGGGGGGCACTGTTTGTGTCAGCAAGCCATGTGATCTTTGTTGTCTTCTTGTAGTCTCTGTTCTCCAGGTTCAGCCGAGCCTCCATGGACACAACCTTACCATCAGTCCCTCTGAGTCGTGAGAAAGAGAGAGTGCATTCAGGTGAAAAAGCACATAAATCAGTTAAAAATGGCTCCATGATTCCCAACAACAATATGGATTATTTGAGCAATGTTGCCTACATACTTGTTGATCTTGGTGATGATGAGGTTGCCCCAGTTGATGAAGGTGACCATCTCTCCCTCTGAGAAGGTCTCAGCATCGGCTCCTTCAACCAGAACGCGGCGTCCATACCAGACCTTCTTCATGCCCACCTCTGCGTTCTGGATGGACACAAGAGGATTCATTTGATTCGTTTTCAAAGTGCCCATTTGCATCTGAGGTAGAATTTCTGTTTACCTTAATATTGAGCTATTACAATACATATAGTCAAGAACAACTTCAAGAGGCTATGGATTGCCTAATATCTATGACGGTCTTCACAAGTACAGAGGTAAAATTGTGATTGTATGTGCACGCATATGTGTGAAAAAGAGACAATGAGAGGGAGAAAGAGACAGAACGACCTCTAACCTTGGGGTGTTTGGCCACTTCCTTGACTTCTTCTGTAGCTTCTGGGATTGAAACAGGAACCACATAGGAGCTGGACAGAGCTGTGTACCTGGGCGCTACTGGGTCAATAACCTAACACACACACATAGACAAAGACATACACACAGACGCAAAAAAGTCAGTAAAAGAAACTTTACAAGTGACTTAGTCTACGCAAGCAGGATGCTGATTTATGAAGGACAAAGCAGAAAATGATGCAAAGTTATTCAAAAACCGCTTTTTTGAAAAAACAAAATAATGAAAGACACAAATATGCACCAACTCAGTAAGTGTTAAGTGGAAAGAGGAAAACACACAAGAAGTGAGATGAGGGGAGGAAATATTTGGGTAAACCATGAGTGTGCAAAGACAAGGGAAACAAGAGAAAGAAGCTTGCTTTAGCCCCCTTTTACTTTCACTATTTTACCAGCCAGCACAAATGTTTAGTAGCACAAATGATAGTTGACTGACTCGCAGCAGAATTTGCCACCTAACAGAAAAACATCTTCCCTGCAGTGTTAGACCTGGAAATGACAAACAGTTGGGCGATACTTCAATACAAACCTATTCAAAGAACACTAGTATATAATAGAGAAGAGATGGTCAGTGTACAGGTCCCTGTGGGATGTCTCCAGTTCAAGGAAGGACTAGAACCATTTAAAAAGATCAGTTTCCTCAGACTCACTACAAAACCAAGCACTGTTTAAACTAACAAAATTATTTTTAGCATGTTATATCGCAAGTAAAATTAGTTTTATTAACTCATTTATGTGCGACAGATTTAACAGCATCACACTATAATTGAGGTCATGATGACTCATTACTAAAACAATAGCAAATGTTGCAAATGTATCTCTTGCAATCTTTTCAGTCTAGGGTGACATCTACACAAAAAATAAATGTAAAAGCTTTTATTGTAATTACGGGAGCTGACAAAATATCAATAATCATCAAATTTGGTTTTGACTTTTGACCTCTTTACTTATGCTCATAATGGTGATTTAGGAAATTAAGAGTGAAGAATTAAGAATGAAGAAATAAAAAGTTGACATGTTAAATGAGGTAGATTTAGCCAATAAACTGGAATGAAATGTTTTAACTGCTCACTCAAGAAGCTGAAAAAAGCAAAGCATTAAAGAATGAAAGGGAGAGCAGATGGAGAGGTAGAGATGAAGGGGGAGGATCTAACACTGGATATTAAGGTCTTGTAAAAACAGAGATCCAAGAGCTTTGATTGATGCTTTCTCTAGGGAAGGACTGACTTCTTAAATTTATTTTGCAGTTCATGTAACCAATCATTTTGCAGAGATTTGAAATTGCACTTGAAAAAAACATCAATAAAAAAATCTACCCAATTTATTCCCTAACTGACAGAAGAGTTGCAGATCATAGCATCTGTCAATTCTGAGTGGGAGAATCAGGTGTCACTGAAGTAGTCTCTATGATTCCCTTAACCACTTTGGTTTTGGGTCAGGGAAAAGTGATTTAAGTACTGTAAAGCTACAATGGCATCCTGTCATCTACATTTATCAAATGACATTTAGACAAAAATCTGGTCCCCTCAACATCTCCATTTCAGCCCCAACAACCACATTTACTTAAAAAATGATATGGGCACCAGGCAAAAACCAAAATAGTCTGACCGAACAGAGTAAAACACTCACAATGTTCACTTCAATATTGATATAATATTATCAACTAAAATCAGTGAGGTTGGTGAATGGAGAGCAAAGAAAGCAGCAGACAGATTAAAAAGAAATGGTGTGCAGGAGTGTAACAACAACCCATCGCTTCATCATATTACTAATTTTTTTGTCATGATATAAGAATAGCTTTCACATTGATTGGGGGACGATTAAGAGGTGTAGGGAGTCTAACCAAAAACAACTAGCTTACCAACAACTCCATCAAATCATAGTTTTATTCATTGACCGAAACCTACAAGTGACACTGAGAGCTGCTAGAGACTCTCTGTGTCTCACTACAGACAAGTCTCTCGACATACTCTGCTTTTAATGCTTTGTGTTCTTTAACAGGCATCCATAATTATCTGGATACACCATACACACTCTGAACATGTCCTTGGCTGGTAAAATAGTCAGTGTTATTGCTCAGTGTCCAGACAAACCAGCCCATAATGAAAGCAGGGAGGGAGTGGGTGAAAATGAGCAAGAGGAGGAGGTGGAGGAGGAGGGAGGAGTACCTTCAGACAGCTAATTGGCAGCTTGGAAACAGAAGAGTGAGATGCTGTTTAATGTTAGATACAGGGAGAGAGGGAGGAAGAGAGAGGGGAAAGAGGTAGAGACACATTTACATAGAATGGACCGTTTACATAATTTCCCTTCGCTGCTTTGTCCTTGGAACAATTGTTACACCTTCCTGTTTTGTTCATCTCTTCCTTTTCCACCTCAAGCCAAGTTTTAACTACTGACTAATGCCTTTTGTTTCTGTACTGAGAGAACATCGTGCTAAATTCCATCTTTGAGGCTTGCCTGTCATATACCTTTTGCGTCCAATCATCGTTATTAACTACTAGGCTGACAAATGCTAGCCCATAACACAGAAAAAGGATGAAGAAAATATCAATTAGATAAATAAATTACAAAAATATATTGCAATACTTAGGGGATCTAATGATTAATCATATTCTGTGCTCTTTCTTATGCCTGATTAAATAAAACAGAACCAAAATATGGGAGACTTGTAACATCTAACATTAGAGAAGAAACCTTGCTTAAGAGTAGAGGCACAGGGGTATCAAAGCTCAACCTTTAAAACTTGGAGCACTGCACTATAATTACATTAAGCCAGTTTAAACTTGAGCTGGTCAATAAAGCTTCATTTAATAAAAATCGGTTAAATTCCCTTGTAAACTTAAGTTGGCCCTGATATACAGGTGTGTAATGTTTTGACAATGTATTGAGTGCGCAACCCACTAGCAGAAGATTTTTTTTTAAAAAAGAAAAAGAAAGCTAGCAGCAGCTGGCAGTTAATTCAACTTTGGAGGACAACGAGGTTCAGGGAAACCTTCCTCTTTAAACAGGTTACAAAATCAACCCCCATACCACAGGCACAATAAATAATTGTAATTGCCATGTTATGTCACTGCTGTTATTAGAAATCTATGTCTGTCCCAAGTGTAAGTTTTTTGGTCAAACAAGACCCCTGCACTGTTGTTGTGCCTATCATGCCTCTCTATGTTTTGGAACATAAGCATGCTATCTTTAAAAAAAATAAATAAAAATCACACACTGCGGCAGCATTATGCAGACATTTGGTATAGTTCTGAAAAAAAAAATAGAGGTGGTGTTTTGAAGGGACATCACTGCAGTATTGTGCAATCTTTGCAAAAAGGGCTATAAAGTAGCATCTTAGGTAGAGTCAGACCTGTAGTTCTGAATCCAGAGCTGGAGAAATGACCAGGCTTAAGGAACCACTAAGTGATACGACAGTGTAGAAAACATATCTGATACTTCCTATTTGGTTTGGTCATCCTGTGCTGTTCTGATCTATAATTGTGATTTTACATCATATGTACATCTTTTGACTTAATTCAGAGTCTTTAGCCTGCACCATAAAACAAACAACTGTGAGAACATCTGGAACATGACACTGCTATAGAAATTTTAAATATCACCAAGTTGATGCAAAGGAAATTTAGGGTAGTGAGACTGTCTGGAGATGGCAGGGGGGAGGAGTTAGTCGATCATGCAAATGAGACCCTATGTAAAAACAGAAGCAGCTTTTCCTAAATCTAAACTTGACACCATCTTTCATTTTTTACCTTTGGTTTCTGTTTATTGTACTCTGTGATGTTTCCTTAGAGCCTCTTTTCAACCCTGCCAATCAAAAGTGATGTAAGACTAGCCTGTCATTGGCTTAAAAAAATAAAGTCAAACCCTCTCCTTTGTTCTTTCCCTAACATTAGACCTGTATGCTGTATCTAACCACTACTTTTCTTTGTTTATGTGCATTTTAGACCATGAGCTTTACAAACTTGACTTGGGGATGAAACAGCAAGTGCCAGCAAGGAAAACCACACAGAGGAAGCAGCACTGATGTTCCAGACAGGTGAAACTGAGCAAAAACAACATGAATACAAACAAA
>JAPZDV010000001.1:5292528-5352764 GCA_029814665.1 Acanthurus lineatus
GAGCAAAAACAACATGAATACAAACAAATGATGCAAATGTGGGACGTGAAATAAAGCAGTTTGCTTGGTTTTTTTGGAGGTTTTGGTGTTATTGTGGATGATATGGAGGGTAAGGGTGGAATAATGAGGCAGTAAACCAGGCAGCAAATTAAAATGTTTAACTGAATGAGAACAGCAAAGTAGAAAGAAGCCATGCCAGCGGTGAACCCACAGATGATCCTCTGAACCTCTGCCAGTTGCAGGTTTCAGCCTGTGATGTTAGTGTCCTTTTTTATTCATTTTATCTTTGTCTCACATACAAACTGGGTCAAACAATTTTATTATAACTCTTTTCCTATAAAATAGCACATTATACAAATATCAGCATATTAAAATGGTCTGCAGCTTTATCCTACAAGATATCCATCTGCCTCTCAAACAGACTGATTTAAAGTTGAGTGGCTCTGACCATAAAGGTAGGATTAGATGATGCCTGTACTTTAGAAAGGTGCACACCTCAGTCTGTACTCTACAGAAGGAATGTTCAAAAGTATTGATTCATTTAACAATATTACTGCAGATTATACTTTAATTTGAAATAAGACAAATTCACTGTCTGTAGCATTTTGCCACCATTTATGTAGGGATGGGCAATAAATTGATATTATATCAATATCATGATTTAAGTCTAGTCTTAGTCTTAGATTTTGTATATGGTTATATGTGATATGACATAAGTGAAGTCTTTGCCTGGTTTTGAAAGGTTGCGGTAAAGTGATATGATATCCTGAACTTAGCAGACTGTTCCAGTCACAATCTCATGTGTAAATATTTTGTAAAAGCACCAATTTTCATCTCTGCAATGTTATCGCACTATTGATATGAATGTATTTGGTCAAGTGTATAGTGATGTTGGATTTTGTCCATATAACCCAGCGCTACCTTGAATTACTCAACTAGGTTCAGACAACCAAGCCTGGATGTAATGACAAAGGAGTAAGATGTACCTTTTTATTGAAGGCCCAGATCTTGTCCCATTCCATGTTCACCACTGACCTTGATCCACCCTAGAAAAGCAGGACAAAAAAGCCCCAGATTTTTTAACTCCATGGAAACAATATGGAAGTTTATAATTTAATTTAGTTTATAATTTAATTAATATAATTTTGACTGACAGAGTTAAGAACATTATCCCTCATATGCTTTTCATTAACCTGCCTCTTTGCAGTCATCCCAGATTTAAATCTGTCCATCTCTAACTTAGACAGACATACCTGAGCTGCTATGAACTGTTTTAGACCCTCAACAGTCATTCCTCTCCTCAGGACTCCTCTGACAGTGGGGAAGCGAGGGTCATCCCTTGAAGACAAGACGAAACATGAGAGAGGTCAAAAGAGAACATGAGCTAGAGCGGAAAAGAAGTCAACTGATGACTAACTGATCACCGATGACAACGATGTTTCCAGTGATTAATTATTTGGAGCCCTTATTACTAAACATCAGCCTGTAAATCACAAGTCACACAAAACGTACCATCCATCAACGTATCCCTGGTCGACAAACCAGGTGAGCTTCCTCTTGGACAGCACTGTGTTGTTGAGGTTAAGACGGGAGTATTCCCAAATGTAAGGCTTTCTGAGGCCCAGGGCTTCGATGATCCAGTAGAACTGCTCATCACGGTCATGGTACTCAGTGGTACGAAGAGCATGGGTCACACCCTCCAAACTGTCCACGATGGGACAAGCAAAGTCATATGTTGGGTAGACTCTGGAAGAGAGAATCACAACAGTTCCAGCAATTAATATAGTAGAATATATAAATATGTCCAATATTTTTGAACACACTAGATGTTGTGACTCATTGCATCTAATAACCCTCTTTGCCTCACCCTTATCAAAGTCAAGTACCTGTAGGTGCTTCCAGTGCGAGGGTGAGGGGCGTTCTTGCAGCGGAAGAGGGTGGGGTCTCTCATGCAGCCATTGTTGGAGCTCATGTCAATCTTGGCCCTCATGCAGCAGGTCTGACCAAACTCTGTCCCAGCTTTCATCTCTGACCACATCTTCATGTTTTGTTCCACCGCTGCATTTAAGAGAGAAAGTCCATTTTACAATTTTAGTAAAATTCAAAATTGTGCATTTTGATATTCAACATTTACTGTAACTGGTAACAATGTTATGTTTCCCCAGACGTACTGTTATTTCTGCATTTGGACTCCGCCCGCTGCTCCCTCTCCTGCTTCATCTGCTCAGGAGGTGTGTTGTCAATGTAGGCCTTTCCCTCAGCAAGCAGCTTTTCGGCAAACTGCATTATGATGGGAAAATGGTCACTGGTGTACGTGAACTGGTCTGGATGGATCTGGAGCATGGCAACATCTTCCAGGATCACCTGAGAAGAAATACACAAGTGTAGAAATAAACATCTTTACTGGTATTTTTAAAAATCTAAATAATGAAAATTCAGTGCTGTTTCTGCTTTCCTCTAGGTATTTTGGGAATTATGTCTAATCCAAAACACTGACAATTAAATATCAAGGTTTCTTATTCCATCATTAATGTGTGGTGGTGGACAACAATATCAACATTTCCTGCCACATGCGGATCTTTTTATTATGGAGCTTCACATTTATTTGCTTTTACTATCTCCCAAACACAACTTAGTTTGAAAAAAAAACAGCAATGGTTAGTAAAAAAAATTAGTCTCAACACAATACAATGCACAGAACGGCATCTGCTAGGAGAAATCTGCATTCTCTTTAGAGACATCAATGTTCATGTGCCCAAAGTGTTGCCCCGCTCCCACTGGGCTGTGACAAGCTGCAACCCTCCCCTCCACAGTGACACTGTTATCCTGTGTGGAGATGAATTTTTCAGTTTTCTCTTAGATCTTCATGTTTTACCTTTTCAAAATCCTCCTTTTCTTTCTCGGGGTTCGTGTCATCAAAGCGCATGATGAGCTTGCCTTTAAAAGTGACCTGGTAGTGTTGGTTGAGCAGAGCTGCCTTGGCATGGCCGATATGCAGGTATCTAGGGACAAAAGGACAGAAAAGTATGATCCCCATTAAAAAAGCCACTTGATGCACTCTTAGGATTCTAATGACAATGTAAAGTCTGAACTTCTCTTAAACTCCTCATCAGGCCTTACCCACTGGCCTCCGGGGGGAATCGAACCACCACCTTGCCCATCTCCGCTCCAGGTAAATCCACAAACTTGCCTACATCCTGCTTCTTCTCATCTGACTGTTGACCATGAAAATTAAGCGTCAGCATCACAGTAGGACAGCTCCAGTCATGTTGTACTTATTTTGTCACATTATTACCCCTCATGCAAAAAAAAAGTTTCAGTAAGTCAAGTCAGGTCAGTTTTATTTATTTACCATCAAATCACTACATCTGTTCTCTAAAGACACTTCACATATTGAACAGGTCTAGACCACACTCTATAACACAGGTGGGCAACAGTTTTTTTCCAGAGGGCCACATGGACAGAGATCAAGCAAGTGAAGGGCTGCACATTTGAAAATTGAATTGAAACACCAACACATAGTGCTGAATTACGTTAAATTACATATGTTGTAAAATGTCTCTTGATATTGTATTCCTTGAACACAGATACAGTCTCTTCACATATCAAGCATACTACCTTTGTTCCAACACTGGTGACAAAATATTTAGATGTCCACTCTTGATTAAAAATAGTCAATAGTCAGAGTCAATCTTTCTCTTTTTTGGAGCTTTCATCTTTTTTCCCTTTTTTCCCTTGTTTTTTTTAAAGCAGCAAGTAAGAGTCAGTGAGCGGCATAATCAAATCTAAGACGCCACCCTCTGGTGGAAATGATTGAAATAGCAGTACAAACTCATTGTAGTTATTTGCCTGCAGATTGCATGTTGCTTCCTTTCATTGTGTTTTTTTTTCTTTGAAGATGTTGCAGGCTGGATTGAGTCGGTCCTTGGGCCAGACCCGACCCTCGGGCCGTAAGTTACCCATGCATGCTCTATAATCATATATCAGTGAGGTCAATCTGAGAGTTACAGTAAACATAAACATTAACCTTTAAAAAATATATACATTAAGAATATTTATTGTTTGTTTAGTCCGTATACTGAGTATAAACATTCTACATCAGCCCTGCTGGACTTCACACTGATGCTCTTTTTCTTAAAATGTTATAAATATCAAATTAGAGACAAATTAGAAATGTCTGATGTTACACTTACATTGGACTTGCTCATTGGAGCTTTCTTTCCAGCATACTTGTTGCCCACAGCAGTGAAGGGAACCTGCGAGCTCAGGAAAAAGAACCAGCGATTTACGTGGGAAAAGGATTTGCCCTGGTTTGGCCATTCACTGTGACCTGCAGAGAAACAAGCACAACCTGTAACGCTGCATTTCACAAACGTATTTTTTTTTCCTACAGTAATTTTGTACTAAAACAGCTAAAAAAAAAATAGTCAAAGTGACCCTTGACCTTAAAAATCTAACTGTTCATCCTTGAGTTCAAGTTGATATTTGTAGCAGATGTAACAGAAAGCCTTTGAGGTGTTTCTGGGATATCCTGTTCATGCCTCAGGGATGGTACTGACCTTTGAGGGCAGCCCAGACGGACAGGTCAGCCAGGGTGACGGCATGTCCAACCAGGAAGGTCCGCAGGGAGAGGGCTTTATCCAGTTCACCCAGTGCCACAGCCAAACCAGGCTGACCACACAGACGCCGAGCGCTGAACTCCAACCAGTGGTCGACCTGCAGATACCAGGTGAGTATCTCAAACACCAATAATAACAATCAATATGTCACACACAAATAATAAGTGAACGTACCTCAGTCTGCTCCATCATGTTGGCTCCATAGAGACCAAGAGCAGGAGCCACCCGAGCCAAGTACCGACTGATGGAGTTGGCATCACTGAACTGGATCGCACTGAGGGAGGAAAAGAGAATAAGGAGTGAGCAAAAATTAAAAACCAAGAAACTGCACAAACTTAAATTCAAAATTATTATGTAACCTACTCTGAGACGTGAAGCCGGGTGTCTTTGCCCTCCTCCACTGACACCTGCACACTGCCCTTCACATGCTCTGCTGCCAGAAGAGCCCCTGCAGGACAAAGAGGAAATTCAGTGTTTGATAGTGTTGTGAGTCTGATGTAACTGGGGCTCAACAGCCTTAACCAGCTTCAGTCAACTATGCTTACATTACATACACACTACTACGTTTAAGTTTTGAAACGCATAACTTTTTGCTATTTTTACACCAGGTGCCCACACTTAACACTTCCATATTAGGAGGACCCTCTTTAAAATTCAGCTGACTCTTTTTCAGTTTGAAAACTTTGGAACTGAGTGGTGGTCTGGATGGGCAGAAATTCATACATTTGTAAACGGTGAGAAAAAAAACACCCAGATTTACTTTCTTGTCTTGACGGTCCTGATGTGTCCTTTCCTGATTTTTCACGGCAATGTCATGCTAGAAAAACTAACGACCAAAATATATCTCTGTCCTTAATGAACAAGAGTTTAACTCATCATCAAGATTTAAGATGTTTCACTTCTTTAGCACAGAGCATGGCAGAACATCTGTGACTTGGATAAGTGACAAACTGCACAGACATTTAGAGACCAGTTAAACTGGTCCTGAGGTGCAAAGCAGGCCAACTGCAGTTTTTCAAGTTACTCTGTACAACCTGTGATCTTAACCTTATTTATCTTCCTCAACAGCTGTGTGCTCTTTGTAATAGCTAGGCATGTAAGTGATTTTCAGCATCCTATTACTCAAGTGTTTGCTTTACATGAAAACTGTGTTTGTAATGTGGTGGCCACGATGTCAATACAAGTGATAACAATGGGGCTAAACTGCAGGTATATAGCACCAACTTGAAGCAGAATTATAAGATCTCAGGGTTCTCTGGCGGCTTGAAAAGTTACATAATTGCTTTTAACAGAACTATAAAAAAAGAGAGTGGGACAGCACCAAGTGTCATTTATTTCATATTGAAAGATAATGTAAAGGTTTTTGAACATAGATCAACTGTTCAAACTGATCAAATGTATGACGTTGCACACTCATGCGCCTAGAAAGTTGAGTTTTTACTTTACACTTTACTTGAAAGAGTTCTTCCTTTGGACAACTTTGAAGGCTATAGTGAAGATAAATCCTCCTTTTGATCCCAAAATATAAAAAATAACTTCTGAACTCTCCTCTCACAAGTAAACGGCTTGTAGCAGAATGGTGTGACTGCATGACTTTGTTCCTCCAGCTATCTGTTGGCATCTGTACCTCTGCTTAGCCAATCCGACCAACACAACACTCTTACACTCTTAAACTTACAAACATGATTGCATCTGAAATAAAATGTAATGATGTAAATTTCCACATTATGAAAAAAAGCCTTGCATTTTTTGTTAAAGCCCTGACAAAACACTGAATACGACAGACTATTTAGTCAGGATCTAAACTTATGATGTTCAGCTGATGAAGATTAATCGTCGGCATAAATAAATGTATTTATGTCTAATCAGATCCTTTTTCTTCACGCTCCCTGACTTGTGTGTCTCTGCACAGGTGTAGCTTACATAGAGAAAAAAAAATGGTCGTGTGGGAAAAACCCCTACAAATGACCAGACAGACCAGCCTGACACAGAAAGATCATCGATGCTGAGCAAATGACACAGAGTCAATAAAAATAAGCACTGCCCATCCAACTTCCACGTTTCAGCCGGCTTGCATCAGCTTGCTGTATACACTGCAAACGCAAACGGCGCTGTTTAGTCACTGTCAAAGCTAATATGTGGACTAGCTTATCTTTGTACAAAACATACAGTAACCACTGGTAGGCTGTACCTAGACTTCATTGCATGTGATGCAATGTCATGTCAATAAAATAGGCAAGATTATTTAAACACTTTTAAAACATTTAATGTTGTACACATTTAAACCCATCCTGCGGAGCTAACATTGGTTAGGTAATGTCAGCGTGTCCACAGACCAGTCAGCAGCCCCCAATGTGCAAAACCTATCCATGTGTCATTTGCAAGTTCATAAAAAGACGTTACTCGTATTGAAGCATATTTTTAGGCATCGCAAAGTAAAGGTTGAAAAGTGAAAGCGCAAAGTGGATGGTAACGCTAGCTGGTGTAGTTAAAAGGACATTATAATGAACTGTCTAAATGTTGTGGTTTAGACTGCCACGACGACAGGCTAACCCTAGTTAGCTAAAAGGAGCAGCTGCTAGCTTGCTCATTCTCAAAAGCTAGCTGGCTTCTAACGCTAGCCAAGTCAAACACGCCCAGTTTTAACTTATATGGACATACAGAAATACCAGTTTTGATTATTTATAGGGCAAGTTACAGGGTTGTTTATTTGAAAATTAAACCAATTAGACTTTCTACCTTTTTACAGTTTTCGAATTGCAATTATCTGATATTCAATACCGCTTGTTTCCTTGATAAATAACGTTACTTTTACAAAAACAAATCTTTTAATATATCTTTCATATTTATTATAGTCTTCACGTTAGCCGTGTCTACCATGAAATCCTAATGACTAGTCCAGTGTCTTTAGTTTTTCTTGACAGAGCTCTAACGTTATGTGTTTGACTATGTACAACTAAACATCAAAGGGAAACATATTCAGATTGAGCTTGTCCCATGCTTTAGTACGACACGTAATGGTGCTAGCACCCATCTAGCTAGCTGTCACCAAGTCCCATTGATGAAATGCGTTATTCATCTAGGGATCGTAGGCTGCAACTCACCTAAAGGCGGATTGCTTGTGTTGATGGTGAGGTTTAACGCCATACTATGAAATCCTTCTTCCACACAGGTGGTGAAGCCTTTTCACTCCTTGGGAGATCCTACAGCTCACAGCCAAGACTTCTCTCCACAATAAGTAATCCAGCAGTGCCAGGGCTTCAAGGGGTGAAGCGTGGAGTACAAGCGGTTGTAAAATGACGAATTGGAGCATTACCGCCATCTACTGGTGAGGAGTGTTAATTTTTAACAGCACAAAAAAGACATCTTTCTGAAGTTTTGATTCAAATGTCTTCTTTCTGCCTCAGTCTCTTAAAATGTATGGCAAATATCGTTTTTCCTTGCATACAGCAGTCACATTACAGTATCATGTTTACCTATTTTGAATTGCGTGCTGTTTAGTCTTTTGTGACCAAAATGGAGCCCAGATATGTTCACTTCTCTGCTGTTCCCTCCTGCACACCTCATTACTCCAACGTTGCATTGAACTCTGTAAACACTGCCATTTCCTATTTTCCTTTAACTGCAACCTCTGCTGTAGTCTGTGATTAATGTGCTTGATTTTAATTTTATTTATGCTTACTGTTGAATCATTGCTGTCACTTGTTTTCATAGCAATGCTTTGGCAAAAGGGACAGAGCTCTTACCATAAAATGACAGTTTCCAGGCCAGGGATCTGTATCTGCAACAACACTAATGAAGTGTAAAGAATGGGTATGATGTGGCCAACAATTTTCCAATTTTGAGGCATTGCGTCATATGTATTAGAGTTTGTTTCAGTCGGAGACTGTAACATTGTGTGGAAAAAAAACCAGAAGGAATAGTTGAAAACAATGCTTTTAATTGTGCTTTTTGCAGAGAAACAACAAAAGGCCAACAATGGACATTATGTTTGGAGATTCATTTGATTTTGAATAATTAGGTTGTATTATCTGCTGCATTTTCTTCTTTAGTCTGTAAAAGCAGAAGCCCGTATGATGCACAAGTGCAAAAAAACTGGTAATCCATTTGTTTTCTGTTTTTTTCTGTATTATGATGACTGATGCTGCAGCTCTAATTCTGGTTCTACACTCTGCACACTTTCAATCTGGCCTGGATGCTCTACTGTGATTCACAGTCCAGTGTTTCCCTTTAATAATGCATGCTGTGCACACCATTGCCACAGCAAAAAAATCACTTACTATCAGCCAAAGGTGCCTATTTTTTTCTTTTTTTAATTCTGTACAGCATGCCTTAATAGGCCTAAAAAGTGTTCTTGTACAAAGCTCAACGATAGTGTGTGATAGAGGGATGATTTACAGATGGAACACCTGTGAGCTAATTTGTTCTGCAATACCCTCAAGACATTGTATTACCTGCTCTGTGCCCTTGCTTACAGCCACTCTAGTTCCTGTTAGCTACTTGTGAATACCTGCACAGGGCCAATACAACACATAAAATGTACGCTCAGGTCTACTTTTTGACCTGCCTAAAAATTTTCAAGCTCATACCATGTTACTGAAAGGTTGTCTCTGTCTTAAGGTGACTTTTTTTTTTATACTGTTTATAACCGCTCCAGATGTTTACATGTTAGGCCTGTTTGATTCAAAAAGCAGCTGTTAACTGGGCAACTCTTCTTTGACAAAAATCAGTTTGTGGCAGACAATTAATTTCTTGGCGCAACACCTGCGTTTTCTCCGCCCGTGCAATATTAGGCTTTTAGAAACCCAGAAACTCAAATTTTTCACTGAATGAGTTCGGTTGAGTAACAAAAAGTAAATTAAATAACGTAAGATTTTGTGACTCGCGGAACTACAAGAAAGACAGGATAAATTGTTTCGACCCGGACAATTGTCCTTTGCGCACCACGTACACCGTGCTTAGCTTTGCTTCACAGAGAGAAATTGTGCTGAAGTTTGTATATCGGTGGACTGACTGAAGTTTCTACATTAACAACATCAGTAAAGTGTGCAGCTGCACTCTCACCTGGTAAACTAATATCACGCTCAGCCGTTACATCTTTGCATCATTTTCATTTTATTTTCATTTATCTATTGCAGAATTCGCGCGATCTGTTTTGTTTTATTATTTCGTAATTGATACTTACTATGTTTATCCTTAATATACAGTATTCTTGCTTTATATTTTAATTATTATTTTCATGTTTTGGACCATATACTTCAATTATGTTCGCTGTGATTTTGTATAGATGTTTTCAATAGATGTTTACACCCTTTTTATTTAGAACCAGGAGTTTCTCGTGTTACTGACTGCACTATGCAATGTACAATTTCACTTTAAATAGCGCAAATGCACCCAAATAATGTCATGCATCACTGTCAGTTTTTCAGCTGCAGACACCTACATGTCCTTACACTGACATCGGTCTCCACTGGTTCCTGATAGACAGAAATTAATAACCACCATAGTAACTGAATACGTTTTATCAAAGCACCTCTGAAGGCTACACCAAATCTTACGGAAATCAGCAGATATGAGTGATGGGTAGAGTACTGAGGAATAATACTCGTAAAAGCAATCTTGCATGAAAAAATATTCATGTAACAATGAAAGTAACAAAACTTACTCTGCTAAAGTAAAAATTACTCTCCTTTTTAATATTACTTTAGAAATGTTATTAATTTATCATTATTGATTCAAAAGACCCAACAGACCATTCTGGCCATAAGATAAACTCATAACCATGACATTAAACATTAAATTTACGTGTTAAAAATGAACACGGCAAAGATCTCAATGTTTTTTAAAAGGCACAAAAAACACAGGATATAGTTGTCGTTTTTTTTTTTAGATTTGATATAAAAAGCGTGGCCAGATGTTGTTGCTGGCAGTTGCCTCTTGTTCTGTGATTTGCTTTGTCAACATCACATTGTGGTCAAAAGTCAGTTGATGCTTTTTTCAGGCAGGTGCATCATGGCATCTGCAGTAGTGGTGATCTTCCTGTACTCTCCCCAACACTCCAGAAAATATTTATTTTTTGACTAATGCATGCCACCAGTTTGTTAGTTCAGACTGATAACATCCACAACAACGGACCAGTACCTTTATTTCAGGCTTGCTCTCATCCTGCTGCTCAGCTGATGTTTGAACTGTATCCTTAGTCAGGCATGTCTCAGGACAGTCAACATGGCAAGTGGACCATCTCCAGCAGTGATGATGATGACGATGAGGCACTTCCTCTATCTGGGACTGCAACACCAAGGCTCAACCGACATGTTGTGTCAAGTCCTTGCTCCCACCAGTCTGCCACTTCAACCAAACCCAAACTGGAACCAGTATCAGCCAGTGTGGAGGTAAAACCAGAACCAACTAGAACCCCTGTATCCTCACTTGTTATTGGCTCTGAGGCCAGACAGTCAGCAGCGATGAACCAGTTAAATCCAGTGAAGTACGACAATAGTCAATCTTTGGCTGGAAAGCGGAAGAAAGAGGTGTCAGATGGCCCTGGCTGGGCACTCTCAGATAGTGATGGTGATGATGATGGAGATGTGAAGGGGAAGAGTCTCAATAGCTTGCCAAAGATGCCTCCAAGCCCGAAGTCAAAGAAAGCAAAGGTGAAGGAGGAGCGCCCCCCGAGTCCCCATGGCCGGCTGTACTACATCAACGAGCCAGAGGACTTCTTTGAATCCACTGTTCCTTGTCTGAATGACCCCTACAGGTTTTACCTCAACAAAGTCACAGGCCTGGACAGGAAGTACAACAGTGGAGCTCTACACATTAGAGGTGAGATGCATTTATTTTAATTACATTTTGTGCAGACATTTTTGTTGTGGCTTGGGCAAAGATAATGAAATTATGCACTTGATTAGAGTATTTAAAGTTTTGAAGTGAAAATAAACCATAGAATATCTGAAATAAATCATTCCTTCAAGTTTTCTTGAGGCACTTTCACTCCAGTGGGATTGTTCAGTACCCAGCAGTTAGCAGTTGCAAATTTGAAAGCTGGAAATGCTCTTTGGGTGCATGAGGACTGAATATCTTAAGCCTATCATAAGCCTTAAGCCTTCGTTTTGTCCAGTGAGTTAGAGGGTGTCTCTGCTTGTGTGATTGCAAGAAGTTTTTTAATACCATGGCACTTTTTAGTTAAGTTAAACATTATCTTAGAGATGATGAGACCTTTTAGTGAAGTAAAGGTCCTAGTTTTGACCCCCATGAGCACAGTGTCTTGTTTCCGTCCTGTCCACAGATCTCTCTGTGGAGATTCCCCTGTTTGCAATCAATAGAGTACAGCTACCACTTCCTGTCAGTAGTCTTTTATGCATTAGTTCTGTCTCAAGCCTCACATTTTCTTTCCTCTAGACATCCTCTCTCCTTTGTTTGGAACACTGAAAGAATCTGTTCAGGTAAGTCTCCATATAAATTGTAAAAACAGAGTCAAGTCCTGTTTTTTTTTAGCCACAGGTGACTAGACATGACAGGCATGGCCCAGGGATGTGCACATTAGTCTGTCAGTTGGTCGGTCAGTTCACTGCTTTGTTCAGACGGAAATGTCTCAGTCTGGATTGTTGTGAAATTTTGTATGGACACTCTTGCTCTTTTTTTTCATAGTTTAACTACTGCTTTGATATTGCCTGGATGGTGAAGCAGTACCCACCAGAGTTTAGGTAAGTTCTCCTTTACCATTGCTGGCACCACGTTGTCATAAACATATTCTCTTTTTTCTTCATCAGTGAGAATCTGCTTGTACTGTATGATATTGTAGCAAATGTGTTAGTGTATGTAAAATATTTTCCCATGAGTTTTAAGTCATGCACTTGAGAGAATAGCAAAAGTCATGAGGGAGTTGTTTTATTACAACATCAGTTAATGTTTGCACTTCTGCTGCTCGCGAGGACTCATGATTGTAAAGACATAAATGTATAAACACATCTGGTGAGAATCAAGGAGATTGTTTGCATTGCAAGGATTAGAGTTTTACAAACACGACTTCTTTAGGGCTCTTTCTACTGTCACTGTATTTATGACAAGCTGTATATGTAAAATGTAAACTATTTATTTCCAGTGATTACTCATGTTTCCATGATTTTGTTCTTGTCAGGGTCTTCTGAAACTGTAATTACACCATCATGGGACACTAAACACATGATAATGTTTTAAATGACATTCAAAAATGGCATTTTGTTATTTTATAGTGTGCATGCTATAAAGATAATACAATATGCATGTAATTGTAGAGGAAACTGCATTAAAATAAGGATCGTTGTAGTTCATGTTAATGAATCACTATAAATACAAGTGCTGTATGTACAGTGGAAGGAAACCATGATGCTGGTGTCACTCTTTGGGTTCTTGTTGTGCCCACAGGGACTGTCCAGTGCTGATCGTCCATGGTGATAAAAGGGAGGCCAAGGCCCGGCTGGTGCAGCAGGCTCAACCTTTTCCACATGTTAAATTTTGCCAGGTACAGACACACAACCATAGGAAACAGTTTTTTAATAAAAGTTTTTCTGAAGTACAGTTGTGCTTATATTTTATACACTTTGATCTATAAAATAGGACAGTCATACAGACAAATACCTGTTAAGGGCAGTGTTCTGTAAGGACTCCGGGTTTCCCTTGAAATGGGACAAATGTGTGTGATTTTTCCCTGACAGGCCAAACTGGATATCGCTTTTGGAACTCACCACACGTAAGCATTTCCTTTCCTGTCTAATAGACAGATATAATTGTTTTTCTGTTGTTACAACAAACTGAAACATACTGGTTTTGACCCAAATGGCAGTTGGTTAGGAATTGTCTTTTTTCTTCTTGTCTAAAATAGCTCGTTACAGCAGATGTAATGTGCATACAGAGATGTTACAGGTGATTGAGTCCACTCTTTGTCATGTGAAGCAGAAAAGCACTGTGTTTCTTTGTGCAGGAAGATGATGTTGCTGTGGTACGAGGAAGGTTTCAGAGTCATCATTCTAACCTCCAACCTCATCAGAGCTGACTGGTACCAGAAAACACAAGGGTGAGTCTGAGTGCTGCACAGTATATCCAGATTTAAGATTTGGTTGTGCAGATGCTCATATATTATTCCTAAATCAGGATGTGGATGAGCCCATTGTTTCCACGGTTACCAAAGGGCAGCGGTGCGAATGCAGGTGAATCTCCAACCTTCTTTAAGAGGGACCTGCTGGAATACCTGGCGTCATATCGTGCACCAGAGCTCGAGGACTGGATTCAGCGAATCAAAGAGCATGACCTGTCAGAGACCAGGTGATCATGAGGCACATACACTCACTCACTGTTACCTATTTTAACACATACTTTATACAGACCCCATAACTGAATGTCTTCTGTGATCAATGAAGCCATGATTTAAAATAAGGACATATAATAAAAATTCTTTCATCCAACCAAATAATATGGACACGAGCCAGTTGCTAAATGACAGTCCTGCAATATACAGTGTAGTTGTGAGTAAATAATATAAAACATTAATGACAAGTAACTCCTTTCTATTATCAGGGTTTATTTGGTTGGCTCAACCCCAGGGAGATATGTTGGTTCAGACATGGAGCGCTGGGGACACCTGAGGCTGAGAAAGGTAAAGATTTTTGCTGATCTCTATTCTCATCATCTCCTGGCCTTCTGAGATCTCGCCAGTGATAACACTGATAACATGTGATAACATAGCAGCTAAGACAGAAAACAAGCTGCTAGTAGCTCATATTAACATTATGTTGCATGAAAGTTTTGGTCTGCATTTTTTTTTCAAAATACATTTTAAAAACTTTGATTTCAGGATATCTCAGTGTAATGTAAAAATTTACTTAGACTTTTTAAGATTGCCTGTTGAACTCTCTTACCCTTCACACAATCACAACATCTTCATATCTGTCAGAGATGTGTAATGCTTGTATGGTAAATAATGAGCTGAAAACCTTTTTAAGTTTAATGCTTGTAGCAAAGCACTGACCTGTGAAATGATTGCACAAGTGACCACTTAAAAAAAAAGGTAGAATTAATTTAATGATTTTGTTCATAATGCTGAGGAACCTTCTGAACACACTATCACAGCTTGACAGAGATTTGAAAAATGGTCAGCTGGAAACAAGAGACTGGGAAAAACATCTTAAAGTTGTCAGTGTAATATATTGCAATGAAAAATGAAAGGTTAGATGCCAGAAGTCTTTAATTTGTTTTTGTTTATCTTTTTCCTCTCTGATTTTTTTCTCAATTTTATTAGCTGTTGTATGACCATACAGATCCAGTTCCTGGTGAGGAAAGGTGGCCTGTGATTGGCCAGTTCTCCAGCATAGGCTCTATGGGTCTGGATAAGACCAAATGGTTGGCAGGGGAATTTCAGCGTACCATGACCACACTTGGAAAATATTCTCTTCGTTCAGACCCCCCCATACACTTGGTACGTTCCACTGACACAGACTTGGTCTGTTTCTTGATGCAGCTTTCACATGCAATAAGAAAGATAGTACAAAAAATGCAATGAGGGTTGAATTACATTATGTTATAAGAACACTTAGATATATAGATCCATAACCGCTCTGGTGGGTCCTTGCAGGGCCTTTGATTGCTTAAAAGCAATTTGGAAACGTTTCAGACACCATAATGTTTGATAGATATTAGTTTCTTGTAATATGTTAAAATTTTCTGTATGTCTACAACTGAAAGGACAATGAACCATTTTATAAATTAAAGTAGGTCTAGATAAGGCTATGTAAGAAGAAAAAATACATATGTCAGAAAATTTAAACACAAATGCAATAAAACACACCCTTGCATAGTGCATTACTGTAAGTGCTTTTGTTGCTACAACCTTACTGGCTCTGGAATGATCAGCAGCATGTGGTTTCTAGTGGAAAAACATATTATTTTAAGTAACAATTTTGAGTCAGTTTTTATCCCCTAATGACTCCTCTCTCGTTGTGCCACTGTTCTTGGCATTAATCATAATCTGATACATTTTTGTCTACATTTCAGCAAAAGATGCATGACCTCATTGTAAAATGATCAAAGTTTGTGTAATGGGTTGATCTGTTGCAGCTGTATCCATCAGTTGAGGATGTGAGGATGAGTTTAGAAGGCTATCCAGGTGAGTTTTTTTAACATTTACCATTTGAATAGTGCATGTGTTAATATGTCATGTATTGTTGAGGTCACATGCGAATAAAACAGCCTTTTAAAATGCAGGAACTTTTGGTCAAATCTCAGTCATTTCAGCAGGTTTTGTTGCTTGCTGATTTCTTTATTTATTCAGGCACCTCAAACCTGAGTGTTTTATGATGCTGTGTGATTTGGTTGTGATGCGCATTTCTTTTGTTCTCCAGCGGGAGGCTCTCTTCCATACAGCATTCAGACAGCTCAGAAACAACTCTGGCTGCACTCCTACTTTCAGTATGTTCACTCCTGCTGATTGAAATTCGTTTCTATTGTAGTTATACTTCTATGTTACACCTCCTCTGTAAGACTAGCTAACCAGTCATCACATGTGACCTTTTCTTTGACTCGTGATACCCACAATGCAAATTGCTGTAGCTGGTCACACTGTAAAAGGCTTTACATCTGCATGACACTTTAAGTTTGATGGAACAATGCAATGTATAGGAAGGTTTAAGTAACTTAAAGATATACATCTTATACGGCACTCTTCATACATTCATCAAGTTTTATTTTGTGAGTGAGTGACATACTCTTGTTTTCATGTCTGTGTGTAGCCGTTGGAAGGCTAATGCGACAGGAAGGAGTCATGCCATGCCACACATCAAGACATACATGAGGGCGTCGCCAGATTTCACTGAGCTGGCCTGGTTCCTTGTCACAAGGTGTGTGTGTGTATGCTTTGTGTTTACTCAGTTTAATTATGTAACATTCTATATTTCTGACCTCCACCAAATTCCTATTCATTGACATAAATTCCAGAAAATTTCCATCATTGCTTCTTTATAGGCAGATTAAATTTAAGTTTAAATTTCTATATAAAATCAGCTGTATTTTCTCATGTAGGAGTGACTTTTAACATATTTATTTCCTACCTCTTTAATAATTTGCAATTGACTGTACATTAGATGTAAGACATAATCAGTGATAAAACATGCTTGTATTATATTTGTTTGCATTTTTTCAGTTTGTCACAGTTTGTGACAGTGATTTGAGCCCCCCTAATGTAAATGAATTGAAATCTTGATTTCAACTTGTTTTTCATGCTGAGATGACTTACACACATGCCTGACTTAAAACACTGAAGTCTATTTGTTTCTGTGTGTGTGTGTTCCAGTGCCAACCTGTCCAAAGCGGCATGGGGTGCTCTGGAGAAGAACAACACTCAGGTGATGGTTCGTTCGTACGAGCTGGGAGTCCTCTACGTGCCCTCTGCCTTTGTAAGAACAACAAGCATGGACAAACAGTAGCTCTATACTAACATTTAATCTTCAGCTGTAAATGTTTTCATCCTTCAAACGGTGTAGAAGGAAAAATATTGCACTTGCTAAAAATTGATAAGAACTTCACAGAGCTGATGTGTAGTAATATGTGATGTGATGGCTGTTCCCCTGCAGAACATGAAGACTTTTCCGGTTAACAGAAATCAATTTCCAGTATCCTCCTCATCCTCTGGTTTCCCTGTGCCCTTTGACCTCCCTCCTACATGCTACTCTCCTAAAGGTACAAGTGTGTGTGTGTGTGTATGCATGTATTTACAGAGTGGATTATTCAGTGAGTGCATGATCTCTCACCCGACCTTTGACTTAAGCTGAACTGCAGGTTACAATTGAGTCTCTCAGGTGTAACCCTCGCTAAAACAACAAATGATCTGTATTTAGACTGTTAATACCCTTTTCTTTTCTAAAATTATAAAGTAAAAAAATTTTTGATTTTTTTTCCTGTTTTTTTAAAATTTTTGTTTCAGTGTCAAATTTTACTCCTTAAAAACCTTAGTGAAACCAATCATGCAGCAGGCACAATTGGTGGAAACTCCTGGCATTTTGATGAATTCCACAACATGAAGGGTTTTTGATGAGTGCTGACCCTGTTTTTAATGCTTTTCTAATCACAAATTTATTGCTGTGTGGATGTGTGTTGGTTCTGAGGCGGGGTATTATTTCATTGTTTTATTGTATGAAGCACTTTGTGTTACATTTCATATTTTAATATCATTGAGAGGATGAGGATCTGTGGTTTTCAGGACTTTTGCATGTTGATTGCATTAGCGATTCAAAAGCTAATTAACACTGAAAATAACAGCAACTTTTAGTCTTTGGCAACTATTTAGGTCACCGAAGGTTGAACAATATCTATCAGTGAGCATACAATGTTAAGCAGTCATCCTGCAGTACTTCTCTGTAGGTTTCCAAAGTTTAGTTACCAGTAAAGCTGATATGCAGCCATGTCACCAATGTTCTGCCAAGCCCATTTGGGAAATACAGTGTAGATCATTTTTATTTTCTGGCTTCAGTGGAAGAAAAGGGGTTTGAATATCATTTATCTCTATTTTAGCAATATGTTCTGATGATCATTTTAGAAATAATTACTTTAAAAGTCACAATGAGGTTAATTCAAAGCATTTCATATCATGTAGATTATTTATGAAGCAATTTAGTCTAACTTTTTTCATCAGAACATTTGGGGTATAATTTAATATTAATGGGATCTACGAGATACCAGTCAGATAAAAGCTTTGATAAAAGCATGTACTTCCTCTTTGACAGTAAAAAGAGGACACTGCAGCAACATAAATGCCGCCCCTTTGTCCGATGTAATAATGTCCCCTTTATTTCTGAAACCACAGCATTCACATTTAATTTCACTGATCCCTTTTCTTTCTCTGTTTTCAGATCAGCCTTGGATCTGGAACATTCCGTACAACCAGGCTCCCGACACACACGGCAACATCTGGGTTCCCTCCTGAACACACACACACACACACACACACACACACACACAGATATACAGACCTCTTTTTTTCTTTAAAGCTGCTGTTTGTAACTGTCAGTACTATGTATTGGTGTTAGTTTTCAGTTACATTTATTTTTATATTTTATACTGTACTTCATGTTTTCTACCAATAAATAGAATAATGTTGTCACTGTCTGAAAGTGATGTTATCTGTTTCAAGATATAATGTGAAAGGAAATGCATCATTAGTTTGGGTTAAATATTTATCTTTAGTTATCTATGTAAGTTATATCCAAAAAGAGCATATAATGTACACATTAATGACCAAAACAACATTCTTAGTTATGGAGAGAGTTTGATTAGCTTTAATTGTATTATCTCTTATAGTGTTTTTTCAATTTCAATTTATTTTAATATCTCAGACGCACTGTAGGCCCCCTTAGTGTTAGCAGTAAAAGAACTAATTTGACCTTAAATGAGTCCAAAGGTCAAATTCAGCATGTCCCTGAGTTTTGCTGAGAAACAGAGCATGTCAAAGACCATATCTATAGAATCAAAATTGCTTTGCAGCATGTTTCATAACTGTTCTCTATATGCTTACTCATCAGCAAGTGTTTGTTCTTACCCTGGCATCATTGATAAAAACTGAAGTTAAATAAATGGGAGAATGCTACCTAATAAAAATGTGCACACTTAGCAAGGAGCATATCATATGCAGAGTATAGTCTGTTAATAGTTTACTACACTTTTCCTTACATACAGCACTGATTCTTAGTCCTGCTAAGTCAGAACTCACAGCACTGCAGGTTTTCAACTCACCGGGGGGATAATTGTATTCCCATTGTCTCCCAGGTGTTTATTAGTCACTGATTAGGCAGCTAAAATGCAAACCCTCAGGACACTGAATAATGAGCTGATCTAAAGAAAGGCCATACCCTCAGTAATTCCTTCTGGTCTTGACACATAAGCAGCATTCTGGGTAAAATTATTACAAGACGCTGTTGTCAGCTTCTGGAGAGTCACATGGTAGATAACGATCCATGCACTTTTTGTTCCAAATGCTGAAATGCCCCTTTTTATAACTTATATCAAACCAGGACAAATATGTCTTTGACCAAGTTAGACATTTTGGCTCAAAGCCACATTGGAGTAGTGCTTCAGCATTGTCCGAATAGTCAACTTAGATATCCCGAAATGCCCTTATCATTTGCCTAAGTGCTGTTCCAGTTAGCTGAAGCTCCACAATGTTGTGACAGAAGTTTAAAAATAAACCTAAACATAACCTGGACCTGAGCATAAGATCATGGACGTGTAGCTAGGCTGCCTGTTTCATGCAGTGCAGACTAGCGTTTTATTTCAAGCTACTGAAAATGTTTAATGTCACCAGTGAAAGAGAAGAAAAACCACTGTCTCATTCTGTTTTGCTGATTAGTGGTTACATTACAACTCAGAACAAGTTGCTTGGGAGAGCTTTTGCAAAAGAGCTACGATTAGGTACAATGCAAAATGTTACCTTGAGTGTCTGTTTGTGTGTTTAAAAAAGTTGACCAAATGTTCAAACTGTGGATAAATAAAAAAAAATTTCTTAAATTAAATTTTTTTAAATTATTTAAAAAAGGCTAAACAAAAACACAATTAAAAAAAAAAAAAAAAAAAAAAAAAAAAAGCCAAACTGTCTTGAGACATAAAATAGGTAGCATAAAAATCCTGGGTAGACAAAATATTGGAAACACCTGACAGTGTGCCCTCATTGCTCATGGAGTCGTCTCAGCACCTCTCTGCCACTGTCAACAAAAGCTGAACACCATAAACCTCAAACACCCGGCAATATCGCAGGGATATTGGATTCCAGTTGCTGCCTGGTGTATCTAATAAAGTGGCACCTCTGTGAGTACAGTAAGTTCTGCAAACTTCGACTCCCGTCGTTCCTTGCGTCATTATGTCAACATGGCGCCTGTCTGCCGGACAAAAGGCGAATCTGTCTGACGGCGGATTGAAACCCAATTAGAAACAGAGGAGACATTTTGGGAAAACTGTCAGTGTCTGTGTGTTCTCGCACCTCAAGGCAATAGATACATGGTAAAAGAAACATCTGCGGAGGCTCTTTGACTGGAATATTAAGGTAGGTAAAGTCCTGCAGCTCCAACTACTGCTTTCTTAAAACGGTCCTGCTATCCCGATACATCTCCTTTTCTCTTTACGGTGTGAAGTGAAAACTCCTTAAAAATTTCGGCTGTGCTGCGGCATTTCATTTGGCGGTTACAGTTCACACTGTCCGAGCTCATATTACCGGTCTTATCTGAATAATAAAAAGTCAGTCTATTATTCGGCATACAAGTAGTTCATCAAGAAACACATATTTGGACACAATGTCAACTTTTCTAATAGGTCCACAATGCTCTATATCACGATGCATATCGTTTTTTTTGAGGGGGGGTAGAGTGTAATATTTACAGTGTTAAACGGGCCAACCAGTAATAAAATGTTAAAGTTTGGCTTAGAATGGTTTAGTTTAGAGGAAATATGCCGAACTGAGGAGTTTTTCTTCGTTATCATTTAAACGTCTTAAGACACCCTCTATCGGGCATGCGTGCCTGTTTTCCAGTGCAAAAATGAAATCGTGTATTTTTGCAATGGGATTCAGTGTGATAGTCGATCTTGTCTAGAGATTGCCAATTCCCCTGACATTTGCGACTACTACAGTGTAGTCTCCGACCACATGAGCCAGTTGTTCTTTTTGGTTAAATTTCGGGTTTCAATGCCATTTTAAAGGTTGCACACTGTAATTAAATGACTTTTGTCTATGTGCTCAGCTGTCTCATGTTTTGCAACCAGGCTACACTTTGTGCCACGTCTGGGTAGGATCTTAGGCAGGTTACTACCACAGGAAAATTAATACAGTTTCTCTTTAACGTGTTAAGCTTATATGAGACATAAGCATCCATGTACAGCAAACACATTGAATTTAATTTGGAGAAAAACAGATTTAAAGACACAGCTAAAAAGACAGCCTGGTCTTGCAGGGAATGTAGCTGTATGATGAGTGAACTGGATAGTGATCCAAAGCCTCAACCAAGAGACACTTGGACAGGCTGTTGATGTATTACAATAGCATCCTCTGGAGAACTTCTTTGCTTCAGGGGAGGTTAAAGGTCAGGTCAAGTTTGGTTTAGCTATGGAGCTGGTAGGCGTTCAGAGCCTTGCTCAAGACAAATCATGCAGGATTGTGTAAAGGCGCATTGCTTTTTGAGCCAAACAGTATTACCCTGATTGTGCCTTCAGTGTTTGTGTATGTGCCCAAATTCCTATGCTTGGACTTCCTGCTGTTGCCGCTAAGCAGAAATCTCTTAAGGAGTTGAAGAGTGCCAGTCAGCACTATTTGATTACTAGTCCCTATATCCCCACTTGCACACACACTCTTTCCCTGCCTCACATAATCACACTGTAACACAGAGTCTAAGTTTCCGTGTTTTACTCTTTTGCTGTCAGTGCACTAAAGCCTGAACCCTTCAGCTAAGGTCCGCCAGAACTTCTAAAGCTTCCAGCCTCAATTTAAATCTGGATCATGGGATGTTAGGCTATTTCTTCTGAGATAAAATTTGGAGTAATTTCGTTGGCTACTTTGTCCTAACTCAAGATCGTTTGGTCCTATTTCCACATAGTGTGAAAAAATCAAAGCTTGAACTCAAACTGATATTGTGGCACTTGCAGTACATGAATTGAGATTTCCTACCCTGGTACGGTTTGCTTTGGAAAGATGCATGATTGATGGGATACATTCTTATCTACGAGGCTATGATAAACAATTTGTCTGATTCTTTTTTGGGGCAGGAAGGAAAAATTCTGTTTGCCTCCTTGTCACATGGTGTCATTGTGCATCTGAAAGCCACTGTGTCTTGGTACAATGGGAGCACCTTTTAAAGGAACATTGGTTTCCTGCCAAAGCGGCTGCTAGAACACTAATTTAGTGAATAGATTAGGTCAAAACAGCTCTGTTTCTACTGGGGGCTTTTTCTTTATTTGTTAAAAAAACTGTCCAAATGTTTTGAAAAAGAACATTTGTTATTGCAAGTCAAATTTTCTTATTTTTTTTTAACTTTCATCTGTTTGTTTAATCTTGTTGTACAAACTAATTGTTTTTTATTCCAGTGAATATGAAAATCCACAATTTTCCAGGTCCTTTTCATAAAATCCTACATTTTGAATTAAAAGTGTATTCCTCTTTTCAAATGTTTGTGGAGATATGAAGAGATGTCACTAAGTAGAGATAAGGTGTCTATTCTAGTCAAAACTTGCTGCTCTTAACTGCATAGTCAAGGACATCAGGTACTTTGAAGCATAAGAAGGCAGATTTAATTGAAAGTTTTTTGGTGTGGCACCCTGGTGGTCTTGGGGTTAAGGCGTCTATCATGACCGGTAGCATCTCCTGTTTGCATTCGGCTTGGGACCTTGTGTAGCATGTTATTTTCCCTCCCCTTTTTTTTCTTAATTTCCTGTCATCTCTCTGCGGCCAACTACCATAGAGGCATAAAAGATGATATTGACCAAGAAATGCACATTAAATAAAAAATGTAACAATTTTTGTCACTTTAAGTATAAAAAAATATGTTGAGTCAATATGTTGAGTTTATTATAGATTCAATTTCCTTGCATACTTTACTCTGCTTGGAGAAATGTTGTTTACACTGCAGATGTTTTAGGCCTTTGTGTTGCAGCTGTGCTAAAAGTAATGGTTATAAGTGATATGGGCTGTACCAGATCGTTAGAAGCTTTGAGGCTGTGTTGGTAATTTTGACATTTAAATTCTAAGCCAACATTTGACATATCATAAGTTAATGAAGGTTTTGCAACTTCAGTTAAGAAGATTTCAATGTTTATTGCAACTTAGCTTTATCAGCTGCAGAGCCAGTGTACACGTGCACTCTGTGACACAGAAGCCTTCAGTTTAAATAGGCCATCACTTGTGATCAGTAACCAATCAGAGAGTGCTGTGAGCGGGACACAGAGCCAGGCTACAGAACGGTGACTAGAACCAGATACACAAGCACCCAGACACGATGTATAGTTATAGTTCTACGATTTTCTAGTAAAAAAAGTCAATAATGACATTTTTTGTGTTCTCTTTTTATTTGGAAAAGTATCGAAAAGTATTGAAATACATGGTGGTATTTCAGCACCAAAATGTTGGTATCGTGACAACACTAATATATTTATATGTGTGTGTCTGTGTGTATAAATTTTAATTAATTGAGGAGTTTAATGTTAGTTTTCTATGCTGCGGAACATGGTTTCCTTATTGGGAGCACATGAGAGTGATGATGCTGATAGTTGCTTGCCAATAGCCAAATTTTAAGAAACAGCCCTCTGGGTAATGCCACTTCCTGATCCTCTCATGCTGAACTAGGTGCAGACTGAATGGTAACTCATATTTCTTCAGAGATTTTTCTAGACTTGTTACAACAGTTAATATGAAAGCTGGCAATGTATCAATAGCAAAAAAATCTATATGAACCAACTTTTTAAATGAGGAACTCATTGAATCCCATTAGCATATATTGAGCATTGTGTTTTGTAGTGGACACAGCTCAGCATCAGTAACACTCCACGACAAGGTTATTTTTGGGACATCCAGTTTATGTTCCATCAACGCATCAATCCACAAATCTATCACATTGAAGCTAAACAGAATGGGTTAGTTACCATTCCCAAAGGAGGAACAACTTTTGAACACATCAAAAGGATTTATGACGGAGACTCAGTGTGATTAACCGGGCCAAATGGTCACCCAAAATTCCCACAGAATGAAGATGGGGTCTTTCTTACAGTTTGGAATCATCAGACCTCGTCTTTGAATATCATTTACTGTTAATTTCACTGTCTGTGAGTAACATCAAAAGACTGTAAATAACTCAAGTTCATTCTCTCTGTCATTACATTACACACGCACACATTTACACACAGATATAAAACAGGACTCTCCTTGAAAACCCCCTTTCCCAACTGAGGGAGCCTGGCAGATAAGACCAAGATCGTAAAAATTCCTGCCCTATAGCCAAGAATTTTTGTCAATGTTGCTGTCCTTGCAGCCTGCTGTTAAAATCATGATAAAATAACTGTTTTATCTAAGGGTGCAAAGATTCATGTACTGCATTAATGTATCAATTTTTATTTCTACGATCCAACTACACTGCTGAGCAAATTGTCCTTCATGAGGGACATATATGAATTTGAAATTGCTTTGCAGGGTAAATGATCTATTGTATCTATACTATGAATATTGAACATTTAAGCATAAAATTCGGTTTCACCGTGTATGCGTGTGTGCATGTAGGTGTGTGTGTGTGAGCGTGTGATGTCATTGGTATGCGCCAGCAGAGCCCATCTCAGAAAGATGATGACAGAATGAAGCATGAAATGATGATTTTGATAATACCAAAAACAAAGTGTGATCAATTTTTCTCAAGGTTGAATGATTAGAAGGTTAACTTGCTACTTTTGTTTCCTTTGTTTTTCATTATTAAAGAGCACTGACAAGAGTGTTCAACCTGAAGAGAAGTGGGTTGTGTTTTATTTTGTTAAATATTGCACTGCCTTGTTTCTTAACTGGATCAGCATGTCCTTTATAAGTTGCACTTCAAATAAAAGGTGACTGTATTTTCCATTAATCATTGTGTTTACTTGTTTATATCTATAGTTTATTTATTATCCCTGATATTCCCTGACAGGAATAGGAATCCTCACCTGCACTGTCCATTATCCAGGTTTTTATTTCACAGTCACACTGGTTGAATTTTTGGCAAAAAATATTACTGCATTGATTTTTAAGTCATTGAATAATGGCTTAGCCAAATATTGTCATTAGATCAAATCGGAGATCTGTCCATTTGTCACTGTGTTCGGGATATTCAGTCAAAAAAAAAAATCATATCCCAAGTAAAGAAAATTGTACTGTTCCAATATGGATCATAACCAAAAACCAAAACCAACTTACATCATTTTATTTTTTGGTTGCATTTTCATTAGGTTAGAATACTGCCATCTACTGACCATGTTGGGTAATTTGTAAATACTTCAGTCTACATTTCTCATCACAATTTGTAAAAGACATGTTGTAAAACCTCAATTTTTTTGCTCATTTTGGCTTCATTCTGAAACCTTTTTCAATTGAATTCCAATTGAACCTTTGAATGTAAAAAAATGACATATTTTAGTGTAAACTACATTAGTTTACTAGTAAATTACAATGACAGCAGTGTGGAAAAATTCAGTGATAAACACTTAAAAAATACTCAAATCGTTAAAAAATACTACCCTGAAAAAGGTGGAAAACAAGGTTATTTCAACACAAAACATTGTTTTTTTAACCAGTAATTAGGTGAAAACAAACTAGGTAAGGTTCTGATTTTGGTAGACTATTGCAATCCTGTATTGATCCTAACTATCAGTCTAACTTTGTACAGCATGACTCATCCTGCACAGCAGAGAGAAAGTATGGAGCTTGGCTGCCTGAGATGTAAATTTTCTTGGCATTTTTCCCCACGCACACACATATACACACTCGCCCTCACCCTCCCTCTGTATATGAGTGTTGACATGTCTGCTGACGTTGATTCTCTGCTGTGGCCTTTTTTTCTCTCTGCATCAAACAAGAAAGCATTGAGGCAGATGTGTTAGTTCATTTCTCTGCTCAGCTATTTTGACAGATTATTATTTGTTTTACAGAAATGAACAATCAGTGCATGTTTGAAAGTACATGGAGTATCATAATACAAATTTAGATGGAAGAACCAACAATTCCAGCCAAGTTAAAATGAGTATGCTTCTGGCTTGATAAAATACCCTACATTAGGTTTTTGGATAACATTATATGATTTTCAGCTTAAAAAATGTATCCACTCTATATAAAAGCTTGTTTTTTTTACTCTGGAGGAATGTACTTCATATCTGGATAGCAGCTGCTGAGCTCTGATGTTGGTGTGAGTGTGTGTGTGTGAGTGTGTGTGTGCATGTGCTGTAAATCTGCAGGCAGGAAGCAAACACACTGTGACTGTCTGTACTTCCATTTTATTGTGCGATGGTCTCATTGGTATGGGTTTTTTTGGGAGTGTTCAGTAAAGTTCAGATGGGAGAGTGCAGTCACTTATGAGCTAAAATGCATCAGTTAATTATCCAGAAAAAGAAAATGTGGATTGTCTATACATCAGGCTTCTTTTTTTTTAACAGTAAAATGGACTTTTTTTTGTAATAGCCACTCAACATATTTGCATTCTTTGATTGCCTATCTGCCTTTCCTTAGTGGGTTTCAAATTGTGCCTTCATGCATGAGGGATTAACAGAAAAGAACAATGCATGAACTGGACGTGATGTGGAAGATAATAAACCAGGACAGAATTATGTATACATTCAGTGTTTCTCAACAAAATCTAGCCTATTGTGGAGGTCTTAGAAAAATATTCTGTGCATTACTCACTTTTTTTTCTGAAGTATTTAATTTTTTGCTTTTTAAAGATTACATCATGTTATATATTCATGGTTTTGCTCTGCAGTCTTCTTCATGGTTTCACTGGTGCATTTTAACTCTTCTGCTGTTAATTACTGCCACCAACTGTCCTCCAGCAGAATATTGTGAAACAAATGACAGAATATGAACACGGTGTGTAGTGTATGCACCCTACAAACGAAAGAGAAAATCCTAAAAACATTGCTGTCTACCAATGGTAGTAAACTCTTGAGTATCTTCCAGTGGAACAATGTTCCATATTTGCTGAAGTAAACAAGTTATCATTAGTTTTTATGAACTTTCTACTTGCATATTTAAATTAGACAGTCAAATTTACTAAATTTGAGAAAATTCTGTTTGCTGTAGAATACTGTGGCATATTGTTTAGTGTGTGTAGTGCTACTCACAGCCTCTTAAATGTCTGAGCTACAATGGTCCCTCCTTAAGAGAGAAAATCAAGTCTAATTTAATCATGGGCAAAACCTACGAGAAGCATCTTAGTAGTGTAGTTAACCTAACTCAGTTTATTCAGTGGTAAGCTGAAAAACAGTATTACATTTCTTGGGCGTGTTTTTTCCCTCTAAACTGTATAAAAATGATCTTAAAATCTTAAAAGATGGGAATATTAATGTAAAAATACTTTAAATCTGTGCAGCACTTTAAGTGCAGCACTTCTTGAATTCACAGCACCTAAACTTTATTAACACTGTTGATATTGTTATGATTTTCTTCAGGATGTTCCAGCAGTGCGAAGAGCCTCGTTTCACCATTGAGCAGATTGACCTCCTCCAGAGGTTAAGGAGGACAGGGATCACACAGGCGGAGGTCCTTCATGCTCTGGACACCCTGGACCACCTTGACCGGAAACATGGACGCAAGTTGACCCATAAACCTTCCTACATGCCTCCCTCGTCTTCCCTATCTTCTTCCAGTGCCGTCGCCGCCTCTTCCTCCATGACCTCCACTGCAACTCAGACAAGTTTTACCGACAACCGACTCTCACTGTCACCCAATAATAACTTCGAGACCAACTCCCCACCTCTACCTATTGCAGTAGCCTCACCTGTCGCCATAGCAGCAGTAGCTCAGAATGGTCTAGTTGCTGTCACCAATGGGAAGCTGTCACCACCTCGGTTTCCTCTTGGTGTGGTCAGTGGCAGCGTGACAGCACCAGGATACGGGTTTGAGACCAGTGAAGAGGACATGGATGTTGAAGACAAGGTGGAGGACTTAATGAGGTAAAACCAAACAAGACTTATCCTAATAGGTGGTCACAAATGGTGTTTTAGAGATGTATTTTTTTTAATGCTACACTGTCAGCAATTTTTCATCATTTTTACATACATAGGAAATATTTTCATTTAATTTCACTACATGTGTTTGGAAATTTTTCACTCACTGTTTGGGAGACACTTTCAGATGGAAAAGCTAAAGGAAAACCAAAAAAAAGTTTGAGGATCTTTTTCTCTGGGATTAGACTTCTTGGTATGTGTTGTTTATCCCAGTAAGTTTTCAAGTGTTGCATCATTTTCACTTAATTCTAGTGAGTTAATCTTTAGCAGGCTCAATAATGTCTCCAGTGGATAAAGGACATGAAACACCTATTGCAAGTAGAGTTGTGAGAGCCACAGTTGTGGAGAGTATTTTTTATTTTCCCTGAACAGATTCCTCATGAAAACACAGTGGCCTCAAAAAGGTTTGGTGCGACGTTGGAAGTGTTTTCTAACAACATGTTTTGGTTTTACAAGGTCGAAGACGTCAAAGACAAGGACTAACTGGTTGATTTGGCAAATATGTGACTGGTTAACTTTTCACCTCTGATAAACAACATACTGTTGTTCCCCTGAGCTTTTCAATCTGTCATTGTCTCCCACACAGTTGATGAGTGGCTAGACCAAGGATAGACCAGCATTCCACCTGTAGGCTACTTTATTAGGCTTGGACAGTGTATACTGAAGCCCTCTGCAAACTGCTAAAAACAACGTCGCATTCAAGCAAAAGTGTGTTTTACAACAAAAATCTCTTAGGCTCCGAATATAACAACTAAGAGTAGAGAACTGGAACAATAAACGGACCCACCAATATTTATCAGTTTCTATTAACAATTCGGGATGAGAGTATGAATGACAACAAACTGTTGGCCAGTTTACATGTTTAATTATCTGATTTTGAACCTATAATAAAAAAATTATTAAAATTATTCTAAATATGATTTTCTTTTTTTATCAAAGGCGTGTTGTTTTTAAACCTACTGTACAAATGCCATGGCAGTGGTTCACTGCACCACAGAGCAGGTGTGAATACTGAGGGCCTGATGGTTGACAAGCCTGCTTGTAGCTCATGCTGAATATAATTATGATGCAAGGATTAATGCCAACACACACTAAACACGCAAACAAACACATTAGTGCCTCTCATCTGTAGTCTGCAGTCAGACAGCAGCAATCAGAGAGGTATTGATTTAAGGGTGTGTGAATTTCAAACCAGAAAGCCAGCAGTGAATACTACAGCAGGATGTGGCCTCTGCACATATTCAGCTTCAACCACTACTGCCATTAATGCAGGCTTACTGTAAATGTGGATGGCAGAGTTACCGCTGGTTTAAGTACAGTGACCATTATCTTGTGCCATATGTGTCAGAATGTTGGAGATGTAAACAGCAGATTCTTCTCTCTGCTTGCAGGAGGGACAGTGCTGTGATCAAAGAGGAGATAAAGTCCTTCCTGGCAAACAGGCGGATCTCCCAGGCTGTGGTTGCTCAGGTAACGGGTGAGTATCAGCTTCATCAGCCACCTCAACCAGGCCCACTAAATCACCACCAAAAAGAGCTGGTGTCTCAACAAGCTCCCAGTCTGCTTCCGATTCAGATCTTTCTCTGTTCCTTTTCCTGCAGGGATCAGCCAGAGTCGGATTTCCCACTGGCTCCTGCAGCAAGGATCAGACTTGAGCGAGCAGAAGAAACGAGCCTTCTTTCGCTGGTACCAGCTGGAGAAGACCAACCCTGGTAACAACACCCTCCGCCATCAGGCCTCCCAATCCTGCATGTGCTCCTTAAAATAAAAGGGAGAGTCTGTTTTTCAGTAACCAGTCAGCTGCTCTGAATGCAGAATTTCAATAACACTTGCACTTTCTAACAAAAACACTGACAAAAAAAAAAAATCAGACCATTCACATGAAACAGGAAAAAATCCTTGGCCTCTTTTAAGAATAATAGACTAATGGAATGGAATAATATACAAAATGGGGATAAAAAGAAAACCATATTATGTGTTATTTGTATCAGCTCCTTTACTTCAAGTTAGCCTGTATCCACAGTTAAAGAGACTGACAAAAGTCTGAATTTCTTGACTTAAATGTGTTTCACTGGCTTTTAAAATAAATGATTTGAACAGTTTAATGGTTCACTTTGTCTTCACAACCTGTTGATAAAGTATACATGTTTTAGGTACACATTGAATCTGAAATATACAATAATTTCTTTTCATCATTATATTTGAGACATATTTTCAGGTCAGAAACTAGAAACCATAGATGAAAATAAACTTCAACATTAACGCTGTCTTCTGTGTGTGAACTCAGGTGCCACTCTGGCCATGCGAGCAGCCCCAATAGCTCTAGATGATGTGATGGACTGGCACCAGGCCCCGCCTCCATTTGGCCCTGCCCCTACAGGTTTTCGTCTGCGGCGAGGTAGCAGGTTCACTTGGAGGAAAGAGTGTCTGGCTGTTATGGAGAGGTGAGGAGGTGGTGAGCTTTCATGGTTGAAAGGAGACGATACCTGCATATGTATGAAAGTACAGACATGTCCAGTCATTTTTGTAATTTTGCTTCTTTACACAATCACAGTGGATTTGAAATCAGGCAAATATTACTTTTTAGAATCTAAAAAAAGGGCCATTACTAAAAATGTTTCTTATTCCTTAATATTTAATGCAGGGGTTTTGTTTAACCGAATAAATTAAATCATGCAGTCTAAACCTAACACTTGTTTGTGGATGTGTATCTACACAGCTACTTCAGTGATAACCAGTACCCTGATGAGGCCAAGAGAGAGGAGATTGCCACTGCCTGCAATGCTGTCATTCAGAAACCAGGTAACCCTTTAATACCCAATTATGGTACTGTTGCCTATTACCAGTGAACCTTTTTACCTGTGGAATATTACAGACAGGTGTTTCTGAGCACAACCTTTTCAGTCTTGTGTTGCTCCAGTCCCAACTTGTTTGAAATGCATTGCTATAAATATCCAAAACCACTGAAGTCAATGAGTTAAAACTTTACACACACTGCCTTTTTGCTGTTTTAAATTTAATATATGTTTGGGATGGGCATTTCAAGACAAAATACTAGTCGATTGTCACTGGGAACTATTTTACTCTTCTTTAAAAAAAATCATCCTACCATTTTCTCTCTTCTTGTTTCCTTCATGATAGCTGATAGGATTTATGTTATCTCCTGTTTTTGCTCTCTAAATATTGCTTACGTTTCAACAATGAAAACAAGGCAGAAGAGCCACATAACGTAAAAAGGAATTCTGTAAATAGGTTGTAAAATAAAGTTAAAAGAAGAATATTGTGTTGTCTTCAAGATACCTTCTGATGAGTGAAAATAAGAATGCTTGAATAAGGTCCTAGTAACAGACAGAGGGTCTGAAGGAGCAGAGGGCAGGGAAGCAGCAGATCTCTGTAATGTGTCTCTGTGTGTGTTTTGCAGGAAAGAAACTGTCTGATCTGGAGAGGGTAACATCTCTGAAAGTCTACAACTGGTTTGCCAACCGTCGCAAAGACATCAAGAGGCGTGCTAACATTGGTAATGTCTACCTCTGGGTCTGTGTGTGTCTACCTCTGGGTCTGTGTGTGTCTGTGTGTTTGTGTGTGTGTCTGTGTGTGTGTGTGTGTGTGTGTGTGTCTGTGTGTGTGTGTCTGTGTGTGTGTTTGTGTGCGTGTCTGTGTGTCTGTGTCTGTGTCTGTGTGTGTGTGTGCGTCTGTGTGTATTAATGGTGTGTCCTAAGTGTGTCCTAGTGTAGTTTAAGATGTGGTTTGTCCTCCCTTTAAGAACCTGATATCGATTTATGCTGTGGTGTTTTTAAAAAACGGTCTACATAAATCAATTAGCACATAAAGGAGTTCTTACTGTTGAGCAAAGTCTTTGCTTACCATCTGGATTTGTTCTCTGAATCAACCAACCGGTACTTAATGCCATTCTGATTTGTGCAAATGCTGCTGTATAATTTCACACACACCTGGGCATCATTGAGGTACATACATCCCTTCTTCCATTTGTAGTTGTCTGGTTTTTACCAACAACAGTATCAGGATGTTTTTCTGCTTGAAAAGAGTAACTTCTCAGCTCTATCACTTCTACTTTGCCTAACGTTTGAGTATGCTGTTGTACGAGGTCGATATTCTATGATGAGGTTTGTGTTTTTGAAGAAGCAGCCATCTTGGAGAGCCACGGCATCGAGGTTCAGAGTCCTGGAGGTCAGTCCAACAGCGATGAGGTGGATGGCAACGACTTCCCTGACCAGGTAAACCAGATATAGAAGAGTGTAACTGTCCTGAGTTGGCCTGATGTATAAATATGTGGAACAGTAAATGTACAATGAAGCCTGGTAAACATTTGGTCAGTTAAGTTAAATTGTCTTTATTTTGACTCCTGTTTATGAAACCTTTTTGAATTTACTTTAGTTACATATTTGACTGTTTATGTTTAGACAGCAGCAGTAGGAAAAGCTGACACCTCTTCATTCCTCACATTATGAATAACCAGTTGTAAAAAAGTCAGAGGCCACAGCACACCTTCAGTTTGACAGTAGAAACACCAGATTATAGTATAACCTCTGTGATGCTCTGTCACAGGGTTGTGAGGTGTCCTTATTTGACAAGAGAGCTTCAGCCAGGCAGTTTGGTTTCAGTCGAGCTGATCTGTCCTCTCCAACCCAGGTAGAACCCAACAGCATGCACTACATCCTCACTACAACTGCATTATCAAGGAGCTTTGGCCTTCAGATAAAGAGATGAGGGAGGAGTTACAGTGAAATTTAGAAGTCCAAAAAAGAAAGTCCAGATTAAGCCAAAATCTGCAAACTAATTTCATCCCTTCATCTCTCCTATTCTTCCGCAGGTTCCCACACTGCTCCCCAGCTGGTTTTCTGCTCTGGGTAGGGGAGCCTTGTCTGGACAGAGGGCTGCTTCTCTGATTGGCCGATCCATAGTGTCAGGGGCGGGTCCTCAGGCAGAGGGCTCCAGATTGACAGGTGTGTCCTGGTCTCCCCCCTCTCCTTCCCTCCAGGATGAGCCCACCGTCCACAGTGCGCTGTCCGAGCCCCAGGACCCAATCGATTTGGAGAAGGCGGCTGTCAATCACAACAATCAGTCCGTGGCCAATCAGATGGATGAAGCAAGGTGCAGTATGGAGAGTGACATCAAGACGGAAACGCTGGAGGACGACTGAAGTGGGTAGTGGATATTGGAAGTGTCGGGGTAGTGAATGGAACAGAATCAGAGGTGTGTTCATATGCAAGCAGATTTTATAGGAATGTAATAAGTGAAAAAAAAAAGACCAAAAGTAGTGTAAACTCCAACCCTGAGATACCTCCCAACCCTACCTCCAACCACCAACCTGCTCTGCTACGCTCTTATATGTATTACAAGTATATTATAATATTGATTATGATAAAAATAACAATTATTAACTTTTATTTATTAAAGTGTCCCCAGCAGGCAATGGAAATGCCTCAATAAAAACAAATCATCATGCGAAAGTGATAAAAATTTTGACCGATTTAATGATAGCAGTAAAAACATACAGTGAAGAATGTACATGTAGATGCGTGATTTGGTTTTATTCTGGCATTGTAAATCTTCCATAGAGACTGTCTGACAGGACACAATGCATTGTGCAGATTTTTCTGAAAACTGCATTTCTCACAGCAGGACAGCACTATTTGACATGAGCTTCAAATAGTTTCAGGGTCTTGCACTGTGATCACAAACACAACTGAACAGCCTCAAAAGAGAAATACATACATTTAAAAATAAACTTCATTACAAGAGATTGTTAATAGAACTATGTAGCACATTTCTTTGCAGTTTATCATATTAAGAATTGTTTGCTGTTGTTTTCTTCCAGTGAAAAGCACAGCAGAATAAGCTGAGTTTCTTCAAGGTCACAGCTCATCAATTACACTTCTGTGATTCTAAGATGATTTAAAAATGTAAAAAAGAAAGAGTAACCCACTCCCCCAACCCCTACTCTGGTCAAATAAGCTCAATATATATGGAAGCAAAGAAAGGCCTTAATGATTTTTAATTATGTGATAAACTAAATGAAATTGAAACTGTGTAAAATTTAACCACAACTGAATACTGTTTATATTTAAATACCACTGAATGGGTAGGATTGACAAGTTTTATTTTGTGATTCATCTAAATTTGCGTGATTGAAATCTCCTTTGAAATTCGAGTTCTCCACTTGCAAAAAATGACAATTGCAAAAAATGTAATTGTTGTTGTTGTTGGTCTGTCTTTTTAGGCCCTCTATCTTAAATTTTTTTAAGTCATCACAAATAAAAAATCTTTGTTTTAAATCGTACAACTTGAAATTACAGTCAGAGTTTAAACCCCATAAATATCTGGTTTAGAATACATACTTCATTGTAGGGAATTGACGATAACTGGTTTCTGTACCAACTGGTAACAGTAAAGAAAAAAATTCTCAGAATAAAACAAAAAAATTTATTATGCACAATTGTTCTTTAGTTATGATTTTGTAGAGTTTTGGTTACAGACTTATTTATTTGCCAAAAAAAAAATCCACAATGAAAAAAAGACAGATATAAAATAGATATTCAGATTTTTTATTTTTTATTTTTGAGGATATACCAATAAAATTGTTGATGTGAGTTCTTCATTCCATTCATTCATGTAATTAAAATCTAATTTTGTTACAGTCCTATTGTAATTAAGCTGGAACAGTTTAGCAGTGGAGTATTTTGTTCAGGGCCCACATTTCACACTAAAGTTTCAGTTTCTTTAGACTGAAATCCTTACGACCAATTTTTGCTTCCATATTCACAACAAATCATTAAAAAAGTTACTCAATAAGCCGAAACTGTTGAAACATTTGTATATAAACTAGAAACCTGAATGTCCAGGTGACCTTGTGTTAGTCATTTAAACCCACTTACTCAATGGGTGATCAGCCAGACTGAACGAATCACTGTGAGATGATCTATAATCTATATAGATCAGTCAGTTTGGAGGTATTCAACAGTGTAACAAACTGTTACTGGATAGTACATATTTAAGTATAAAGTGAATACATACATATAATAATTGCGTATGTATGTATGTATACACACACACTCACTCACACACACACACACACACACACCCAAGCACATACACACACATACACACATATAGTATATTATATAAACTATGGGGGTATATATTTATGTACCTGATCCATTTCTATTTACACTATATAGGCATATTAGCTTCAAATGAGAGAAACCGTCAGTATGAGTCTTTGTTGTTGCTGAAAGGAGTTCAGCATCAGCCAAAGTATTAAGTTTAAATTTGGTGTATTTTCTGAGTGTATGATGCTCATGGGTGGAACTATGTATTAGATATGCTAATCAAAGATGCATTAGATGTGTCAAATTAATGCAAGCAAAATGCATTTCCTGTTTGTGCTCAATATGCCATGTGTTCTAAACACATTTTGTTATGTTTAAATTGTATAAATGACACTTTAATGGATCAATTTCAAGGTGCTTAAAGTCCCACCTATTTAAACATTTCTTTAATCAGTGTGACAGACCAGAGAGGCAGGAGGAAAAAAATGATTTGGGAAAAATGTTTTCCTTAAAAGGCTTTTATAACCCAGATAACAAAAAAGTTTGGACACTGTGTAAAATGTTAATTTAACAGGATGTGATCACTTACTAATATTTAACATATTCTCAATTGAAAACACTACAGAGACTATATATTAAATGTTTAATTTCATCAATTTCATTTTAAATTTGTAAATATATGTGTAATCTGAATCATTAAGCACCTTTTAAACAAGTTGGGAGGGACAACAAAAGACTGGAAAAGTCATGTAATATTCCAAACGTGTTTGGAACATTCCACAGGTAAACAGGTTCATTTGTGACAGGTAAGAGTATCATGATAAGGTATAACAAGGGAACCAATGAAAGGCTCAGTTGTTTACAAGCAAGGATTGGGTGAAGTAGAATATGACTACATGGGCTCAGGAACACCTCGTGAAACTGAGAAAACACAGTACATTTCCAAATGATCGCATACTGTTTTTGTTGAAGTTTTACAAACTTGTGTCCAAACTTTTATGGAATCTAGGTTGTAGTTAACACGAGGTGAGAAGGATTTCCTTGAAACAACCACAGAATTGAGTGTTCTTTCAGCCATCGTAGAAGTCCAGTCCTTTTTTTTTTGTTTTGTTTTGCTTTTTTTGCATTCATGTTGACCTCATCCCCAACAGGGAGTCTTTAAAATCAGGTTTTACCCTTTATGGCCATGTGGGGAGTTCATTTGTAAACAAAGTCCTAGCTGATTTTATTGAGAAACATTTTAATTTTACCAAAGAATTCTTGTTGTTAAGTCACTCTGCACATCATCATCTTTTAATCAAGTTCTCTTCAACTAGTTTATCAGAAAACTTTTCAGCTTCACTGTTATACATCACTTTATATTATACACTGTTTTTAATCTTTTTCAGAACACTGTGTTGTTTTAGTGAAGTTGAAGATGTGTGTATCTTAGAGCAGCATTCATTTACTGTAAACACAGGACTGCAATATCACCTCATTGTTATGGCTTATCTGTTAGCGAGCAGTTGCCTGTTAACAGGGTATTATTAGTTGAGTTTAATGACTTTTAGCTCTGTGTACATCGTCTTTTAAGCTTTGTTTTAGTTTTCACCGACCCCTGAAGAAAATATCTGGGTCTTAAGCTGCTAAATGTCCCAGTTTATTCACTGGTTCGCTGCCTGCCTAGTGTGTTTGGTGGTATTGTTTGGTACTGGTCAGGCAGAGTACAGTAGTTAAATTGAGCTTTTTCACTGGAAACTCAGAAGGACTGGGGCTGGAAACAAGGTTCATAAGAGTGGAGTTTAAGGGTTGGAAAACAAAAAATAAGCTAAATAAGTGAAAGAAACCATGAGGGGAATTATAGCGTTATATGATAAATCTTCATAGGATTGCTCGTACAAGTGACTACTTTTTGGTTACACATATTTTTAGTGAAGTAAAGGATTAGTGCAGCTTTGACTGATCATGTTCTAATTAAAAACTAAATTTTAACAATTCAATTCAAACTGTAGTTTAAGAAGTTAATTAGTAAAGACTACTGGAGTTGATGTTTTAATTATGAGATGACCCAGCCATCCAGAATCAGTCAATGTCCCGCAAGAAATCTACAGTGTGGTTTTTAGTTGAAGTGCCTTATCATTTGCACTGTATTAACATGAGGTCAGTGCTTTTAGCTGGATTTCTACAATGGCTGTACACACTTCACTGTATCAGAGCTAATGCAAGAAAGCGAAACACATCATGCTTTTTGACAGCCAACACACTGACTTCACTCAGTGTGTGACTTCACTCATATCGGCTCATTATCTTTTGTCATTAGGTGCTTTACAGGCTAAGCTACTAGTTCAGACACAAATACCTCACTTAACCCCCCGCAGCTATAAGCTACAGCCCACAGGTTCCTCCTCAGCCGCTTCAATGTGAATCAAAGTTTAGACAGAGCTGATATTTTTTTCAAAGGAAACTGACAGCAAACTGTGATGAGGCGGTGAAGATGCTTCACTGGCTGATCTTGGACAACGGAAATGTCAGTGTCCTTGTCAAAGGGAAATTCCTTTTCTGATTTGAGCCTAAAATACTCAGTTTGAACATAAAGGGAAATTCCACTTCACAGAAGAATTCATTCAATCTTAAGCTCCTGCCTCCACCAGAGTCTATGAAATACGAAATCCTGGTGGAATATTAACACAACTCTTCAGTGTTGGTTTCAGACTGAATGTCTGAGAGAAATAAAGTTTTGTGGTGGAATGTCTCTTTAATTGTACGGCAGCAGAGCTGTCCCAGGTGTCTTTATGCGTTTAAGAAACTCTGAGGCATCATTATCAGTTATGTAGCTTTCTGTCATCTGTTTGCATTATTTACACCAAAACATCAATATATACTATCCCACTAAGGGTTAGAAAGTGTTTTCTATTTTCTTTTTAATCTGCTAAGCAGAAGCCTTTCTGAGGTGAATCTGTGGATTCATTGAAGACGACATGCTTTTGAGATTATTTCAGGGTTTAAAACCGTCTCAGTTGATGCCTTGATGGACTCCTCATGAAGTTGTACTTCAGGGGTCTGAGGCAGCAAATTGATGTGAAGTGAAAAAGTAGTTTATTAGTGTCATTTTGGAGCCAAAAAGTGAAAGTAAAAGAAAGTTAAAATGAGAAACAGAAACATATACAAACACAACAGAAACAATAAACAGAAACAATACTGTAAATGGTAAATGTGATGTTCTTTGTTTTATTGTGTAAACTCATAGTTATCTTTTTTTCTCAGTTTCTTGCAAATAATTGTCAGTTATACCATTTTGTGTTTCACACTGTCCATTTTAGTGTTTGAACAAGGAACAGATGTCCTTTGCAAGTGACTGTCATATGTTCCTTTTGTCCTGGACAAGCTTGTTAAAAGGCTTAAAATTCACCTACTTATACACCACACTGTTAACGCAGGGCCAAAATCAGAAGATCATTTACATAAGAAATGTTTTGAAAAAGAACAACAACACAACAACAATCTTCCAATCTTTTGTTTTGTGTCACCTTTACAGGACTCATTTCTGGTAATGGTCTTTGGTTCTAGACTGCATTCAATTTTGTCTTCAGCTTATAACCCAAAACTGGCTCTGACTTTTTATTTACAGGAATCAGATTGGCAGAAAGTGTGGATTCATGTTGCAATCAACTTGAAACTCATAAGTCAGACCTATGAAACAACTGCAGTAATACCAGTTTTCCCATACATGATAAAGAAAACTCTCACACTAATATTCAGCTTTGTCAGACAAACCATGTGCACTTTGTTTCTGACAGTACCGGCAACAGCCTGCTGTATCTTTTGATTGATTAAATCACAGTTTCCCTGACTGCCTTCACAACCTGCAGCTTTGTGCTGTTTGCTTTGGTTTGAAAAGGCTCGCTTCCTTGGCTGGTTCTTCACAGGGATAAAGCAGTGAATGCCTCAGATCAGATCCTGTTTTACACCTGAGATACCTGTAGAGTCCATTCACCTTTGGCATTGACCACTATGTATTGATCATGATTGATCACGGTCTCTCCCCATGGCAATACACCTGTCACTTTAGACAGACAGTTAATACTGGTCTAAATAATACTGTTTGGATCGTAGATTCCTCCATGGACACTGGTTGATGAGGGTGTAATTGGGGTTGCAGAGGATCTTGATCTGATCTGAGGTCTGCTGTGAGAACAAACAATATGCACAGGAAGCCTGGTCTCATTGTGGTTTCAGTCGGTTCATGCCTCAGGTATGAAAGCACCTGTTTGTCTGTATGAACATGCTGAATACATGAGATATAGTTTCACATGTAAAAATGTCAATTCTAAAATTTTATTTTGATTAAGGTTGGAAACATTGACCTTCATGCATTCAACATCAAATGTAAATGTTCCATTTTTCATGTTTCCTTGAATTTTCCCCAGACTGTAAATACACACTTAAAAGACAGGTTGAAATGTTTATTATTATTTTTTGTTTTTACGTCAGAGTTGTTAACATTTCATTTTGGCAATAAACTTCCCAATCATTCTCTACAGGATGACAAATATCAAACCTCAGCAGGACATGTTTGTTATATCAGTTTGAATTGTTTTTTATCCCCTCTCTTTCTTCTCTATTTCAAGATTTAGTGCCTTTTTTGGACGGTAGACTGTTCTGTAAACGCTGTGTAGAAAATCTACATCAGCCTTTTGTTACTTTTTCATCTGTTGGATAAACCTTTTATTATTTTTTAAGGTGTGTTTTTATTGATATTATATTTACAAGGGAATAAAAACTGATCAGAGTCCATGTAGGGTGTCCTCTTTATTTGGTCTGTATGTCAGTGTGTGAGGTAATGCCAGCACAGCCGGCGTTGGGGCAGGGGCTCTGTTAAGACACGAACATGTCAGTAAATGTGTATATGAAGTTAAAGTATAGTTAACTGTTCATGGAAATGGCTTTTCTTTAAAACAAAAAATCTTTTCTGGCACATCTTAGTGTTTCATTAAAGGGCGTGAGCTGTAAACCGACATTAATTCTAGACCTGAAGCTGCTCAAGTCACTGAATAAAGACCAGAAGAGCTTAAGGCTGTTCAAGCTGTAGCTTTACCATAAATGGCTTTAGATTTAAGAGCAGGTTTTACTTCAGGCAGCAACGTTTATATCCAGCTGCTGTTAAGCCTTAATGTTAATAGATATACTAATAGATGAAAACATCCTGTAAGGAAATAACACTAATAAACTCTTCTGGTCTGCTTATATGGACAGTATGGGTCTGGTCTGATCACATTTGATCCACTAACTGTTGTAAGAATTTTGAAAACAAATTCAAAGAAGTGCAAAGGCAAATCTCTTGTCTGAAATGACCAAAGTTTTTGGACGTTAGCAGATTATGTCGAGTCTGTAGGATCCCATCACTCACAGTGAGGAACACATTCAAAATTTTAGGTCTTTAAAGTAAAAAGTCTAAAAAATAACACTTCACCGTATAATAATTTAACTTTGATAAAAAGTAGTCAACTGGAGCCTTTAACATAATGTGAAATTAATACATTAGTACCAAAGTGGCTGCATGCTGCAGCAGTCTCACACAACTCATTAAATCAGTTTGGTGCAAATAAAGAACAAATACTCTGTTAATCTTTCTTTTTTTATTTTTTCTTACCAGATTACTGTTCAGATGATAAAAAATGAAAATTATAATACATGTTTATTCTTTGGACTGCAGCATAGAATTACATAAAACAATTAAATTAATCAAAACCCAAACTTGTGCTCAGATTTTTCTTTTTATAAGTCTTAATATGCGCATATATACACATACATACACAGACCATTCACTCTAATGGTGCACTCACATGTACAACAGTAGCAACAAACATAATTGATAATGATTAATTAGGATGATATAATAATACTGCTAACCAGGCCGAGGCCACTTTAAATCAATGTCGGATTAATAAAATTTTCCTTTAGCTGAATGTGAGTAAGGTTACAGAGACTGGAGGGGCTTTTTTTGCAGAAGTTACAGGGTTTTCTCAGCAAGCACCAAGCCCTCTCCTAGAGCTCCTGTTAGCCTTCCATTATTACGCAGCTCAGTCAAATATGGCTGCTGGTACCTGGGAAACTTTTATGCAACATGGTATTGATACCAACAGCCATTAAAATGCACCAAGAGGAGAAGCTGTATCAGAAAATTACGGGTCATTGCCAAAAGCTGAATAACAACTGAAACAAACAAAAAAAAAAGCTGTGCACCTGCAACAGGCCTGCAATGCATCTCCTCAGCCGACAGCCAAGTATTGCTTGTTTGTGTGGTTTAGTTTAATATATAAGAATTCAAAGAGAGTAAGCTGGACGCAGTCAGTTCGGTCGAGAAGAAGCTACCAACTCTTTGTCAGCTGAAAGGCCTCAGGGTAGAAGTTGGCAAAACACTCTGGAGAGGCGAGAGAGAGGTAGTAAAAAAGGTGAACTCTGTTGACTGAGGCAGGAAAATATTTTAGTGCCTGGCAAATACAAAAAAAAAAAAAAAAATCATGCTCGTTTCTTATCTGCAGGTTTAACTTTTAAAACAGAACGCACCCTCAAATTTCTGGCTGGGAGTGTAATAATCCCAGGAAGGCAGAAGCTGTCAGGCATGCTGTTTTAGGGCAGTGGTGAAGTGTAAATTCACTGATTTTGATAATATTCTTGTAGTATATAAAATTCCCTGTGTAGAAGTCAAGCTTTTTTCTGACAGAGGAAGTAGCCACTAGGGGGCAACACTGTAATCTTCCCTTCAGCAAGGCAGAAGCACAGGAGGTTTAATCAGTGACAATCTTTTCCCAAAATCCCTTTGATGTCTTTAAAAGCTAACAGCATCAGCAATCTTCCCCCTAATGGTGTTTCTGTTGTTAGAGGATGAACTGCTATTTTAGAAAACAGGAGTATTTTGATGTCTTTTTTAAATATTAACCGAAGTTGTTTTAAATGGTTTTGGAATGAGTCTTCAGTAGCACAGTAAACTGAAGCTTTATAGTACAGCATGTTTAGTTACAGAGCTGGGATTGTTCCTGCTATAACCAGTCTGGCTCCAGAGTAAAGGCCACATTAAGGCGGGGGACATGTTGCTTCAGATCAGTGAGCCTATAGTTAGAACAGAGCTGAAGGAAATAAAACACAGTAGTTGAATGCAAAATGGTATGGGAGCAAAACAAAAGCCCTTAAGACAAGAAAAGGAACCAACATAATTAAACAGTAAGAAAAACATGTGTAGGGCTGAAGACTACTACAAATCAATAGCCAGTATGCGCATGATTAGACACAAATTGCATCAATACGAATGGAAATCAATGTGGTTCTTATGCTTGATACAGTCATGTAAATAAGAGTCCTGTCAGAGATTGAGAGCGCTGAATAAAGTAACACTACTGAATCAATTCTGAGTAAAACAGTTGTTACTAATGATCATTTTCTCTTCTTTCACTGCCTTGTTGAAATAGCTCTTGCCGTATCATGTGCAATATGCAGTCAATGAGCTGCACCATTCCTACCTAATGACAGTGTCACACCTAGTCTGTTACACTGATGCATCTCTGATGCTCTGACCTGTGTGGAGAGTTACGAGTCACAGAGGAGAATGTGTGCTAGAAGAAAATACAAAGTTGCTTGTTACCTTCATGTTCGAGCTTTGCTTTACTTCTATGTAAAATGATGTTTCCCAATTTAACCAATTTCCATCTTTTTACTTGAAATCTGGCTAAACAGTGAGTAAAGGAATATAGTTGAAGAATATTGTTTAAAAAATCAAACAAACAAACAAAAATAAAATGTCAAAATACTGAACTGCAAGCAGAAAATTCAAACAATTTCAGTACAATGTGAAGAAAAACCAGAAACCTGCAAACACTGGATCATAAAGAAAAAAAAATAAACAAAACAAACTAAAATAAAATAAAAACAAAAACCTCCGAAACAAACATACAAAAAGACATACATATACAAGTGTTCCAGAAATGAACTCTTCGATTTCCTCTGGAGACTTATGTGCAAATGAAATGAAGCATTGATATGAAAGCAGTGTGTGAAAGATAGATGGTCATGTTATTTCTGAGGCACAGTAACATAAAGGGACATCCAGCAGCCTGAAGTGATCTCAAACCCCTTTAACAGTGCACTGAGCAGAGACCAAGATGGGAAAGCACACTGGCCACAGAGAGAGCAGCATTATCTGATTGGAATTATATATAATGAAATATATCAGAGCAGAAGTTGGAGGTTTGATGCTCTCAGTCTGAAGTAGAAGTTAAGTGGCAGCTGGTGGTCATTTCCCATCTTGGTAGGAACTCACAGACATAACTTTATCTAAGCCACTGCCATCCAGCATCATTCACACACACAAACACACACAGAAACACACTACGAAATTCTATTCTCCTTTTTCACTACCACATAACTGTTACGAACCACAATATAACACCAAACAACTAACCCAACAAGAGTCCAACCTTTGATCCACTTACCACCAATTATATCTTTATTAACCAATCGGAGGATATTGGGGTTTAAGGCCAGATAATAAATACACAAATAACAACTTGACTATGGTGATATATTGTCTTCTTGTGCCCTACATCAACTCCAACATTAAATGTTCCTCTTAAAAAACAAAACAAAACAAAACAAAACAAAAAAACTGAAAAAAACAAAAAAACAAAAAGAATTTAATCGAGTTATTTTTCACTCAGAAAATATCCCAACCGTTACTCCCACATCTTCTTCAAGGCTCACATGACAAAGTGCCTTATTTTTAGGAACTGTACTGCTTTATATTAAAAAATATATATTTGCAATTTCAACTAAAGCGCCGATCACTTTAGTTTCTCTATCTGGGATTAAAAAACAAACTATACTTCAAATCTAGTATATTGTAAGAGATAAAATGTTAGATAAATCAATTGATCCATTTACAAGTTCATTTACAGTGCTAATAGCAGCAATTTCAATGGAATAATTTGTGCAATAATTATTCAAATAAAAAGGCTAAAAAGGCTCGATTTTCATGCGATAAATGCATGTTTACAATATAAATAGTAAGTTCACGCCTCTCAAATGAAGAAGATACATGATAAAAAGAATGGAAAAAGATATTTCATCCATAAAGATGATAGTGTTTGGACATACAGATAATGTAAATAGAAGCATACATGGTCCAATCATATCATGAAAAACCTTTATAGAATACATGGGTAAATCGAATGTTACCGAACAGTTTAGAGGCTTTAAAATCAGCCATAATAAATGGACATTAATAACAAGCAATTGAGCAAATTCAGGCTTGTCATCCTGAGGACATTAAACCTAGCCTTGCTGTTTGTACATGAAACATGGCACTAAAGAATACCAAGCAATAATGAAATACAACTCTTCAATCGACCACTACACTGTGTCTCACAATGGTCAGACATCATAATTCCAACTTGAGATGACTAAAAAAACAGTTTACAATGACCTCAGTCTAGTTTACAAAGGGTCACACAGTTTCGTAAATGGACTCTACAAAGTTAGGAAACCTGTAGGAGACGGGCTTGAAAAGCCAAAACATTACTGGTTAAATTTGAAGCAGCTGAAATATGCTGATTTTTAGTGGGTATACATTACATTACTACATTTCCCACAATGCCACTCCACAGTTTCTTTTGTCAGACTCCTTCCATGGGTAGTATTAACCCTGTGACTTTTTAAAGCTCCTGCTAGAGATATAGAGGACATTAAACAGCTGTTTCTATAGGCCCGATCAGAACATTGAAAAAGATGTAAAACTGGCCGAGTGCTCCTTTAAGTAATGGAAAAGTACGAGGAACACAAGTTGTAATGTGCAGTTTACATTCTTCAGGATTGATGGTATACATTAAGTATCAAACGGTGCTGTGGTGTGCCACCATTGCTTTCCCATTGACTCACACTCACAGAATAAGGTCACTGTAAAATGTCATGTCTCTCCAGAATCTTATATTTAATTAAAAAGTGATTTTTAAAAAAATTCTAATGGAGACTGCAACATCATCTTGGAATTTATTTTTGACAAACATACCAGAAATGTTCAGACAGTCAGAACTGCTCCTGTGTTGAATACTCTCCCAAAACGTACAGTGCCTTCTCCCAGTGTCAGTCATTTAGAAACAGAAGATAAAGTATATTTAAAACAGATCAAATGCATAGAGGCAAATTGATTCTCTCCTAAAAAATGAAACCAAGCCATTTCCATGTCCATCTCACTTGCTTTTCCTCATACACATGCCAACGTCTCACCAACACAACACCACAGTCCTTCTCTAAACAGCACCCCCTGGTGTTCACATGTCAGCAACAGAGGATGGCCAGCAAAACAGACTACCAGAGGGCCAACTCCGATGGAGAATACACTCTAGTTAAAGGTCAACAAGCCATGTTTACATTACTGGTTGATGTGAGGAATCTGTCTACACTCATTTCCTTCTCTGTTGCATGACCACACACACGTTCTGCTCACATACAGATGCTTCTTTTCCAACGCCTCCAGTGCAAAATTAACTTTTAAAGCCTCCCAGGACAAACAACATGCTTCCGTAGTGGCTTTGTCCAACATGGACACGACTTTTCCTGCCTTACACACATAATCTTCAACATCAACACGACTACAACAGGAACTTATTTGTGCACACAAGGCAACACTGTACAACATTTACAAACACACACACGCACACAAACACACACAAACACATGCCCCTCTTTGTCCTCTCCCCTCTGCAGTCCCTGAGATCACCTCACACTGAGCACAAGGCATTCTCTTAAACACAAACACAGCTGACAGACATTAAATATACAGAAACAAATGCAAACCAAGCCATGGTGAAGGCACATTCTGGGAGGATCTATCTTTAAAAGAAAAGGAGTCCAGGAGGAGGAGACTTGTCTTAAACGATTAGTAAAAGTGTCTGTCTGCAGAACTAGAGAGTTTCAGAGAATGTCAGCCGGAGCAGGAGATTCTGGGTTATAAAGTCTCAGGATTTTATGGTAGAATCTTCATATCCAGGGATGCAAACATCTTACATGTAAAAATCATGCCATGTGTTCTGTGGTGTGAGCTTTATGTCCTTTTGATCCCAATCGAAAAAAAGAACCAAAAATGCCAAAACAACACTCAAGGACAATACAATATTCCTTATTTGGCTTTTAGCTAGTCACAAAAATGTTGATATGGATCAGAATGCCCATCACCTATTATTTTATCTTTACTAGCTACAAGTACTAAGAATAATAATTCAAACAGATGAAAAACCAGATGAGGGAAATAAATCCTTCAGCCAGCATCCAACTGTAAGCATACATATGTAGACTTTAATCCTGGAAGTGTTTCTTCTGCAATCTTAAATGACCAGCAAACTTAAAATATATTAGGAGACAAAGTTAAAAAGAAAACTCTTGTCTAAAATATGACTAGTTTGCATCCCTGTATATCAGCTCAGAAGGCATCTCTGAGGCAAATCAACTGTTGTGTGGCATCCACACCCCTGCAGAGCTCCGGCACTCCAAAAACAACAAAGTCTGCATTGACTTTCATTCCCTCTTAGCAGTTTCCCCACTGACTGCCATTTATTAGGCATTATCTTCCCGCATGATAATAATCCTTCCATGGACTTTTAAATACTCTGCATAGTCTCTCTTAAGCCTACTGGCATTTATCTCAACGGTCTCTTCACTGTCTTTATTTTATTTTTATCCATCACCTGGGAATGGATGTAGTGAATGTAGTTCCAAACTATAAGAGGGTAGGCAGTATGTCAGTTCTGATCTGTGAGCCTGTTGCATAGCTGGGAAGAAAAGAAGAGGAGAGGAGGGTTGTGGGAAGCTCATCTCTCCCATCCAGCCCCTTGTATCCCTGTCTCAACTGCTCCAGGACTTGCGATTCTCCCCTCGACGCGAAACAATGGCTTCTCTTCGTATGACAGGGACGTGGGCAGGAGCAGCAAAGTCTCCTGTGCGCCGACTGGTCCGATGTCGGAGGGTCAGCCGGTCTGGGCGAACCAGCACCCCGTAACCTGGTTTACAGTGGAAATACCGGTGACCTTCGACTGAACCGTCATTTTTCCCTGTAGGGAAAAATAAGAAGGTCATCACAAAAGATCAAAAGTGATTCACCATCATAGTTTAGTCAGCTCCAATCAAAGGCAGTATATTAATAGTGGAGCCAATCATGGCTCAGCATATCACAAAATAAATATTTGAGACTGTTAAAAAAGTACTAGCTTGCATTGTACGTAGGACTGTTAGGTTATTGTTTTTTAAGACTATTTTTCCTTCACTCTGCTAAAACCTGATGGTCAGGTGAACTGACCCTTTATAATTGCATACCCACCTACTGGGGTGTCCAGCTCCACCCCCACCCACACTCCCTCAGCAAATTGTGTCATTCCTAAGTAGCGCACTGTCCCAGCCTTATTGCTTCCTACTGTAACATACGCCCCATCTGTCAGCCAATCAGGCAGTACTTCGTCACGGCTACGCTCTTCATCATCCACAAGGATCTCCAGCCTCTCAAAACCATCCCCTCCTCCTCCAGAGTCAACCAGCTTGTGTTCAGAGAAGGAGTTTTCTGAAGTGACGTTGTTGTGATTAGCTGAACTTTGGGCAGCCGGTGGAGCTACAACGGACATCTTGGCACCAAGCTGAGAAGAAGAGGTCACAATATCGTTCCTGTCAGCACCCTGTTGCTGAGGGTTTGTGGGTGTAGTAGTTTCAGCGGCCAGGAGGGAGGAAGATGACGAGGAGGGTTGGAGGACATCAGACAAGGTAACTGTAGAAACACTACTGGAGAAGTAGCCGCTTGATGACTGGCTGAGGGGGCTGAGGGGAGTAGTGTCATGCAGGTCATGCACGGGAAGAGGTGGGACCTCTGGGAACTCTCCCCGTCTGTCCTTAGTTTGGGGTCGTAGAATAGCAGTCTACAGGAAACCAACAGTTGCCACAGGAATGGAGGGACAGACGAGAGCATGCAGACAAGGCAAAACAACAAGACAATAATCAGCAATAATAACAAACCTCTCCCAAAAATGTTACAATCAGACTTTGGATCAATTAATTTGCTATAAAAAGTCTAGGGTCTGTAATGTGCTGCAAAAAGACATGCAGAAGGGCCACTGGCATCATCTGCTAATGTTTTATCTTGACATTTGCAGCAGTGTACCAGTTGACAGCACACACAGTCCTTCCAGGCTGAAAAGGATATACATGGTCTCAAAGGTCTCAAAAATTTATGTAATGCACATATACACTTAGTTTATGGTAGTTTGTGTACAGAATCAAAAGGTAACAGGACAACTTCTAAAGGGAAGGTGGACAAGGACACAATCTTACCGTCTCAGCCTTCAATCGGCTGTCGTCCCCTCCTGATGTCACGATGCGAGGAACATGCTGCTGCGTGAAAACAAAAAAGGCCATGACAAGGAAACAAGGACAAGAATTTGCCTTGGTGCCTGAGTTTCAAATCTACTAGTTTAGTCTGTCATGCTTACTACTAATTAGATGGTTGACAGTTTTAATAGTTATCCTTTTAGCAAGGCTGGTTTAGTTCCACTTTGCTCTAAATTCACATATTTAGATGAAGGACTTAAAAGCCTGTGTTGCACTGAGCTCTACAGCACTGTCTCTGCTGACCTGCTGGTTGTGTGGCGAAGGTCTCAGCTCCTTCTTGTCGTCTCGTGCTGGAAACAGAGACTTGAGCAGTTTGGGCATCTGAGGAACCAGCGCCTTAACTGAAAGATAAGAGGCAGCAAGTCCTGAACGACCTGGGGGAGGGGGTGGAGAGGTAAGAGAGAAAGAGGAGGTAGAAGAGAGGAAAGAAGCAAGGAAAGATGAGCAGGTGTGGGAGGTAGAGGAGGTACGAGAGATTAAGACAGAAAGTTGAAAACAGGTCCTGGAAATGGTAAAAGCCCCAACACAGTGATAGACAGAAGAAGACATTAGCCAGCCATAGGACACACTGATGCACAGCTGGTTGACTAAGCCATTAAAATGCCATAAAAGACATTCTAATCAATGAATTGCAAAACAGAAATCAATAAAAAAGAAGAATTCTGTTCATTTTGTAAACAGAATTATAATATAAAGCACATCACAATATGACAAATTATGACATGAGCAAGAATTACTATGAGAAAGAGAAGAATCCAGATTTAGAGGAAAATACTATATTGACTATAGAGTGAAAAGCTTCAGTGAACATGAGGAAAGAGGAGAATAATTTACACTGCATTGGATAAAGCATAGTGCATAGATGGATGTGAGTAGCACTAGAAGGAGCAGGTAGAAAGAGATATTACTGGAAAGGGATCAAACAGATTAGAGACTCAGAGTAATGTAAACAATGACTCATGGGACTGCGTGGTGACCTGGGGTGTTTTGGAAACATCATACAGAAGGGGAAAAGATGGTAGAGGAGGTGAAGTGAAACAAGTTTGCCAGAGAATTACTGAGATCAGTATGTGGTAGAGCCTGTGTGGAAAATAACAGATCTGGTAGGAGAGTAAGAGTTGGGACAAGAAATTCATGGAATTTATGGAAGAGAGGAAAAGAGAGAAAAGAGTAAAAATAAGAGGAGAGTGGAGGAGAGGAAAGAAGAGAATAAGAGAAGAGATAGGAAACAGAGGGAGGAAAGGGAGGGGGTTTACCTTGTTCTGCTTCCTGCTTCTGTGGGGGCGTCATGCCGAATGGAGTTGGGGATGAAGAGGGTGAGGTGGAGTAGGTGGAAGGAGAAGAGGCAGGTCGAGGGAGGGTGCGGTGAAACTGAGACGGCATAAAGATATCCTGCTGACTCTCCCATCGACCCTGAGAAACAGAGAGGCAGACGGATGACAGGGAATTAATTTAAAAAATGAAGAGTGTGTATAAGCTATGAAATGTACGTACTGTAGTGAACCTAACCAAATGTAAAACCAGATGTCACTGCTTCATTGTTACATAACATTTAGTTTACTAAAGCTTTCACATTTGCTACTTTGAACAAGTGAAAGATAGTAGGTCCTATTTGTTATTTTGTTACATCAGATTAATAACTGCCACTAGATCCACAATTAATTACAATACTGTGTATGTGAACTTATCATTTTGACCATTCATTGTTGGTGACAGTTAACATGTGGAGAAAAGAAGAGTGTGTTACCTTATCATCCAGCAGGCAGGTTGTGGACAGGTCTTGTCTGCTGCCAGACAGCTGAAGATAGATTGGAAAGAGAGAGATTATATCAATAGAAATCTTATTATAATGTAACATATTGTACAGTTTAATGGCATTGTATTTGTGTTTTACCCTGTGGACAGAAGGAGAACTTAGGCTCCGTCTGTTGCTCCTCCCTCTGGTAGTTAGTTGCTCCTTCACAGCCACCTCCTAAAACACATGCACACGAATAACAACAACAAAAAAAAAAAGAATCAGTGTTTTGATAAATTTGATACTTTCACCAGACATAAATCTTCTCTGCAACTGTGTGTTAAAACACATGGATTGACTCTATGTATCCAACACAGTCCACACAGTATATCCAATCATGTCTCCACCTACCTGTCTGAGTCTGTCCAGTGTGAGGATGTTCTCCAGACTGAGGACACTTCGGAGGTATTTCTCAATTGCAGCCTCATCATCACCTGATTGGCTGTTGTGTGCACTGGCAGCAAGCCGAGCCAGCATCTCCCTGTCCTCTGAACCAGGGGCGTCCTAATGGGACAAAATATCATACAAGACATGTTTGAAAATCGTCACTGCTAAGGTGTTCTGTGGTAGAACACTAAATGCAACCAGACTTACGCCAGGGATGTTGGAGACCACCTCAAAGGTGACCCCACAGCCAGGTATGGTGCTGCGGGTGGACATTCTTCTTAGAAAGTTTTGGGCAAAACCCTGACGGCCCGGGTTCACATTAACGCAGATTCTCTTCCTCAGGACCAGCTGCATGTCAGCAGGGTGGCTGAGCTGGACGACCACTCGAACTGTAAGGTACACCCTCTGCTCCGGCCATGCTCCCCCACGACTGAGCTGGGGACACTCATGGACAGTTGAGTCCCATGATGCCTCTGCTTTCACCTGAAGGATTGGTCAATGAACACAGTTTCATGAAGCAGATTCTCAAATGGACTCGAGAAATTCCTGCAATGAATACCTAATGGGGGTCCATCCTCACCTCTCCATCGTAGTGTTTGACGATCTGTAGGTCAAAGAAGTCATCCTCATCTTCTCCACTCAAGGTGGCATCCCAACCTCCAGCCTCAGGAACCTCAAACTGGTCTTGTGAACTGAGGTCATCAGCTGGAGCAACAACAGAAAACAGAAAGAGCCCATGAGTATAAAAATATGTGAACACGCATGTATGAATATCACTCAGCAAAGAACTGACATACGTTTGAGGTTAAGGAAAACAACAGGGATGTGAGTCTCCATGCCTGGCACAGGAACCCTGTGAACAAACATTTAATGCACTGTGATCAACATTTGCTTCAACATTTGATGAGAGGCAGTAACATGGCAATGTTAAAATCAAATCAGATGCTCAGCTGTGTGTCTTACCACTCAGCAGGTGCTCCAGGGATGCCGCTGCCTGCAGAGGGCACCATGACAGCATTTCTCTCCTCTGTCAGAGTCAGGCGCCACTCCAGCAGCTGAGCCTCCCTCTCAATGTCATCCTCTGTCTTTTCTGTGCACATGACAACATTCAAATATAAACACTTCTTAAAAAGCACCTAAATTACACTAGTCCAAATGCAAAAGACTCCTTTAAGCTCTAGATGGCAAATGCAGTGATGCGCGTGTGAGCTTTGCATTACCTGCTTTGCTGACCAGGCTCTGAAGATGCTGGTCGAGGTATTCCTGTCTCTTGGTAAGAGCAGCTAACCACTGGCCCCGCATGCGCTCCAGGTCTCTTTCCTTTATGACAAACCAGTCTCTTAATCATCTTCAGTTCACTTATAAATCAAAGTAAAACTTACAGAAAGAGGCAAATGGACAGCAGAGTTATGTTAAACTGGTTCACCTGATAACTGTCCATCTCATCTCCCTCCTGGTTTGCTGTGGTGTTTCTGATCTCCACACAACCAACTGACACTGCAAGCAATATTTCTGCTATCAAAGGCATAGTGCCTGAGTCCTGAACTGAGCGCACATCCACCTGGATTCGCCTTGACTGACCCTGGAGATGACGAGGGGGGAAGGTGCAGAAAGACACAAACATTTATAGACAAGAGATTACCTTGAAATATTTAGAATTTTAGAAGCTGGCTTTACTAATGAAGTTCAAGGTTAAATCAAGGTGTATTGGGGCTTAACCCTACCTGTCGCAGCTGAAAGATTCCTCCTGTCCGTACATCACGAGCAGGAACCACTTCCACTGGAACAAAGTCTCCATTCTCATTTATCTCAAGGATTTGAACCCACAGCTCCAGGCGACGCGTTACCTCACTCCACCTTTAAAAAAACATTATCAGAACATCTGGGCAACATCTGCACACTGGTTTTTCATCAGTTACTTAATTGATTTTTCATCAGTTACTTATGAGCTAGTCTTGTATGCAAGCCTAGGAGTCAAAAGTGATTATGTGTGTCTACCTGTCTCGTAGTGTGCGTGTCTTGGCCTGGATAATGCTGAGGTCCCACAGGGCAGGATTTCTTCCTGCATCAGCCTGTCTGTGTCCATAGACCTCTATGGCAACTGCCCCCTCAGTCAAGTACTCGATGAAATCCTCTGTGACTGACACTGCCAGCTCCTTCAGGATCACAGAAGATTAATCTCAGAACAGCAACTTACAACTAAACATCCTTCACCACCTTTTGTTGAAACTTGTGCTTTCCTAATCAATAAACAATTTGTTAAAGCACTAGATTTGGACTTAATTGTCCACCTTCTCCCTCCCAGACTTCACCTTGCAGCTGTCAAACACCACCATGCAGTGTGGGTCCTTAGTGCTTGGCGAGGAGGATGAGGGATCTACTTCAGGAGCCACAATGATTGGCTCAGGCTGATCCCAGAATGCATACTGACAGAAGACAAAGTTCGAGAGGTACTGGGGAAGGCCAGTGGCCTGCAGGATCTTAATCTGTCAAGCATACACAAGTTAAAAGATATTCAAACATATTTAAATATAATGCACTCCAAAAAACAGCTTAAACAAAAAATGAACATAGTAACCATCATGACAGTAGGATTTCTGGAGGACTGCTGTATTAGGCTGCAATAGTTTTAAGTGAGTATACCTAATTAATTAGCAACTGACTGTGTACTGAAAATTCAAACACACAAAAAGCATAAAATTCCCCTTGAACAATTTAACAACTGACTGTCCCAGATCTGGGTAAAAGAGATAATTTACTGTCTTACCATGCAGACCAGCTTGCGATCTTGAACTTCAGCGTCTTGGTTGTTGTCTGTTTCATCTCCTCCAGCCATATTATCCTCTAGTCCCCCTCCAACCCTCACCACTTCCACATGAAGACGCCCTGCCACCTGACCACAGAGTGGGAAACATAAAATAAACAACATTTACCCCATCCATACCTAGAATATGTGACTTTGAATGTAAATAGTTATTTTCCTTAATGCATCTTTTCTAGTATTTTCTTATCACTATGACAGTGGTGATAAGACATTTTAGCAAAAAGATTACTGATTATGATCATCTGAATATCATGTGACAAATGTAAAATCTCAATAGAAGAAGCTGCTGAAATTTAAAAACCACAACAGAAACCAGATTAATGAAATCTATATTGCACCATGTCTACACATTCTAATGAAATTCAGATGTAGAAACTGAACAGTTAACTCACAAGTCTGTGACTACTCACCTCCCCCTTCTGGTTGATGATGGGAACAGCATACTGCAGCTTGACATCGTAGAAAAGACAGGAAAGGAAGACATTGGCAACACCTATCAAACTGTGATTTTCCTGCTCGTCAAAGAATGGGTCTGCTCGGCGGAAATATGAACGCATCACCTTAACAAGCAAAAAAAAAAAAAAACACATAACAGTGCAATTAATGTAAATTAATTACTCCTGTGACCCGACAGGGTTATTGTAAGACTTCACATGGCAAATCTGTCAAGCTAACTCACAGGGTCATCTTGGTGATGGACATGATAGTCCTGCCACTCCTGGTAAAGCTCCCTCATGTCGACCAGACGGTTCTCCATCTTCTCCAGACTCCAGATCTGCTTCCCTCGACATCTACGTCGGACCTGAATAGCTGGTTCACTAAGTACTGCATCCCTCTATACTCACATTCATACACACCCACACACATATACCTTTTATAAATAAACAAGCTGATTCTGTTAAAGACAGAAGACAGGAAGTCTGTGCATGAGTGTCAAAATTTGTGCGTGTGTGATGGTGTGTGAGACCTTGCGATTTGCATTGAGATTGTCTGATGGAATCTGCAGAGTGACCCTGTACTCCGTGTGTCGCTCCAGCTCCTCGGCAATGTAACAGGCCTCTTGAACCAGGAGGTTTGCTCGCACTATCTGCTCCCTCAAACGTCGCAGACTCCTCACCAACACCACTTCCCTGGAGGAGAAGAGGAGGAGAATGGTTAATAGAGAAGAAGAGGAGGTAATGTAAAGAGAAGGTGTTCAGTCTGTTTTCATATCAAAATATTAGTGTAATACATTAAAATACAATGTCTCTTTCAATTCTCTGTACACAGACACAATCAGACTATCCTACCTGTCCTCACTCCACTGCTTCAGTCTGCTCTGAGCACTGGTTGAATGGCTCATTCCTCCCATACTGAGTCTCTCCAGGCTGCGGTAGTGAGACTGCTGTCCTGGACCTTGCTGACCAGAGACCAGCCCTCCAGATGGGCTGGTGGATAGCCGATCTGGGTTCAGCTTCTTACGGAGCTGCTGGAGTTCCTGCTCATACATTTGTCTCTGTCGCTCCAGAGCAGAGCGCTTCTCCTCTTCATGCTGTCTCTCCAGAGACTGGAGGACTGCTTGCATTGGGTCTGACAGGTCAAAACAAAGAAGAGTCAAAAAACATAGAAAGGGAGACTGGACTACCTAGCTATTTCATTTTCTTTCTAAAGTTCTGTTGAGTACAAATATTTTATAGTTCTAAAGCCTCATTACCATTATTGCCCAGGGCCTTCATCATGACCTCTGTCTGAGCAAACTCATAGGAGAAGCTGACTTCACTGGACACCTCACTGGCAGTGTCACCATCTGCATCCAGCTGCTCACTGCTGCCACTGTTCTTCATCATACCCCCCTCGCCCTCATCATCCTCAGCTCCGCGAGAGCGCCGCTTAGGCAGGTTGATTCTGCAAGTGAGATAACCAGTTAATTAACTATAATCTTGGTTGGATGGATAATTTGCCAAAGCCCAATTATCAGTTTTAAGGTGCTGTCATTAATAATTCCTGCAGGACTCTAGAAAAACACATCTGTACACTATAAGAACGAGTTCTGTTTAAACAAAAACAAGGTAAAACCTCAAACCTAAAATGTATGTTACGAGCTATAAAAGAATTTCAGCAGGTGCAACTTGCGTAGAACAAAATGATATTTATTGAAATATAAATCCTTTTTCAATTGCATTCAAAGCATGAAAAAAATAGATTCTAAGAAATAGCATACAACAAAAACACATCATGTTAATTACCTGAAGAAGTGGTTGTTTCCCCAGAGGATTCTGTCTCCATGGTTAAGCTGCAGACCACTGGTTACTGGAGAACCATTAACACATGTCCTATAACACAAGATAGACAGCAGTGACTTATTGGTCAAACTGATGTTACAATGTCTCCGCTGGTAAAAGAGCTTTTAACTTTGCCACCGCATGAGCCTTTCCAGCACTCAGCCGCATTTTCTCATCACTCAGCCTGGACTTTTGGTTTGTGATGTCTGTGTTCCTTACCGAGCATTGCGGTAGGGAGTGATGATGACAGCAGCTTCTGTGGTAATTTCGATGACACAGTGCTCTGCCAGGATACCCATCCCACACAGCTGGATGTCCTGAGAGTCTGCTGAACCCACTTTTGTGTGTTCCTGAGACAAAACATTCAAAGTATTACTTGAAATAATCAGCTGATAGTTGTACATGTTTATAAACTGTAGTCTTTTTTTTTATATGAATTCTATGCTCACCGAATAAAAACGCTAAAAATATTGATGCTAAAAAATATTGATGCTAAAAAATATTGCTAAAATATTGAGAGAGTATTAGGAGAGAAGTCAGCGTGGGGAAAAACAGTGTGTGGAGGCAGAATAATTTGATATCTCACTGTTTGAGTTACAGGTCTTTCAAACAAAACAAATAACAGTGAAAAGATGAGTCAAGGTGCTTTTGATGAGTTATTTGTTTTTTTTTTTTGTGTATGCATGTTTAGGCAAAGTTTGTGTTGTAGGTTACAAAGGTATAATAACCTTTTTTCCCCAAAATATATGTTTAGATGGAGCCTAGTAGATTTGAAAAGAGCAATGTGACGGCTGTTTCTGGTTAAACAGAAGTGATCCTCTAATTTAACAGATGGCCTATCTGCAGGGGATCCTTCAGGTCATGTTGACAGACAATTAGAATATAAATGTCAGCCTGTGATTGGCAAAAACAACCACTTTTAATAAACAACTAAAGACTTTTGTTTGGAAACTAAACATTTGTATTCAAATTGTAATTATTTGTTTATTTTTTGTTCAGCAGTTTTAGTTTGGAAATCACATGGTCGTGCGGCCCAAAAGGATTATACATGTTGCATCGTAGTGGGTTTATCTATTAAACCAATATTAAAACTTTGTCCAGGTATCAGTCATTTTTTAGACCACAACAAGGTAAAATAGAGCCCAAACTCAAAAAACATCAAATTCCGCTTTGAGTAAAGCATGATGAAGAAAGAGTGTAGGTGATTGAATTGGTATTTGCATGTGCATGTGCGTGTGCGTGTGCGCGTGTGTGTGAATCTACCTTCAGGTAATACACTAGGAGTTCATTGAGGGCAGGATCGGCGTTAAGGTTGACAAGAAAACTCTTATCATCTCTGACTTTAATCCCTGAGGACTGGAGAGAAATACCCAGACTCTCTAACTGCTTCTGACGCTCCTACAAACACATAGACAACAACAGCACTTAGACAGTGTATAATCCAGTACCTAAAATGCTTGCTAGTTTTACAAAATGTAAAAAATAAATAATCATATACATGAACCTGGCGAAAATGTTGTTTTGTAGCTCCATTTGATTTATCAAACAACTCTCTACCTGTGCAATCTCCTCAGTTTTGCGAAGCTTCTCCTCCCATGTGATGGTCATCTCTTGAATTAACTTTTCTGACTCTTCCAGGCGGTCTTTCAACTCTGGAGCCTTCAAAGACTAAAGAAAAGACAGCTGGGAGTAAAGGAGAACAGAATTCTCTGAATGCTGATTTCTAAAATTAAAAAATGATCTCACCTCTGCCTGACTCAGTTGTACTCTTAGCTTCTCTACTTCCTCTCTAAGCTCCCTGATGATGCGTGCATTGGGGTCCTCATTGACAACAGCATGGTTAACAATATTCTTTGCTCGGTCGGCATAGCGCAGTGTTGATAGTGTCTCCTCATAGTTATCAGCTGCTGGACTCACAGTTGCAACCATTGCTGTGCGACTGTTGCCACCTAGACAATCCTAAAATAGGAGAAAGAGATGCAAAGATAGAGAAATGGAAAGTAATAACAAAACAGAAGTATTATTCATAAGAAAATTTAGAAAACTTATTTAATGTTATAAGAAGTATTTTCACAAGAATGCATTTATGTAGAGACATACCTTCAGCAGCCATGTCAGAACAGAATCTCTGTAAGGAACAAACTTGTTCTTGTTCTTGGCTGTTCCCTGTTCAGCTAATGCTGAGATGACCAGACCCAGAGTAGTAAGAGACCTGACAAACAAGAACACTGGGTTCAAGTGCTTCCTCCTTTCATCCATGTGTTCAACGGTTGTTATCACTAGGCTCCTGTTTTTTAAACTTATGGTTCTCTGTCTTTTTATCCGGATTCTTTAACTTCAAACTTATTTAAAAGGTTTTCCAGACACATTTATTTCACATTATGCTACACTTTAGGTCTAAGTGAAGTTGTGCTGAGACTGAGTATAAAATGGTGTACAAACTTTAAAAGTACTATGGCAACAAAGTCACAGAAATCAAACCCATAACACTGGGTTTCAAACACATTTTTTCACATATTCATCCTAAAGTGTAATGTTACATACTGAGATCCTTGCAAGAGAAAGAAAAAAAGAAGAAAAAACACACGTAAGACTGTTGAGGGTTTAGACCCAAAAACTGGGAAAACACCCAATCTTGTTTGTGTGTGTGATGTGTGCATGTGTGTGTTGAACTGCTTTTGCATACTTGTTTATGTTGCTTCCCTCCTTGAGTCTTTCTCCTGCTGCTCCAGTCTTTGCTGCTCGCTCACTTCCAGCCAAGTCCACCAGACTCAACCGACTCACCTTCTCCCCACTTGTCTACATTAAAAAGAGGGCAGGACAGAAAAAAAAACAAATAAAAAAAACAATTTTTTCAAACATTAGGGACAAATGGTATGCATGTTTTTCACAGTTGTTTGTCTTGTCGCCAGTTTGTATTACACAGATTTAATGGGTTGGATGGACACAGTCTGTAATAAATTAATTTCTGTCCAAAATGGAACCATTTTTTTTTTCTACTAAGTATCTTCTGCTGAATGACACTGAGCACTGATGTGTCCAGCCTGGTTAGACATCCTGAATTCAGTAATGTAAATCCCTATGAGGCTAGGCTTAACTCTTAAGGCCTATTTATCACCACTGAGGAGCTTCAACAAGGCAATCCCTGTCGGTATTTTAGCAGCTTTTAACAGAGCATTACTCTGGTGTGCAAGCATGGAAGCAACACAAAAACTTGAGAAAATACAAGGTATTCTGCCTTAGCAGGAACTTCCCCTCATGAATTTACTGTTGAGTTTGTTAAGCTACAGAGGATGTTTTGGTCCAAACCTACATGGGACCTTTTCTATACTTTTACCTGGTTCTTGTGATTCTACCAATCTGGTTTTGCAAGAACGCTTTGTTAGGGCAGTTTCAGACTCACTTGGGCTTTGCTGATCAGACCAAGCAGAGCTGCCATTAAGGAATACCCAGACTTAGTTTGCATTTGCAAAAAAACAACACTCCCACAACTCTGCATAAACCTGCAGTGATCGCAGCAACACCTAATTTACTCTGAAGCAGTGCTTGGACTTTGGTTTCTCATCTTTCAGTCTCTTGTTGACAGGTTCCCTCTGTTTCCTGCTGTGGGCTGTTTGAGTAGTGGATATCACATCGCCATCTGTACTAGGACAGATCCTCTTCTGGCCAAGCATGAGAGATCAGTAGCTGACAAGGCTGAATGTAACACCTGATCTTCATCTGCTGAAAGCAGCAAATCAGCAGCTCAATGTCAGCAGATGCAATCATCAGTCTGCGTCTACAGCGGACTTGTTGGGAAAACAGGTTTAATCCTACACCCTCATTCCTCGATGAATCAGTATTCCGGAATTCCACAATTCTCCTACCACTTTTTTTCAGTGACATGACCTTTAACTGCATAAAAATTCCACTGACTGAAATCAATTCCCTCTAATGACTCTCCTCTCTCGTATTCCCTTAACATCTACAGTCAGGCTCCCCTGTTATTCTGCATTTTATCTCATTCTGACTCTTTTTAAAAAAAAAAAATACTTCATTGATCACAACAGGAACAATGTGGCCTCTGGCACCCCAAGCAGCTAACAGAAAGTCGGTAGAGGTTCAAAGAAAGTAGTGGTGAAGGGAAAAAAATTCACAAATCCATCATAAAATATTTCC
>JAPZDV010000001.1:5352864-5370151 GCA_029814665.1 Acanthurus lineatus
ATCATAAAATATTTCCAAGTATTTGACAACAGACTGCAGGAAAAAAACCCTCTCATTTTGATATTTTGAAACCTCAAGTGGAGTTTTGCAATTCGAGTTTCATGTGCCTGAAAGGAAGTTAGTGTGATTAGTTGTCCTTAATGAGCATGTGTGTATTTATGCAAGAGGGTTTCCATTCTATTTCATGTAATATGACAACAAAGGCAACCTTGTCTTGATAAAGTGATAGGTTTGATCTTCAAAAATCATAAAATGCATCTCATACGTCCCAACAAACTTAAAATCTCAGAGAGAGCAAACCTAAAAACTGACTTCTGAAAAGACTCGGTCATGTGACTCACTGATAAAGATCAACCTCAACAGCATAGATACGAATCAGCCTCAGACCAGCACTGCATCTGATTCCCTAAGGTAAAATAAATAATTGAATAAACAAAAGATTTTATCTGGAACACTGAGCCAATAAAATCCAAAAATAGACTTTTTAAAATGATGCCTGAAACTTTAAATACATAATGGAGAGCTAGACAGAGGTGATATAAAACTGGTTACTATTAACACCAGCACATACAGTGATAAGCTAAAACATCATGCAAAAACAATGACTTGGATAAACATCTGCAAACCAAGTCTATTTTCTCTTCCAGTGTGCATATCTCTGCATTTTTATCGATTGTGTACAGCCTGTAGCCACTCTTTGATCCTGTTCAATTCTCATTGAGCTGGCTGAGGTAATAACAAAAAGGAGGGAATGCCAGTTAATGTAGCATTTTTCTTTTCTTGATATAGGATTTTGTAACCAGGACATGAAACTGGGATTGGTATTCAGATGAGCAGGAGGGACATACAGCTCTTCAGAATACTTGGCAGCAGCTTAAGGCCAAATCATTCTGGTCAAATCAGGTGTTGCAGCAAAAGTGCCAGTTTTCCCATTCAATTTAATCGGGCAGTCTGATTAGGCTGCAGTGGCCCAGTAGCAGAAAGTTGAAGCACAGGCAACTTTAAAGAGACCCAACCAAATGTCTCGCTGCTGTGGCCAGTCAGCTAATTGGCAGATCAGACTGGGCAGGGCTTACTGGTCACTGTCATGAGAGAGTGCATAAATTTTAATTTGCATTTGCTAACATGTTGAAACTTCTGCATCACTGCACACACCTGCAGTGACTGTGCCCTTAAGGTACCAGTAGAGAACAAGTGTCAAGACTAATGTTGTATATATATAAAAATTCTGGGGTACAATCAACTAAGTTACCATAAGTTGATGGGATTTAGCATAGTAGAGAACAAAAAGCAAACAACTGAATGTTGGCAGCTGAGGGGCCAAAGTTCAAACTAAGTAAACTTTGAGGGGAGTGTTAGCGTGACAAGTGTGAGCAGGGCATGTTAGTGATGAGCTGTCGGGCATTAAAATTAATCGCCCAGCAATTTGCCCAGTGTCATAGGTGGCTTTTTATTTTTTTAATCTTTTACCCTCATCACTGGTCCTACACTTACATCACATGCTAAGCAATTAAGGGTAAACACATTAGCTTCAATGCTATGAACTGGAGTCAGTATCCCTCTTTAGATAAGTCGAAAAACAAAATCAACCTAAATGTCTTACTTTTTTCTCCTGGCTTTTACATTTAGAAGATCAATTATAACTCTATACTCAATCAATAAACATAACTTCTGTGCTGGCAGTAGAAATACTTAAAAATAATACAAATAAATAGGAATGAACTTCACACACTCTTCAAACTGTTTCTTTAATTTCTTAATTTGCCCAACCAACAGTCCCAAACCCTTACACAATTGCATTTTGTATCATAGAACAGATAAAAACAGCTATCTCTGCTGTCTGAGAAGCTGGACCCAAAGAATGCAAAGCAGCTTGCTTAAATCAACAACAAATTGATTTTTCAAGTAGTGGCAAAAACTAGTTCTGACAAATTACCGATTGTGGTCATAAATAATTTTTTTAAAAATGTATAAAAAAATTAAAAAAAAAACTAAAAAGCACTGAGCAAAAAAATACATAGCCCAAGTTGAACCAAAGTGAGATTTAATCTGGTCTAGGGGGCTTACAGAGGTGATCAGGGAACGGCATGTCAGAATGCAAACCAATCTGAAATGAGTTTAGACCAGGACAATAAAATAAAGCCACTAAGACAACAGAGAACTGACTCATCCAGATAGAGAACCAGTCTGCTAAGTGATTCACTCACTGACTACACAGGCTACACATTAGCTGTTCACTTGATAAGCCTACTGACTGGATGACCAACTTAGTGACTGACTCTCAGTATGAGCTGAAAACAAAGCAGGCTGTATCAGCTGACAAACTCAAAGTCACGCCTGTGAATTATTAACAGCATTTGCTGGTGGCAAGTTGGTTTGGAAATAAGAGCAAGGAGTGGGAGAGGCTGGGTGGGTCAGTGAGGATGAAGAATTAGTCATTTAGTCCTTTACTGGAGTGCCTGCTTACACAGAAAGGCTATCGTCATTTTATGGCCCCCTAATCACCTGCCAGCTGCAGTGGCAGGTTGATCAAAAATTTGCCAGACATTGTTTGCTCTGTCACACATGCCTAATTACACATACTCTGCTGTTCTTTCAGAAAAAAAATCTTTTTTTGACTGTTGGTACACTACTGGCATATCGTATGCTAATACTGTGTACAATTATGGCAATACCATAACGGATGAACAATATTACATTCAAAATGAACCAACCAATCATTAAGATAAGAAATGACCTCTAGTAAATCATTGGTAAATATTTGCTTGTGTCAGTTAGATTTAGCAGATGGATTCTGGGACAACAGAAGGGGATGATGTCCAAACACCCTACAAAGGATTAGGGGAAAACAATGGTCTCAATGCTGTATTCAGTGTTCTTTAAGGTTATAAAAATTAAACTGTGACTGTGCCTAAGCAAAGCCCTGCTTTAACTTGTGTGTGTGTGTGTGTGTGTGTGTGTGTGTGTATGTGTGTGTTATATCTTACCCCAGACTGCAAGTCTTTCAGTGTGTGTGTAAGGATGATGTTGAAGACAGCATGCGATCGACTGCTCTCCTCATTCATGTTGGTGGCAGCAACGGTCCGAGACTTATTCCCCTCTGACATCAGAGACTCAATGTCCTGTCAGGACAGCAAAAACCAGCGAATAGATCAGTTTGAATCTCCCACAAAAAAAACCTTACAATAAGAAGAACATTTTAGATTCCCTGCATGTTTATGTATTGAGTGACTTTCACTCAATTAATTTGCGCTGGCAAAGACTAATTATCACTATTTAAGATAAAGATTTTTACTTTATAGCTTGCAACTGCTAGTCGAGACAGGCCATCTACGTAGGGACCCAAAACTTTATGTTCTCTCACTCTCAGAGTTTGTCTGCCCCTGGAAGAAAAGACAAAACAGGTTTTAAGTACAGATAATCAACATGGTTACAATTGGTAAGAGTGGCAATATAGGCTCAGCTGGTTATGGACAACACAAAAACTTTCCCCTGTTCAGAAAGACATTGTTAGCACTTGGCATCTGATTCAATTTGTTTCATGCCCAAGAACTTCATCATTCTTTGCTTGACAGCGAAGCCCATATGGCTGTCAGATGGTCTGCTTCTCTTTTGCCCGTTTTACTGAGGTTAAAAGGTCACATAGTGAGTGAGGGTCAAAGGTCATGGCGTCTGGGGCGCAGACACAGGCCTGTGCTCCTGATTTACTGCTGACCTGCTGGACATGAACTGGACTCCATCAGTGTCTGAAGGACATGAAAGTGATCTTTTGTCCACTGGCCACAGCAGCTGGTTGTACCAAAACCAACAGGCCACTTTCTCTGTTAAGCCAATTAATTTGAGTTTAAAACTGAACAAATTCAGATACTGGTTGTACACCTAAAAAGTAATCTAACCTACCAAAGACAGACACTTACTAGTTTTTGAGGTTGACAGTCCATTACACTTGTACTGATGCTTTTCAGTCAAAATATTATAGTTTCCAGTTTACAGACTTACCTCTGCCACTATGGAATAAAAAGGGAAATAAAATCATGCTCTCTCTTACAGAGGATTATATCAAAGTCATACCCTTTGGGATCAAGCAGATCTCGGACCTTCTCATTGTAGATCTCCATGTAGGACACCTCAACAGTAAAGCTCTCCTCCTCTCGCTGCTCCTTCTGGGTTCGTTCAAACAAAGCACTGCACAGCCGCGGAATCAGACCTGGCTGGTCTGCTGAACCCATCATGGTGTATGACTTTCCCGAACCTGGTACCAAAAAACACAGAAAAGGATAGCTGGTTAAAGTAACTTAAGTGGATATGCCTTCTTTGTGACAGCATAGGTAAAATTTTAAGAAACACAATTAAGCCCATCCTGTTGTTTTCACTGACTAAAACTACTCTGACAACTTAATTTACACTTCATTGGGCACAACTATCCAGTCAATGCCATTTAATACAAAGCTCTGCCATAAATTCTAGTTTTATAATGTCTAGTTCTTTCTGACATTTCATTTATATGTTTATTACTGAAGTCACAGTTTAAGGTGATGTTGTACTGAACAAGACTGTATATGTTATAGTGACTTAATTTTTTTGTCCTTTAAATTTATGTACATGAAGGGGGCAAAAAAATAGAAACACATCTAGATATAAGGCAGCCCATTACAACACCTGCACCATCCATAATCTCAGTGATAAAAATAAATAATTTATTTATCACATCTATGACAGTGTCAAAAAAAACCTCAAAACATAACAGACATCTCAATGGCAGACTTGATTACTTTATTGTATATGGTGGCACTAGACTGCACTGGTGTACCCGATAGAGTGGTCTCTGAATATACAAGCCATCTGGACTGTTATATAGACACTGGCCTAACGTCAAAGCTTGAACGTCACCTGTTTGCTGAAAGATATGTAGTGTTGACACTAAGTGTAAACTGACAGAAGACATAGATTAACAGCCCTGTTTGTTCAGTCATCAGATTTATCACCACTGTGCAGGTCTATCTCGTCTAATGTACTGCTTTTGCTTACAAGCTGCATTGAACTTTCATGTTTTGTTAATGCTCAAGAGAAGAAAGGCCTACAACTTTCCTGCCACAAAACATTAACTATGACACTTCTCTTTAGCTTAAAGGCACAATAATAATTAGGGCAAATGGAAATTGTTCATACATTGTGTTCAGCTACATGTTACAAAACACCATAGCTGCCTCTTAAAAGCCTATGATTCGAATCACTGAGGAGAAGACCATGTACTGACTTGCATGTGTCAGTCACAATTTTGTTTTTTAGCTAGGTCATTGACCATGGCAGTGAACTTTACAACACCTCAAAGTGAAGTGGACAAAGGTGATGGAATCAAAATGCAGTGTTACTGATGCTGGACAGCCTGAGGCAGGGCAGCGCAACTCCAGTCTGTTGGCTGCTCTGACTCTCTATGCTCCAGTGATTAGTGAAGTTGGCCAAACTTCTTTTGAACCACATGTTGGCACAACCTTTTCTACTTCACTCCACTGTGACTGACTCCTTAGCTAACAACACTATCAGTAGCTCATTGAAATGCCCTCCGATTGTGTGACTTTATGACTGAACTGTGAGCAGACCACACTTTTATTTAATGACAGAGAAAGATGCTAAAACTTGAGTTTTAACTACCACGAGACAGGAGTTTAGTGTGACATAAAAAAAAGGAACAAGTTGTCAAATCTTCACGTTGGTCAGAGGCGTCTCCTAATAAATTACCCGTTTGTCCATAGGCAAAGATACAGGCATTGTAGCCCTGGAAGGCATTATGGAGAAGACTTTCTCCAAGGCACTGGAAGACCACCTCCTGACCTAAGATGCACACACAAACACACAAAGATTTTACTGTGTGTAAGATACTATATGAAATATTAAAACTTTCTATCTGTCTATTGAATTAACCAACCTGCAAATTTCTCCTTCTCTGTCTCGTCCATTGACCAGAAACAGTAGTCATAGGCAAAGACCTGAAAATAGAAAGCAGATGTCACGGGTTGAGACACAGCAATTGAATAACAACATTTAATATCAATTTTCACATTTTTTTCCCCTTAGGTTATTGTGGAAAAAAAGTTTATAAGTATAATACAAGAGTTTGACTAAATGGTAGCTTGTGTGAAAAAAAGAGTCCATGGTTCAACATAACCCGAGCCTAAACAATCCACTCAGTAACTGTGCACAACAAGTACAGTCGCTGTTAACAGAGCAGAGCAAACGTTAACTTTTACTGTAACTGTAAAATGTTGAGTGCTGTAGGTAAGTTGGCAGGTAATTGTTCCTTGCACAAATCTCTCATGTAGAGACTAAATAAGTAATGATGTTTCATGCCGTTCAGTTATATTCAAACATGGACAGCAGTCTAAACAAGTGTTGTGACTGCAGGAGCTATGACTGGCATCAGATGATTGCTAATAGCTCTTGCCAAACTTGTGAATCATCCCACTATTTTATGATGTAACTTGCATCAGGCAAAACTGGATGCAATAATAAAAATAATAACAACAACCACGCCAAGTATTAGTATTATTATAATAGCAATCATTTTATGATAGCAATAATTTATTTCTTATAGTGCAAAGGAAGCATCGATTGCTCCAGTGTTTTTTTCTGGGTTTGAAAAACAATTTGTAGTGGGGGGTATTACTTAAAATCTTGCAAATGTCATTGTTCTTATTTGCTGAAATGTCATTAGAAAAATTTAATTCCTGGAAAAAAGTGTATGTTAATTGGGTCTTGGAGCTGGTGAGAATTTACTAGGGGCCAGTGGGGAAAAATGTTGTGTTGGACACTGGAGTCTGATTCAAAAGATAATTTTAAAAGTCATAAAATATAACAAATGACTCTTTAATCTTTATACATAGAGAGTAACCATCTTTTAGTGAAGCCATGTGGTTTATGTAGTACTGTGGGAATATTTTGGATGACAGATAGAGATTTTGGGAGATGCTGATGTACAGTAAGTGAGCCACATAGCCAAAACAGTCGAAAGTTTGCTAGTTTTAAGTTGAATGAAAAAAATAAGTCCTTCAGGCAAGAACAGCTTCACAGACATTACTTTGTATCACTGACTGTGCAGTTGCACACAGTTCCCAAACTGAGGTAAAGATATACAGCAGCTTCTTTGTTTAACATAAAGATGATTTATTACCATGGAAAGAGCTTGGCACTTAAAATGTTTGTGTGTGTCTGTACTGTTACCTTAGATTGACTCCTGATGATGTTGGAAGGGATCAAAGTTCACGACAACATGCGGAGAGATAGAAAGATGACAGTTAGTGTGAGTAAGAAGAGGATGCAGTATGTTACATTATTCAAAGCAGGCTGCGGTCAAGTATTTGGCTTCAACAGATGAACCTTGTAAATCAGAGAATGGGATCAATTTATCTTTCAATCAACACTATTTTTACTACTTTTGAGGGCCTCTTGAAAAAAAGAGAGTCAGACACAGAAAGACACATATACAGAAGATATATAAAGATATGAGAGAACAGAGACTGTTAGAAAGCGAAGGCAGAGCTAAATGCACTGGCTTCAGGCTTTCCTTGTTGTCACAGATTACTGTAAGACACATATGATTCAAAATCAGCCTTGTGTGTATAACTTTTTTATATCTTGTTTACTTGTCACATGTCAAACCAGCCTCTCAGGGGATTAGGTATGGCTGTGTGCATTTATCTATGTGGGCCTTGGGAGATAAAAAAAAAAAATCTTTAGGACTGAGTGAAATACTGCAGAAATGTAGGTATATGGGCGTGTGTGTGTGGAGGACTGATTTGTAAAGGGGTGCTGGGGTTTAAGTTGGCAGGATGAGGTAGTGTGTGGTGGATTCAGATGGTGGTGTAAAAGGGGCTACTGGGGCAGGGCTACTCTAAGAAATGAATAGGGACAAGTGGGAAAAACACCTCAAAATTTAAAAGAAAACATTTAACATTTTATAAAGAGAGGGGGATTAGCCCCTATTTCTGCATGATGGCTTACAGAAAAACTAAGGAAGCACATGTGGAAACAGGCATATACACTACAAACATTAACCAACACATAAGCATGTTAGTTTTGAGAACTTAGCCAACGGCCACAGCCACCGACACAATCTCCAAAGTACACAGACAGTCACTCCATCTAGCTATCTCATATGTTTGAGCATCCAGACCAGGCTAGTCCTTAACTTAGATTTTCTACATTTACTTTTATTTGTATTTTGTTGCATACAGTATCAACAAGAATAACATATGCTTTGTCTGGTTAACTAGGGCTAATAAGTTAAAGTCGTAAATAACTGTGATTTGAAACAGGTAAGGTCAGCAGGTAATTGTAATCATGATTTGGTATCAAAGCTCAAGGTTCATTTGTAGTTTTTAAGCCATTTTGTCACATAAGCCAACAATTTATTTCTGTTAATGTCAAATAAATTCCGGATACAATTAATTCAAATTTACTGACATGTCATTTATATTGTTGTGAGGTAACAAATGTTATTAGGGCATTGGCATCAGTCATTTGGTGGGTGCTTTAATCAAAAAAGCTTACTGCAATATGTCAGCATGAGGACTGGTAGTCCCTGAGGGCACACAATCTGTAACACAGACAGCATTGTTTTTCCACTAACTCATACAACACATGCAGTCTGTTTTATAAAATAATCTCCTGTTTAGTTTTTCTATACAGACATTTTTTCTGACATCTGAAAAAGTTCTCTATTCCTTCTCTGCTGCTGTGTTCCTCCTAACTACATGCAATTATTCATCCTCCTCCTCCATCTGTGCCATGCTGGCTCCACCCATAGGTCGAGGGAAACTGTCAGTCAAAAAGCTGCATCAAGCCAGATTAATAGGACAGAGGTATCAGACTGCTAGCTAGTCTCTCTATAATACTCTCTCTCACACACACACACCCTTACCATATTCAGTCTATTTCTCAGTAATGCTGAGCAATGATGAATGCCTGACCTGAGACCATATCTATCCTTTACCCTACGCTACACCATAAACATGTTCTCACTTAAAAAGTTTTTAAACTAGCTCTTATAAATAAAAAGAGAATACACATACATACCAAGACACTCATACACCTGTTTCTTTTTACCACAGCACACTCCTTATAAACCGCCAAAGCTGCAGTTCTTGCACAAACCAGCAGGTACACAGTCCAGTCTGTAACACTTCATTTTTAACTGATGTTCCACTACTGTCATGCTGCGTTCAGATTGCAAAAACATGCAGAGTAATTCTTCAATTCTTCTCTGGAAGCTTATTGATTGTAGGAGCTCTTCAAACCAGGATATGAAAAGGACTTTCTCTGCACAGTGCTGATGTTTGTCCAGAACAATGATTTTAGGACCAGAGGACCTCAAGCAGTAAGAGAGTAGATTATTAGGTACTTGAGAGGCGGTCACTGTTTAAATATGAGGTACAAATGCAAGTCTTATTACCTTAAAATACAAAGGATATAACATGCCACTGTAACTCTATAGAAACATTCTATCTGCAAAAATATTCAAGGAAAAAATGAAACTGGAATCCCTTCCACCAAATTGTTTGAGTGCTCCTCTCAGGGGCTTTCGGAGCATCCTACATGCCTGCTATCTCCCCACAGTTACATCTCTGAACACTTTAGGGGTGAAATCGGCATGACAGGTTTTGACGTACATAGTGATGACAGCTGTCATGGTTGCTTTAAAGGCTGCAGGCTAGAAGGGTCGCCCATGTCTTGCACTCAAGCAGCCATCAACGAAGCTAGGGGCCCCCCTGACCAATGAGAAGGGGAATGAGGTGGTCAGGAGAGCCATGGACCCGCCTCCCTCGGCCCTCAAACACTTCTATTCGTCACTCCTCCCTTCGGCATGCTCCTCCGCTCTGATCACCGTCATTTAAAAAATAACTTAATGCATGGTTGCTCCCCCCGCCCTCTCTGTCTCTACTGTTCTTGCATTCTTTTTTTCTCTCATGGACTGTACCATCCATGACTGTGTAGGGAGAAATGAGGAATGGAGGATGGAAAGGAGGCTGAAGGTAGCCAGGGGGGTTAGGGTGGAAAGAGGCTGGGCCTGAGACTGGAATGTTAAGCTGAAGCAGAAACAGTGTCAGTGTAACTCAGTACACGCTGATGGTGCAGGACAACAGACTAACTGGCAAAGAACAGAGTTCAGCACATAGTGAAAACATGGTATAGGACAACAGTTTCCCACATACTGTAAAAATGATACAAATGTCAACAGCCTCAGCATACCCTTCTACAAATACAAGCTGCATGTTCCAGGGGGACATAAAATGGATTATACCAAACACACTTCAGCTGCTGCATCACTTTACAAGTATTTATAAAAAAAGTCCAGTATTCTATGTTTACAGAACAGGTGGCCTAGCAGCCTAGCTGACATTTAATAAAATCTATGGCTGCGTCAAGAGACTGTGTTTCACCAAGGGTGTAAGGGTGGCTTTACTCACAGTGCCTGAGAGGATTTTTTTTCTGGCAAGCTCTTTTTTTTTACTTGCATTTATGTTATTTACTGTAAACATGTTATTAGCATAGGTGTTTCCTTAATACAGATTTGTTGTATTTTTTAAAAGTAAAATCAATGTTCAATGCATTGAAAGTCAATGTTTTCCTGGATTTTACTCTCTATCTTAAGATGCACTATATTAAAATGCATGTCAAGAATTCAATGCAGTCAAATTCAGGAAGTTAACATTTATCTTATATCTAAAAAAAATGCAATATTTTTGACAGTATTTTATTTCACTTCAAATTGCTGACTAAAATTAAGGAATAAACATTTAACTGTGAAATAAATTCAACTATATGGATATGGATATGAAAAACAAATTGAATCCACTGCTAAAATTAAAAAAAATAAAATAATCCTCCTAAAAGTCCAGTAAACATGCAAATATTTATTAGTTATTCCTTCACTAATGGATTTTTACCATGCCAAGCTTATAGGTAGTGGAATTGACAAGAACCATCCAAATCAATGCACCCCTTGACATGAAGCCCTTGACTCAATTAGCAACCCTAATATAAACATTTCACGTCCATCAGTGTGATGCACATTAAATAGACCTCTGTATGTTATGCTTTCTCATTATAGATTTCATGTTCTCATAGAAATATAACAGCAAAGCTGACCTAGATAACATAAATAATTGCATGGTTAATGTTCATCCTGAGTCAGTGAACCAATTTCTCAGAAGTAAGACTTTTTCTAACAATCCCTTGAGTTAAATGCTGAGCATTCCTGGCTGTGGCTGAATAAGAACAGTGACTGTGCATTCTTCAACCTGAGGGTGAAGAGTGTACTCACTCCCTTTTTTTAGTGTTTTTACGATACACACCAAATCAGCATACAGTAGGCTACTTAAGACTTTAGCCTTGACTCTGATGTTCATCATAATTAAACTGCCTTGCAAAACCTGGGCTCAGTGCTAATTTCAAACCCCTACAGCATCTCACATGGCCAGGGTTCTGCCTCACAAGAGGAAAAATCTGCATATTTGGAAATAACATTGCTGTCTGAGCACCTTGGTCTGAAACGCACACTTCATGGGCACTGGTGACTATAGCTGCCTCCACGTGTTTGTGAGACGGGTGCACCATGTCTGCTCTTCTCCTTTTCACTTGTGCTACGAAGCAGGGTAAAAATGGCAAATTTATTGTTTCCTCTTTACTCTTTTAAGTCTTTAACTGGTTAGGGTTAATTACTCACTCTAACTTCACAATTAAATTTGATTTCGGTCATGTTTTTCATTTTAGCTCAGTAACTGCTCACTACAGCCCAGACCAACTCAGTTAATACTCAGTTAATGCTAGATTTTCTAAACTGATTTTGTTAACTCTGTAACATTGTAGCATTATGCGTCAAAAGCCCTTTCTGAGTATGGCCAGATGGTCTGAGAGCTGGAATAAAATTGGATCTCACCATGCTTTGGTCAAGTTTCTGACTTCCACACCACTTCAGATGAAATTTATAGCAGAAAAAAATTTGGAGAAAATGAGCCAGCAAGGTTTGTGCATGAATGACACTCTCTTTCCTTAATTCCTAACCCTGTCATTATGTTAGTGGGCTGTTAGAAACTCCCACCATCACATGGTTTGTTTTTTAAGCACTTGGACTTACTCTGCACCGAAATGCCTCCTTTACCCACGGAAAAATATACTGTAGATACTTAACTTCCAAAAAGATATAAGCGAACACAATAACACCAGACGCATAAAATGAAAACAGCATTTGTGAACACGCTGAAATAAACATACAAGATGTCTAACATCATTCCAAGATAGGAGGCCACACAGTCTCTTTTGTGTATCGTCTTGGAAACCAAGCCGCTTGTGTTTGCCTCACTGACATCTGACAGAAGACAGATCGTTGTCGGAGTGTGTCAACATCCAGCTTCACCAGCCCAATGCAAACAGCCTCAGGTCATCATGCAAAATGTAGAGTCTGACCACACGGCTGCAGGGAGGTCAGCTGTCTGCTTATCAGACAGACTAGTACAGAGTGCCCCGGCCCTTCAAATCAAGCTTTGGATGTTAGGACATTAGAGGGGGCAGGTGCAAAGCCAAAATATAAAATGTATTTAATATGTAAGATTCTCAATATCAGACAGCAAAAAATATATAATCCATGGCTGTCAAACCATTGGAGCCATGTTTTCTCTGATGATCCTGTATTAGCAGACAGTTAAACTGCATAAGACAAGTCACCACAGCAGTGAGTCACTGAGAGTGGCAGCATGAGGAACTCAAGTCTGGCCAGAGTGCACTGTTGGTGGAAAAACTGAATCTGAGACACAAGGAGAACACACAGCTGACATCAGAAAAAGGAAAGGATCTTGAAGGGAGGGCCTTTCAATGAGTTAATGGTGGTGAATTCAAACACAGTCTATTGCAGTTCTAATCAGTTAAAACACAGAGCGTAACCTCAGTTGTGAGTTAAAAGTGAAAATCATGTGGCATCAACTGCTATTTTTTAGTGTGTGGAAGGAACTTTGTAATTAAAATTTACTGATTCATTTCTGTCTTGCAACTTGCTTTTTAAATGTAACAGTATGTGGTAGCTTGCAGTTCTACAAGACTGGGTGGGAAAGATCTATTGTGTGCCAGAGTTGTTCACTACTCAGGGTTCAACCTATCCAGCAAATGGCCTTGTTTTTTTGTTTTTTTGTTTTTTTTCAGTGATAGGTGGCCTTTGCACACATATGTCTGAGTGGACGAGGTGGTAATTTTCTAAGTATAGTATGACAATGTGAAGTTAGGGAGGCAAAAGAGCCATGACAGAATGAGAGCATATGTAAACTTTATATACTGAAAATTAGGATATTGATTTATACCTTGAAAGTAATGTCTTTCCCTACATTGTTGAATCTGTTAATGCATTTAGTTGAAAACATCACATTTCTGCAAGTCTGTGTTCTACTTTTCAAAAAGCAATGGAGAAATTGATCATACTGTCTCCTTTTTGGTGCACTTAATAATGCACTTAATAATGAACATTGTCCTTGTTGACCTGACCCTACAACCAGTAAAAATATGTCCTAAAGCCTATATAACTCCCTTTACTAGGGCTCTGCTCTAAAGTTACCCCGGCTGTTTGTGAAGAGCCCCACCCCCATGTCAACAGGCAGCAGTGCAGGCATGATAGAGAGTAGAAGTACGAAAGCAGACAAAAAATGCTTTTGTGTTCCCAAGCTTCACTCATCATTTTTCCTCTTTTCCAGGGGACATAAATGTTCACTTCTACTTCTACTAGCTAAAAAAGATGTTTTGTGGTACGAAATGGTCATGCACTATGAGGGGCAATCCAAACACCGCAGACTAACTGGCTTTTATCACCTTTATTTTTGCTGTGTGGTGGATTGCTAGATCTATACATAGAATAGAATCGACCATTTAAAAAACTTTATCTTAGTCTGCAGAGATTAGCGGTCTAGTGTTGAGGATGAGGAACAGAAAAGTTTCATTCATCACAACAGACTAAGCAGGTGTTTAGGCTCTACTTTAAAACTATAACATACACCAGGTTTTCTCCATGTTACTTTGCTTGTGCTGCATCTTTTATTGTAATGATTTAAGGTAAAAAAAAAAAAAAATCTGTCCCCTCTGTCTCAATGTAAAGAAATGTTTGCTCAGCCTATTCAGCAGGGTAAATTGACCTCTGGACCAGGACAACTTCAATAGATCTTATTTGTACATTTAAGACAAAAACCTGTCTAATTTTAAGACTACACTCTGTGTTTCTGTACTGTTAAAACTAAATGTTGTAGCACTGAAGTAAATTAATGCTTACAAAATAAATAGATATTACAATAACAGGAACTGCTAGCATATGAAAGTAGAAATACACTATGGAAAGGGGACTAGTGAATCAAATCCTGGAAGTGGGGCAGGATGCAGCTCGTTGTTGTTGATAATATAAGATTTAGACTTATTACAAGACATAGTTAAAGAAGCACAATAAATATCAAATAATGCAGGTGTATGTTAAATAGAGGACAATAAAGGAAAATGGCTAATGGCAACATTTCACAGCGGAAAGACATAATATATGTAATATTATGGAATGAGTACCTGTCTAGGAGTGAAAATCTGAATGAGTCTTTTTTTGTAGTTCTTATTGTTCCTCCTCAGTGTTACATATGCAATAACTGCTCTTCTGTCAGTAGACTGTTTTTTTTTATTGGAGAACAGAGTGCTGTCTTGGTGCTTTCTCTTAGTCATACAATCGTTACATTATATGTCTGGTCAATATTTTGGCTAACTAAAAGGCAAATTATTGTAAAACATTTTGTTAAGTAGTTTAATCTAGGAATATTTGTTGCAATAACTGTGGCTAGTTTCTGCAGATTTTGCAGGAAGCTGCTCATCAACACAACAATTGTCTACAAGTGTCTTCCTAGTTTTTAAGAAAGGGCATCCTCGAAACACAGTTAGCTAAGAAAGCATAATGCAACTGCAACATTCTTACTACACTGCACACTTCCTTTGAGCACCAACTCCAGTCTTTTTCAACTATTAACATATAAGTGAAATGCTGAGTAAAGACAACCCTCCAACGTAAAGTATATGATTATAAAATAGAAAAACAAACAAACAAAATGAAAAAAAGCATCTGCACGCTGAGGGAAGCTGTCAGTAAGCCCATCCTTCTGCTGCTTCCTCACTCCTTTGTCACAGAGAGACGGAGATACCGAAGCTCTGCTCTTGTTTAGTCTTCAATAAAAGTCACCAGGGAAGGTTTATAGCCGACAGATGCTCAAGAAAATGAGGGTTTTCCCCCCTCTTCCATCGTCTCCTCACTCAAGGAAGAGGCTTCCCGGTCACCAACAGCGACCCGGGGTTAACCTCCCCCTGTGTTGCCACGGAAACGGAAGAGCTGAGAAAAAGGGAGGAAGCCAGGCGGTGTGGAGTTACGACCTGACGTAGTGAGGAAAGAGAGGAGTGGAGTCTGTCTTTCACGCATAATTGTCTATGTCTGCCTCTGTCTTTCTGCCGCTGTCTTTCTTCCAGGCCCAGGCATGTCTGGCACACACATACAAAACACACACAGACATAGACACACACCCCACAGACACACATACACACACATGCAAATACACACACGTCTGCTCAAGAAACTCAGCCTGAAGCCAGGGTTATTCACTACTTCTGATCTGGCAGTCTGCAGTCAGCTCCACCAGTCACAAGGAGATCTTTCTTCCAACACAGCTGGCTTTCTCCAAGATGGCGGCTGGGTAGTTAGGCATGGCCTTGTAATTGATTTTGAACTGTTACATGATTAAATGAAATACAAGCTATTATTATTATTTCTGCTCTGCCCAATGCAACCAACTCTAATGCTTCCTAATGCCTCCTTCAGAACAGGGATTGAGAGACAAAAGTCACCAAGTGCAAGTCAGTGTTACCCACTAACATCAGCTGGTTAACAGGATGGAAATGGTAGCATAAACCAACTGACGGAAACAAATAACAAGTTATTTGAGTTGAAATACAGCTGTCTCTAAAAAGTCCAACAGCTGGTTATTCAGTCTCTTACCAAAAATACATTATGACGATGAAGAAACATTCCAAGCAAATCTGAGGCAAGTTTTACAAAAGCAGCAATCAGGGAAATGAAACAAGGAAATTTCCAGGTCACTGAAGATCTCATAGCATTGCAAGACTGCAATTCTGTCTGGAAACTGTGTGTTTGTCTGAGGGCAATAAAACAGCAATGTAAGAGCGTATTTGAAAGTCCTGCTTTGACAAAGTTGCACTATTTGTTTATTGAGTTATTGGCTTATTAGTTGTCACCTGTTTGTTTAGTAGGTTACAATATGTTTTCTGTAATATTGTCTCTATCAAGAGAAAAATTGTAAAAAAAAAAAAAAAAGAGAGAGAGAAAGAAAGAAAGAGAAAAAAACCAAGAGGGTGAACATTTGGCCATTTATGGACATTGACCAGTTGAATTAGATATGTACGAAGAGAACAACCACTGCTACGGACAAGCAATGTAGTGATGCTACTGGCTAACATACCTAGAGTCTCCTTTGCCCAGGTTGGCCCCAGCAGGATGGAGAATCGTCTGGTTCTTCACCATCTCCACAACACATTTAGTGTTCAATTCCTTCTCTGTGGATTAAACAACATAAAGTGTTACAACCAAAACACAAAACCTCAAAACCTTAACATGCCTAAAGTTGTACTGTTATCCTAAACTGTGTCCATATCTTAATATAATACTGTAATATTTCAATGCTCCCACATATAGTATTATCATCACCATCATCAAAAAAACATAAATCACTTTCTTACACCATTCCCACGGTGGAGACAAAGGTAATTTACAGGCTACCTTTTAAATCTTTGACCTTTTTACCAGCTAACTTGTCCTGTAAAACAGGTTAATTGATGATAGTTGCATTTTTGTCAGTTCTGCATTTGGAAAAGAGCAGGTGTTAAACATCACAACAGCACAAAAAATTTCCTGTGGAACATAAAGTTTGAATAATGTGTGAGCAGGCTGAGAACCAACTCTGAAAATGACCTTTTACCTTGGAGCGAGCATTAAACTAATCAATAACACAGGACTTGTTCAAGCAGTCAGTTTCTTTCTCTTTCTCTCTTACTCACACACACATGCACACTCACAGACACACACACACACACATACACACTCTTAGACACACTCACTCACACACACACACACACATACACATACACATACACACACATACACACACACACACACACACACACACACACACACACACACACACACACACACACACACACA
>JAPZDV010000001.1:5382555-5400445 GCA_029814665.1 Acanthurus lineatus
TGCAATAATTGTTTCTTCTAAAAAACATTTATTTCTTGAAAATCTACCCCGGGGACAGAAAAACTCCCTTAATTGAATAATCACCCAGTTGCACATTTAGAAAGCTTGGCCTTAAGAAGATGGGTAGCCATGCGAACTGGAAGCCATGCTGGATCTGCACCTCTATATGACTATTTATCACCTTAAAAAGTTAAACATTTCCAAGATTTGAACTTGCCCTAGAATGTACTACATAGTTAAAGAAATAGATACAGATTTTGGCAAGTATCTTATTTTGCTATTTTTTCCAGAAAGTTTGATGAAAGATTGATATTGTTTATGTGATAAATATGTAGCTGTGGCTAGCAACTGCTTAACTTAGCAGAAAGACTGAAAATGGAGAAACAGCTTGTCTATTTATGTTTAAATGTAGCAAATCCACCTACAAAACCACAGATGATTACAAATGGAAATCTGACAGATACTGCATCTAGTGCTGAAACTTTCATTAGCAGCTTAAACAGGTTGTTAATTACAGTGTTACATGGATGAATAGAACATGTTAAGTGCATGCATTCTGTCAAATAGCCACTTTACACCTGTGAATTTTTTATTAGTCAAATTCATGTGATAAATTTACAAACATGATTTTCAAAAGAGTTGGGATGCTATGTAACTGCATGGTTGCAAATGAACAGTCTTATATGTCAAAGAAGCTTGCTTGAGTACTCCTTTAAGTATGCACTTGGACACATTGGATTCTTGAACACCTAGACCTGCAAGGAGAACAAATGCCATTGCAAAGAAGTATTGTAACTTCATTTTTTCCCAAGGCTTGTCTCTTCATCCTGTGTCAGGCCATGCAAATGAGCAGGCTGGAGGTAGATTCAGATGACTGACAGAGTGAGAAACTTGCTGGGACATTTTGTGGAAAGTTGATGGCCATACCAAACCCCATCTGATGTTAAGCGAGGCTGGCTTGATTTCTTAAGTTAACAAGCGTTAAGAGAAATATTAAATGTTTAAAAATGCATTGATGAAAAGTATCCGTTCTGTTGTTTTTGTTTGTTTTTTTTAAATAATTTATGATTCCCAATTGATAGGCTTGCTTAAAAGCAAGTGCATTTTATTTTCGATGTCCTTCACGTGGCCACTCATATGACGTGAAGTGCTGTGTAAGTTCTGAGGGCAAGGGAATCAAAGGATCTCAAACAATGATCGTAAGGCAACATTCATCTTCATGTAAGAGAATTTGAACCATCGGATTCAGAGAGGACTGGGGTCAAAGCATGAAGGGGATGGAGATGTGACAGCTGTCACTTTGACACATTGTAAGTGACTGGATAAAACAAAACAAATTATGCCTGACAGCTCTGTTTCCTTTCTTTCAAGCAAGTTAATTTTAAGTAAATGTTTGCGTTCCACAACCAAAGGAAACCTGGAGGGCAGAGAGTGATTAAGACTCCCATGGGGCTTATGCAAAGGGCAGAGGCTTGGAAGAATATTAAGAACACTCCTACTGTTTACATTATTTAATTTCACTGAGCATCTTCCACACAGGGCAACAAGGAATTAGCCTCTTGTTATCTTCCTCACACAGACACAAAAAATAAATGCATATCAAATAAGAGGTCAAAGGTCATCAGGAAGAGGCATCCATGAAAGGAACAGGAGAAATAGTTAAAGTGTGGAACCACCATCAAAATTCTGCTGGAACCTTCCCTTTCACATCTAACATTGCTTAAACAATAAATGTAATCTTGAAAAGGGGGACACTGCAACAGGAAACTCATGTATCCCTAAACCAAGTCTGCAAAAAGAGAGAACAAGTTCTGCTTTGCAAGACAGATCTGTAGGAATTACATTTAAAATTAAAATCTAAAATCTCTTGAAAAGCAATGCATATTTAGATAACAGTTTTAAAAAATAAATTCATACTAAAAATGCATTAAAAATATGATAAAAATGAATGTAGGGATTTATTAATTTATAAAAAGTGTTGTCATTTAAAATTTCTGTTTAAATTTGCCTCTATATCCATGGAACTTTAAATCACTCTTATTTATGCGCTAAATCTTAAGTTAAAAAGCTCCTTCGTATATAAATAAATAAGATTTACAGAAAATCTTTCAGTTACAGTCCTGAGTCAAAATTAGGATGATTGGTTAGTTAGCTAAAAATATATATTTTCCATATGAAACGACATTAACCAACATTAATAGCACAGGCTGACTGATTTGTCAGAAGGCAGCATATAACAACAAAAGAATAGTGACTTATAGTAGATGACTTACTGGTTCTCGTTTCTATACGTACAGATGATAAATGCAAACATGTAGGCTGAGCTGTCTGTCCAGCCTCCGTGGATGAGGAGGGATAGTTTTCTTATCTAAGACAACTCTCCCTCCTTATCCTCTTTTGCCCTGTTGTCTGTGTCTGCGTGTCTGTGGGTGGCTGGGTGTGTGCGCGTGGGTGTGGTGATGTGAGTGATAAGGGCTGAGGAGGTGGAGGGGTGGAAGGGGAGGTCTGATTCTTTATCTGCTCCTTCGTTGAGATGACACGATTACAGTAATTGTTCCGGCCACTAATCGGAACAAAGCAGGAGATGGTGCATGTGTGTGTGTGTTTGTGTGTGTACAAGTTTATATCTGTTTTGTATGTGATAATTAGCTGAAAGATGGGAGTTGGAGATTCTCAACCTTATCTTGGCTGGTCCAAAACCAGCACAACAAGGTACTCTCATCTGAGATTGGTCAGAGTTAAAGTCTATGATTTTCAGTTTTATACACAACCAGGTGGGGTTTTTTTGTTACATGCTTGTGTGTAACATCACTCCTGAGGATTTTAATCCATCTGAAAGACACGTAGTTATACATTGATTTACAATGAATGTTAGTGGTATATATTTTTACTTTATTGCTTGATATTAATATTTCACAGATAGTTTTTGTTTTTTTTCCTTTATCATCCATCAATCGAGTGCTTGGATGCCTTGCTCAAGGGCATGTTGACAATTGCCACTGTGGACCAGGAGGGTATTACACATTCTTTCTCCCTGCAGGTAGTGATAATGTGTTATATTAAATATTCAACATGCTGAGGACATCACCCTGCTTTTCTTGTTTTCTGGCCTCTCTGCAGCTGGTAGTCACAACAGGTTACAAGAGCCAGTTCATGATTGAAGTGCTACTTGGTGGGATTCCCAAAAGACCTTGAGAAATCCTGATGGGATGAAGACATAATTGAGTGATGCTACCCTCCAGCAGTGTACTGTTTACACACAAACACAGTTTCAGTACTTTTTTTAATAGTGATGTCTGCTTCTTGAAACTGTTTGTACTTTTAGCCCCCAGATCAGACTCTCTCCCTATATATCCTCATTAAACTGAGGCTAAGGCTGAGACTTACAGTACTTTCTAGAAAAAGAAATGTATATATCAGACAGACCCCTACTATTTTCTAGCCAGTTAAGTATTTAATGTCAAACAGTACCCTAACCTTGTCAGACACTGACAAGTTTTGGCTGCCCTGCCTTAGCAGGAGAACAACATAATTCAATATGGTTTACCATCTTAAAATGATCTGACAGCAGTCCACCTAAGGACATAGTCACGACCTGAGCAATGTGATGTCATCCCATCCATTACAAGAGGCTAAAGCAATGCATCAAACCTCCCACATCCCCCAAACCTGAAGCTCCAGCACAACCGAACCCTAATGGGATCTCAAATGGTTGCTTAATATAATTGTCTTTTATTGCCTATTGCTTCTGCAAAGCGCATAGTGGAGGTTAGGGCTGCAGTTAGTGTTGGGTGTGTGCAGGGGGGTGGGGGTTGGGGTGGAGGTATGAGGCTAAAAGCAGAGCCCTGTGCAGGAGACAGTGGAGATTGCTCTTTATGGCCTTGGTGGATGAGGTCCATGCCAGAATATGGCCGTCCATTACAGGGGGCTCTATAAGGTTAATGACTTTAGCAGTTTTATGGCCATGAGCTCATTACTTAGACAGTCCAATCTAATCAGAAGCCACACTGGTGACCACTGACAAAGCAAACTGGTTTGTAGGTAGAAAGGGATCTAAGGGTTTTCCCTGCAAAGCTGGGGAGACTCTCTTAGTGTCTGTACTGTTTAGTGTGGACAGAAGCTACATACCAAGGACAGCACACCCTCGCATTTAAATACATATTCATGACCAAACAGTGTAGGAAGAAGCCGTCTGTGTGTCTCAATGATAATACACCTTGGTAAGTCTCAGATTATGTTGGACATACACTGACAGAATTACATAGGTTGGTAAAATGTTTGGTATAATGTGAATCTGTTTGAATAAGTGCATGAATATACAGTATGCATGCTTGTAAGTGTGTGTGTTTTTTTTTGCAGACACAGAATCTTTAAGTCTTTAATTGACTGGCAGTTAGAAACAAAAATAAACAGCAGCAGTAGCATTATCGACTTTTCCTGCATCGACTCTTCAGCCTGGTGCTTCCTGGGTCAGCAGTGTTCAATAGGGAGCTGTAGGGGTTGGTTTGGTTCACCTCACATATCAACCACGGGTGGGGTTATTTTAGGCACAGAGTTTGATGGTCCACAGTGGTTTAGAGGCCAGTCAGAGGTAGCTTATGATAGTCAGGATCAAATGTAATTTCATGTTAGACGGTCAAAAACTTGTTCTTCATCTGGTAACAACAAACCTGCTCTCTAATTACCTTTCATTATAATACAACCCAGTGTGCAAAATAAGGATATTAAAATAGTGAGCACATAATAATTAGCACAATACACAAATTACATAAACACAGAGATAAAATTACATCAATTATAAATGCATGCAGGGCCACAATGTATTAACCATATACACATTGTATTAAAACACATTGTATTAAAACAAATAAACCATGCATAAGCAGAACCTTTTGGAGTCAGAGTTAATTTTTGATTGCTAAACTTGAGAGCATTTGGCCCTTAAGTTTAAGTTAGTCAATGGTCTTTTTTTTTTGTCAGGAGACACACTGAGAACATTAATCCTTTCTTGTCTTTCCTTGTTGCCAGAACTCAGCCAAGCAGCCACCTTTCCACCATAATGTCTGCAAAAGCAGGGCTGTGATATAATTTTCTTTCTGCTGATTTGTCATTTTTAACCCAAAAAACATATTCTGCAGCTTTGAGAGTTTGTGATTTCTCTTGCTGGGACCCAATGGTTGATGAACACACCTTAATATAAGCATGGAGATGTATTGATCTTTAGAGAGAAAGTGTGAATGATTTGTTTCTTCCTACATAGCAGCCATACTCAGTCACCCTCCACCTCTTAAAAAGTTCATCGTCCGAGCTCAGATGTAGTTTTTATATGACACTGGCTTTTCTGCAGATTTTTCAGCTGATAGTGAAGCAGCTTCCTACTCGAATTTTGTCGTTGTCATTGGTAAACAATGAAAACTTTAGCCTTTAACAGATCCTTGTGACAAGGTCTAATCTTCTAATGCACTTTTTACATTTTCATCTCCAACTGTACTTGGCTGAATGAGCTATTGGCCTAAATACTGCCTAGAGAGATTAAACTTAAATTCAAACCTTTTTCCTGACGCTCCCCAGTACCTGTTAAGGGAGCACTGGCACACAAAAATTGAGAGGACACAATCCCCCTTCACACTGATTGGCAATGATTGTGGTTGGATTCAGGTGTGTGCACCTGTGAGGCAGAGGGACTCTACTTTTGCAGTGAGCCTATGGGATCTGATTCAAGGCATGTTCTTTGTTTCTCTGTGTGTGCAGACCTGCCCTCGGGGTTTGCTCGCGGCGCTGCAGTCCTGAGGCACAGCTGGGCTCTTTTGAGGCTGAGATGTGCTACCAGCATATATGGTGATGCTCAGACAGGACTGCTATCAAGTGACAAGGTGAGGGAGCAACCAATGTGCAGTACAATTAACCCTTGGCCATAAACTGTTCTTTCCTGCCTCTTCTGCTAATAAGTCAAGGATAGTTTTCCCCTTATTGCTTGATAAATAAGAATTTAAACTGTCACCTTGAGCCCAGCTGTTTTCCCTTTGATTTTAGTATTAATATGATTATATGAATTGATAAACCAAGCTTTTAAACTTTTCCTATGATGTGGTCTTTTGCCTTTTGCTAAGACTGGTCAGTTAAGTCAAAAAATTGAAGGCCCACTGCAGAATACCATTGCCAGTGTCTTTCAACTACCAAAACCTATAGCACCGTAAAGTCAATGTCTGATTTATAAATTTAACATTACAATGCAATGTTAAAACTAGCAGGTGATGTTAAGAGGTGGTCACACCACAAATTGGAGACCGTAAACACTCGCAGAGCTGGTTGGTGAACTGGTGTAGTTGGGGGATTTTCATTTTTCTTGTTAGCTTGCCAGCCTAAAGGGCACAAAATTTTCTCTCTACTGTTCCACTGACTTCCTCCTGACACTATGTTCATCACTGCACACCATGTCATTCAATAAAAGTAATTTGAGAGGTCAAATTAAGCTCCTAAAGCTAACAAGCAGTCAGTTGATGTGTGTGTGTTTCAAACCAGGTCTCTATGCCACTGACAGCTCCCTCTTGTAAGCATTTTTAACATTTTTTTATTCAGGCAACAATTTTGTGAGAAGGTTAGAAAGACTGTTTATTGCTACATGTTCCTGTAACCCGCAAAGTCACTTTCAAATTTAAATAATCCTAACATTTCATAATGAAGTGGTTTTTCTTTACTCTTCACCTTGCCCTCCTTTACTTTGTCCACAGTTTTCAACTGCGGTGGCAACATCCTTCAGTACACTGACTCAGCTCTGCAGCAGTCCAGCACTGAAGTCTGAGTTTCCTATCTATGTTAGACTGTAGAATGGTATTTCCACACTTTTCAAGAGTTTTTAGCCTTAAATGAAGTGCTCAGTGTTACTTACCAAGCTGCTGAGTGCAAGTGTGTGCGCGCTTGCATTCATGCACGTTTACAAGCTGTGCATGATTGTATGTGTGTGTGTGCGCGTGTGCGTGTGTGTGTCGACAGACATGGTGGCAGAAGTGAAGTGTCCAGGGAGCACTACTAGATAAGAGAGTGTTTCTGTTCTCTGCTCTGCTGAACACCAATCACTTTCTCTTTCAGATAAAGCCCAGAGGAATGAAAATAGACAAGCGAGTGTGTGTGTTGGTCTGTGTGTGTGTGTGTGTGTCTGTATCTGTGTGTGTTTTAAGTCAATGCAGGGCTGTGTGACAATGAACCATTTACTGTTTCAGAGTTCCTGTATTAAATATTTCTGCAGTTTTGCTGATCCAGCTGTCCTTGAGCTTTTTTCTCATCCTGGTTTGGACCGATGCCTTCGTGGAAAAAACCCACAAACCACTGGGCAGGGCACCTCTCAGTCCCTGATGCTTTGGCCTGCTGTCCACATCCAGATTTCTTTGCTAATGGTTCTGGCCTCTATTAGTGCCCCTTTCCATCATTCACCTTTTCCATGCTCCTCCACTTCTCCCAAGTCCACCTGTTTCCTAAAATGCACCTTTTTAAACTATCCATCCTTACTCCAAATCCAAAAAGGATGAGACTTGATCTACATGTTACAGTGGTCTAGTGGGGTTAAACAGTTACACAAATAACATGATGTTCGGTAAATAAAACCTGAAAAATTTCACTGTTAAAAATCATCCATAATACATTAAAATCTTGACTCAGCCTTTATGGGGAGGATGTGAGCTGAAGGAGGCTTCAGACTCACCTCTGATTTTTTAAAGCCCAAGACTGATGAAAACCTTTGGCTGCATCGGTTTGAATCTGGAGCTTTATGACATAAATGAGTTGAAATGTATGTAAGAGTATTGATAAGTCTTCTTAAGACCTTTTTATAATGTGTATTAGCATGTCATATCAATGCTTCTCAAACTTTTTTTCTGGCATGCCCCCCCCTCCCCCTGAGTGCATCTGATGATGTATTGTCTCCCATTTACTTCTCATCTTTCCAAGTCATCCCTCTTGGCATTGTCTCATCCACCACTCTTCCTTCCTTGGTCAAACTACTGTTTTGTGAATAAAGTTTTTATACTTTCTGAGCAGTATTTTCACATTTCAATTTTTAAGTTAATATTTCTCATTTTTTTGTCAGTGGTTTTGATGATACAAGGGCTGAAATTTTCTTTTCAACTTTCTCTCCTGGATGGCACCATTACAAGAGAGAGAAAAAAAATACTGGAACAGAAAATTTAAATCAAATTTATATTTTTATTGTTTTCACAAAAATCTTGTCTAATATAAAATGTTTATATTAAAAATTCCTGTTGAGTTTTCCTTTTTGACATTGTATATCTGTATCCTTTGATGCTTCATGACTAAATCATTTTCATTGAACCATTTTCTGTTCTTTCAGAGGAGGAACTCACCTTGTTCCTTAGCTGCCTTTAAAGTCATGCTGTTTAGGTTGCTGCTGCCCCCCCCTGTCATCTGAACCACAACCTCAATCTATTAATAGAGACCTTCAGTTCTATCACTTATCAGTCTCCATCCTGATAAGGGGCTCTGTTGGTTGGGGAGGGAACACATCAATCCATTTACGCAGAAATCCCAGATGTGCAGTGGTGACCCATTTATCTTGAAATTGAGGTGCATGTTTAATTTCTTTCCTTTTTTGTCTGATCCTCCTTCTTTTATTCCTCTCTGAAACTATTCTATTGAAGAACCCATTGCAAACTTATTGACAGTCTTGCCCAGCTGATGACTCTCTGTTATAAATTATGGGCATTGCATTGAATTTACAGCCTCACACCAGCTCTCTGTCATCATGAAACTCCTTGGATGCAACAGGCCATCACAAGACAGTGATGGAGAAATATATTTATTCAATCAGTTGGTCATGAGTTCTAGCTGATGTGGCCATCACGATGTGGCTTTTAGAGGCTGATAAATCAGCCATCATAGTGCAGGTGGGATGAAAGCCTAATTGGCTCTTAACGTCTACTGTTGAATGAAGCAGGTGGTGGCAGAGCAACAAAAACTAGCTGTCGTCCTCACTGTCGTCATAATAAGCACTGGTTCATGACAATGAGTTGCAAAGCCTCCTTTTAATGATACCTTCCCTCACTGATTGATCAGATAAATTCAGGTGACCTAGATCCCTAAATAACTGTAGTCAGTTTTTTGAATGTGGAAATAGAAGCAGGGAGGAGAAAATCTTTATCAAAACAAACCCCAGTGATAACCTGTGGAGCTTCCCTGTGTCAGGACTCTGTGCTTCTGTAATTAGTGTCATTTGACACCTAACTATTCCTGTCCCTAAACAGTGTTTTGTTCAATCATAGTTCCACACATTTCATATAGAAGACCTGTCGAGCTTTGCATCTCTAATCGCTGATCTGTGTTCACAGATTCACAGAGCTGTGGTGAGACCAAAAGGCCTACTTGGCTTTTAGAGTGTTGGGAAAACAGTCCTTTTTTTTAGCCTTGCTAACAACAAAAACACAAAATTTATCCCCTGAGGGAGGGCTTTTTTATTCACTTTTTAAACAAAAAAAACTGCAACTGATAGTATTTCCAGCTAAATAGCATTACACCTTAACAGCACACTTAGCACATATAATCAATAGTACCTTCCCATTACAGTGGATGCTATTGGAGTCAACAATAACTTTGGCCTGCCCTGTAATGGACCCTGAGATGGCATTACGTTTAATTACATTACATTTGTATCGCTTACTGCCCACACTAAAAATGTTTTTTCTTGTAATAATAAAAGTAAAATATAATGTTAGTAAGAAACACCAGTTTGATCTGACCTTTTTTCCCTATCATACCTGTAGGACTAACTTGAGCAACACTACAATTTAAGAACAAGTGTATCTGTCTTGTAAATTGTCTTGTAAATTGATCATCAACTTGTGAGAAATTCTACATTGATTGTAGCACACAGCCTCAGTGTTTCAGCATAATGTTATGTTGTCATAAAGTGCATACTTAAGACCTTGTTACATGTGTCATATTTTAAAACAAATCAGCTGCAGAAAATCAGCCTGAGAGCAAGAAAATAAAACAAGTTTCGAACAAATAAACAGGACACACACTGTTGGGCAACATTTCTTTTAATCAAACTTGTCTATGAGAACAGCTGCTTGAAACACCACTTTGGCACATTGATTAGAGGACATTGAAGGACATTGCCTTACAGTGTGTACGTCATTTATTTTTTCATGCTTTGCTCACTTTCAGCTTGACACCTGTCATTTTTTATAGTTTATAAGTCTGTATATACCCTTATTTGTTCAGCAATTTAGACAACTCAGTTTGGTGATTTAGTTTCATTATGTTGCTAGCTTAAATTCTGCCAGTGTCAGGTTTCTATTAGGCTGACAAAACTTACATTTACCACCTAGAAAAGAGGAGTTGTTTTTTGTCTGCCTCTGCCTCTCTTTTTTTTAAAAAAAGAACACAATAAATTTTGAGCGATAAACCTGTTGTTATTGGCATATTCACAAGTGTCACAATGCTAATTAGCAAACATTTAAGCCTTAACATACACTGAAAATGAAAATGAAAACAAGGAAATCACTGCATATTTGCTGTTTATTTATGTATATTTATATTACGTACAGTAAACAATGAGGGCTTTTATTATGTAAGCTACTTTTATAAAGATAAGGTATAATAGAGAATATAAAATGTAGTTGGACATTTTGAAAACATTAACTCAATTTCTCAACATCACAAAAGATTACAAAGTTTTACTTTTATTGGGATGTTGTTTTTTTAAATATTGACAGTATTTTCTAACTGTGGTCTTCATCAGATATGATGGTGGTAGTAGCAGAAGAATGACCATTAACCTTCGTAGCAGCAGCTCAATTAGATGAGAAAGTATGGCAGCAGTCAGCACTGCAGAGGAAGGGGGCAGTCACAGTGACCTTTCGGCCACCGTAGAGGGTAAGAAAATGACATGGTCTGACGCCTTCTGAATGAATCACATCTGTGACATTTGGTCCATAAAGAGGTTTTCACACATGGTCTGGTGGCTAGCAACACCCCCGCACTGGCTACTAAACAACAACACATGAGGAGAAAAGTTCAAGATTGTTGAGGCTGAAAGAGATATACACTTTCTGGAGCACTTAGAAAGAATGGCTGCATACTGTACTTTACGTGTTCGGTGCTTTATTTCGATGAGGAAGTTCTGTCAGGTCTGGCATGGATGAGTGCTACATCCATGTGGGCTTTTTGAGGGACAACTTTAATTAACTTGTCTGTCACCTAATATGTGCTTTTAAAAACACATAACACATGGTGCTTGGATCAAAACTTTAAAACTTTTTTTTACCGCCCTGCCTCCTCAAAAAAAAACTCCCACTGAAATCACTGCAATGCTCCCTCAAGATGACGTGGAGTGTAACAAAAAGAACCCCCACCCTCCATCAACACCTTTGTTTTGCTCCAAACCTACTTCATATTGAGGCTTGGGTGTAAAAGTCGATGAATTCTTTTAACCAGGTCTCGATTGGATCAGGCCCCTTGCTGTCTGGCAGGGAAAAGATAAGACCTGTTATCTCTTTCTGAAAAACCAGCAATGTCCCTCCGTCCTCCCTGTGACTCAACCAGAGGAAGAGGAAAGGAGAATAAAAGAGAGGAGAAACAAACAACACAGCATATAAAAAACAATAGTAGCGGCAATGCCGTTATGTTTAAAAAAAAAAAAAAAAACAACTAGAAATTTGAATGAATTTGTAAAATGTGAAAATATATTTTTTTTCTAGTAATCAAGCAATTAAACAGGAAAATAGCAGAATGCAACACTGTAAGTTTTTTTTCAATCCTTGTGTTAAATCTTCAACATATGTTTGTGCTGCCGTCTTGCACAATGCAGCAGTTGATGGGAACTCCCTTGTTAGTGTGCAAATAATGACTAGATTAACTTTAATGAGGAGCATGGGTTAGATACAACAGTGCAAAAAGGTTGGTATACTGAGCTAACAGCTGCTAACTTTTACCTTTTTAGTGCAGCAAAAAATGAAAAAAGAATTGTAATGAAAAAATCAGATCCCTGACACTCTGAATGAAGCCTGTTGTCCGGTTGTAGAACTTCTGTGGGACGCTCCTCTTGCTGTCTGGCAACTAATGCTAAGAGCCCCGCCGGAAGTAAGCAGCACTGTTAATTTGATAGTGTTACTAAATCATCTCACAGGCAGAGTCCCTCTACTGCTCTAACCCTCTCTTTTCTATTACATCTGCAAAATGCTCATTTTTACTGGTCTGCTTCTTCTTGAGAAGGTTTATGTAATGATGACACAATGCATTTAGTGACTCTCTAATCGACAAAGTAAACTGAATTTAGTTTGAATTGAATTAACGCTAATGCTGAATAATTGATTTTTTTGCCCCTATAAACACAATGCTGACATCCTTGTCTTTGTTTTGAGTGAACTGATATTGAACTGTGACAGAAATTTGTAAGTAATAAAGCCAAAATGAGCTGAGAGATGCTAAAAAGCTCTGAAATCTGAGGGGAGCTGAAGCTTTAATTTGCTGTGGTTTCCTCATGATGGGTAACCCCTTTTACATACAATCTGATCCAACAATAAAATTTAAAATATTGATGAAAACAGCTCTAAGTTTTACATCTTGTGTGATGTGAGTAGATCCCCAGGTGATTCAAGTACATAAAAGGCTGCTAATGACTGGATCAACTGGAGATCTGGAGAAACAGTGGCTGTTTAAGGGCAATAAGACAAGATTTTGTGAGTCAAACATCCAATCATTTCTCACTTATGTCATTATAATTTTACAATAATGGTAGCAGCCCATTCCTCTCCCACCCTATGGGAGTAATTAGTGTAACAGTGACTTTAGAGGGTACTGGATGCATTTACAAAAAGTAGACTATCCAGTATGAAACAATAAAAGGTATGAAATAAGTTATAAATGATGTAATGTATGGATTTCTGCTAATTTTAAAAAAAGGTAGCCTCTCTAGTGGTAAAGTCAAACATTAATGCTGTTGGGGAGGCAGTGGTGGACTAAAGGTTGGTTACCACCACTGAGCTGACCTTGAGAAAGGCTCTTAAGTTTCCCACTAGCTTAATGAAGCACGGCAATTTCATGGCAATGAAAATAAATCCTCAAGCAGCGACTTGCAGGTCTAACATGCTAACTGCTTGAACATGCATGAAGATTAAATAAAGTTGAGATGTGAGTTGTCTGCCTTGGAGCATTGGCATCATGTTACATAAGCATCCTGTGATTTTGATAGATTTTGATAAATCAACATGATAGTTATGGAAGTGGTAGTTTTCTTAAATAAGGAGCATGAAGAACTTCATTTTACAGGTAATCTAAGCTGAGATAAAGAGCAGCAAGACACAATGTTTGTGCTTGAGTTTTGCACATGTAAATCACACAGGGGCTTAAAATAATATTGTTTTCTTTCTTCTGGTTGTTTTGAAGCAGACTAAAATTAGCATCTGTTGTGGGTCTGTCTAATTCACTGTTTAGCTGTCAGCCATTTCCCACAGGAAAAGTCCTAACGAGTATTTAATTAATGACATTGATTCATTTGGTGGAGGAAAATGTGCTTCATGGATCAGACACTGAGATCAGACAAAGCAGCGTTTCTTAGTCCCAGTTTCTTATGTTGTGTTTTACACACACACACTGTCTCTTTGAATCTCCTCCTTGTGTTACTCTGCTTTCATTTTTTTTCTGTGAGTAGAAACCCGACATTTCTCTGTTTTTTTGTGCTTGGCTCAATTAGCATTCAGCTAGCTGCAGTCAGCTCCACAATGCAACCTAATTGCTCATTTAGCATTTTGTGTTTCTTTTCAGAATGCCAAAACACCAGAATGTGTAATCAGGGGTGGGCACTCGATGAGGCGAGGCAAATAAGTCAGCATTGCAGACCATCATTACTGCGTAGGTGATCATCTGATGCCAGAGAGGTTTGTTTCCTCTATCTATTTTGGTCTCTGAAGATGAAGGAGATTGTAACTTTGAACTGAAGGAGATATGCATCTCATGACTCTGTCTCTGCTCTCATCATTACTCACCATGAGCTGTCTGCTAATTTCATTTGTGCGAGAGTTGATCCCATATTTTTTTATCTGAGCTGACTAGAGTCAGTTTGAATGAACAACCCCACAACCACCTCTGCTCATCAGTGTTAATTGCAGCACTGTTCACAATCTTTTTAGGACAAACTATGAAAAATGTATCATTCACTTTGTTGCGCAAGTACTGATAAGGCTCATGTCCACAGTGAACTTGGGGCGATCACAATCATATGACTGCTCTGCATGAACAATTTCATTTCCTGCCAGCAATGAATGGTAATTTCAAGAGTCAACGCTCCCGACATTTTACTGTTTGTTTAGTGCTTTGAGGTGTATCATGATCATGATATGGCTCATTGTGTGAATAGTGGGGCTGGACGGAAATGTTAAGACAAGTGGGCACTAAACTTGTGATGTCTGGATTTTGGGAGAGTCTTTTGAATTATTTGACCGTGCTGCTGTTTCTCCTCTGATGTGTATCTACTAATGAGCCACTGCCCAGAAGAGACAAACACAATAATGGTCTATTGACCTCCATCCAGCTGTCTTTATTGCTGCAGCAGTCTGTCTGTCTGAACAGTTTGTTGGTTAGGTGGCAGTGACATTTCTGACTATGAGAACAAATCAAATTAAGGAAGCTTTTGTGATTTTTAAAGACACATTTGCTTTCTTTTTGCCGGAATTTAGATGAAATAACTGATGTTACTCTCATACTTGTTTGTTAAATATGAAGCTGGAGCCAAGAGTGAGTTTGGAACCAAGAAAGTGATGGGGGGAATCACCTGGGTCTGTTCAAAGGTGAAAAAGACTGCCTACTGGCAAACTAAAAGTTCACTAATTAATATTTATCATTTATTTGGTCCATAGAAAGACCAGAGTACAAAACATAATTGAATCGCAGTGATTCTAAATGGAACAAAGGTCAGTCATTAGAACATGTAGGAAAAGGGCCAAGGTTCCAGTTCAGTCTAGACATGATCCAGGATGATAATTAAGAAGAGCCTCATACATAAACAGTTATAATTGCTTGTTGCATCTTTTAGACAGAGAAGACCAGCCATCCTCTTTGTAAGGGATACAATGATGAGTACGATAACTATTGGTTATGGAGTTTGATGTGTGTTTTGGGGACTGTGGAGTGTTTAACATGGCTTCCAGGTGAAAGGAGCTCCTAAATTAGTGCACCTGCAAATCATCTTCATCAAATTCTGCATAAAAATCCTAGTAGACTCTCTGCTGGCTGCCAGTGGTAATGTGTGGCCCCTTCCTCTGTAAAGTTCTCTAGATTAATGCTTTTTACAATAGTGTGCTTTGGATCTCAAATGCCGAACGCCTCTCTACTCCAGTGTCCGCACCTCTTTGCAACAACTGCCTCAAAACCCCTTTCCCCTTTCCCTTAAAATTAACAATTAATTTCATAATTATTGCTCCTGTCTCAGTGTCTTAGGGTCCTGTTTAAAGCAAATCTATCACGTGTCATCTGTAAATCTAAAGTCTACGGACTAAGTGGGACACAGAGTTCATCACTTCCTGGTCATCATTGGTTTCTTGACAATCCAATGATGACAGAAGTACTTTATTAGTCCCTCCTGGGGACAATGTAATTGGAGACTTGCTTCATGTTTTTATGTTTACACATTTTTACATGGCTGCTGTAAACATTAAACAGGAAATTTGATTGAACATGCTAATTTGTGAGCTATAGCCACTCTAGAGCTGATTTTTTTTTTCTTATTTGTATATTTGTACAGATGGAACCAGGTCAGCTGTTTTCCCCTGTTTCTAATCTTTCTGCAAAGGTAGACTTATGGCGTGCTGACTTTAGCCTATCTTCAGTGGACAGACGTGAGTTCTAGATGTTGAATTTTCTTTAAAAAAATAAAAGAGACGTTCATTTACTTGTCTATCAGAAAGCAGAGCTTGACTTTTTAGATCCCATCTCACAAAACCTTTGTTGACATAAGGAAAGGAAACATGATGCACACAAACTGAGACAGGAAATTCTCCAGAAATAGTAAAATAACCCACCAGGTTGACATGAATCCTCATGAGGAATGACCACTTGACAAATCCTATTTTAAGTTGCCTCAGCTCTTCTAAAATTGTCTGTCCCCTCTCCTAAATAATTGATTCTGCTTTTTGTGACTGACTTTTCATACAAAAATAAAACAAAAGACATAGATATATAGAAATGCCTGTAATATTTTGATGTGTCTCTATCATCAGGACACTAAAAGAGGGAATATCTTTTGGTCATACCTCTAGTAGAGCTCTACAGACTTATGTCCTGTAGCCTCATGTTGGCCAAAAACCTGCAGAGACACTTTTTATGAAATGTTTTTTTATTTGTTTCCCACCTGTATATTAAATGCAGAGAACCAATTTCACAACATTGAGTATAACTGTGAGACAAATCACAAAAATTTTCTTCTTGCCATAAGTAATGTCGCAAATGTAGATATCCTGCTGGATTATCCTCATAGAGCTTTTCAGTATTTAGCTACACCAACATGCACCTGCTGCTTGTGGGTGTGTTTGATATGTGTCACTTTGCATGCTTGCAGGATGGTGCATTACATTAGAAAACAACCTTTTTATAACTATGCTAAAGTACAATAATGCTAACCTTCGCCCATAATGCAGTCATCTTTAATTTCAGTGCAATAATGAATCTGGCTTTTTGCCTCTGAATAATAACAATCAATTTCAAGGAGAGAAGGTATTTGTGCTCTGTGAAAAACATCTGGGTTTAGGTCCATCCTTCACAAGACAGGATTATAATTAATATTTTTCTCTTTACACTTGATTGGTGCTATAGCTTGACCAAATACACCATCTTGATAGATCTAAATGTTTTATTGAAAATGTAAAAGTTTCACTTAGAAGTTGTCCCCAGAAAACTAAAGATCTAAATAATGAAACTATCCTGAAATTTGAAACATGTGTTCTAGGTTCCTTGATTTCTAAAGTTAATGTGTGAGTCATTCATTGTTCATTCATTGTGTAGTAAATTGATTTACTTGTAGGTTTCAATCATGATCATCTAGATGCTGATCAGTCAAAGTGTGTGTGGCGTTTGGAGTCCTTCTCTGTTCTAAATGTCTAGTTTGCTTTTAACACAGTAATCATCTCATCCCAATCTCATCCCAAGTTTTGTGTTTTCTCCAAATCAATCATCCTTAGATAATGACAAGTCTACGTGGCCAAAGTTATTGCACATACAAAAGACTCTATCTTATTCATCATTAGCATGATCTTTTGCACAAAATATCTACCATCAATCATTATCTATAAACATTTTTTATGATATATGACATATTTTATGTCTAAACTTGTCTTTACAACTCTGTGTAACATAAAGACGATATTCCCTTATGACCGTCATTTCATTCTGCCTCACAGGATATGTCACCCAGTGTTTACAATCAAATTTAAAACTGGTTTTAACTGATTTATTACATAAAAGTCACATAAGAATAAAAGTCTCTTCTTGCAGTACATGTTGCTTTGTCTGTTTCCTCGAAATAGTTTTTCAGTATTATAATAACTTGTGTGTCATTTTGAGTTTCACTCTGTTTCAGGAATCCATGGCCAAAGTAAAGTAGCCCCAATCAGAGAGAAACAGTGCACATCCTCCTGGTAATGAAGACCGGACAGATGCATAATAAGAAACTCTGGAAGTCACGCTCATCGTGATTCTTTTGTTTCCAGCGCTGATTTTCGTTTGTGAGCAGAATGACAGTAATACAGTCCTGCCAGTGCCTGAAGACAGGTTGGAGGACATCTGGCTGTCACTCCCACAACATGGTGGAGGAGTGACAGCCAGATGTCCTCCAACCTCTCCTCAAAAGAATGCTGCACATGAATAAGATATCTTCCTTGTTTTTTTT
>JAPZDV010000001.1:5410928-5421944 GCA_029814665.1 Acanthurus lineatus
ATATATATATATATATATATATATATATATATATATGTATATATATATATATATATATATAAAACACTTTATTTTCATGTATATATGTACAAATATCCAATGTTTAAACCAAAACAACATGAACTGTACGTTCAAATTATTTATTGAGACAACTTTAATTTGCATATAGGAGGAACCTTTTTACACAAACAGTTTAACTTAGTAAATAATATTCACAAACATAGGAACATGGTTTTAGTATCTATCAGAGAGTAAAGACATCCAAAATGTTATGTTCAGTTACTAATAAAACTACAGATATATCAAAGTTGAAACTGTAGAATAAGGCTGAATTAACTCTGATCAAACGGTGATTACAGACATACAATAAGAATGCAAATACCATACAACATCAGTCCAGAAAAGAACCCATGACAGCAAGAGACAGAGAAACCATGTCATGATCTGAAAAGTTCCTTGAGAGATTCACTGTTTTTAATGTTGGTATAAATGTGGTTTGGGACTGACCTATGTACAGTGGTTGGCCTGGTTACATACAGTTGGACCGAAACATCTCCAATGTGAGTTATATATTTTCTATTGGATGCCCCAAAAGTCCTATAATGAAATCCACTAGTATGACAGTGGGAAATCCAATTGTTATGAAACACATTAGGTTGCCCACCTTTGTCTGGAGTCTCACCAGACTGAATGACGGTGACCATCCTGAGCTGAAGCACCCATGGTGATCGTAACTGCACCATACTGGAAACCTTGAGTCAAATCCACTGACTTAACCTTGTTTGTGGTGACTGTCATTATGCCTCTTCCTCTTTCTGATGACAGTGATCTCTGTGTTTGGATCCACAAAGCAGAAACTATCACCTTTCCACACTGATGGTCAGACTTCAAGTCTGCAAGGTGTTCCACATCAGACTGGACAATAAGAGGTCTGATGTCCAAGGCTGATGTTGGAAACACTGGGTTATAGGAGGCTTCTTTGCTTGAACAGGGTAAGTATGTAGGCATTCAGTCTCAGGGTTCACCCTCATAGTGTTGGGGTGAAATCCGGCAAATATTTTTTACCCCGCTCAGTGCAAGGATACCTCCTCAAGCCTGACTCTTCCTCGGTCTTCTATCAAGATGAAAATAATGCCTAGAGTCTTTCCATACCTTTTGGTTTGTCTTTGTCAGTTAGTTGAAACACTGTCCTGTGAGGTTTTACCTGAGTGAGCAATAACAGATTGAACTGTCTGTTTCAAATGTAATACTTCATGTTCTGTCCTTTGGCATCAACTGACCTTTGAACCTTTCATCTTTGCAATGACTCTTGAGACTGATCGCTGTATCCCTGCTGTATGCAGGTTCACACTGAAGAAGATAATGTAATGAAGGATGGTGACACAGAGCTGCTAACCTGCCTCTCTCACACTGTAGAGGAGATTGAGGCTTTCATGGCTGAATCTGCAAACCCCTCAGGCAGTGAAGGGCAGTCAGAAATTTTCAATGACATTTCATCAACAGAGAAGGACAAAAAGTAGTTTAAAAAAATCTTGACTCAAGGTCCATTTAATTGCTTTGTACCAGAGCTCTGGCCATATTTCAGTATTTCCTTGTGGATGTAGTTAAAGAAGAAAAAGGAGAAGAGGGAGAGGAGGAGGAGTCAAAAGTGTCCATTATTAATATCTACAAATGCTGGTAAAACAAGTTATTTCTAAATATAGACAACATTCCTGTAGTTCTTTGCAAACACTGAGGGAAATTTCTGATAAATAAATTGTGTCAGGCTTTTTAAATTTGTTTTTAGTATTGATAAAAAATAAAAATGATTAGTACATTGGATTGCAGAGTCTCATTGAGACAAACAGTGACTAGAGTAGAAATCTTTTCCCTGACAGAACATCACCACTCTGTTCGTGTTGAAGATGAAGCTGTGGAGAGTAAATCATTATAAATGCATCTTAGTCCGTTTGTTGTAATACTGCCTTTGTCCTCTAGATGGCTTACGTAAATCATAGACATAATTTCCTTGCCCTTTATGTGATGTGTACCAGAATTAGCATAGAAAGCACTCACGGAAAGTGTGTTGTTAAAAGTACAAACAACTACTATTTTTGTTTATTTCAGAAAATCTCAACTTCAACTCATTAAAATCAACTGTACAGGAAACGTAAAAAAACAATAAATTTCATTAGTTAGCAGTCATATGTAGAATAATGAGAGATTCTTGTATTTTAGTTAATCTCTTCTTGATTATTTTGAGGAAGGTTAACAGTCATGTGATCATTTTGCACATTCACAGAACTTTTTTTTTGCCCTTAAAGATTAAAATAACTGCATACTTGAGTCACCCTGAACTTAAGCAGTTATACATAAACAGTACTTATGAAGAGGTAAGTTAATGTCTGTGCAGAAAATGATAACACAAAGCACAAAAATAGTTGAACACTAAAATGGGACACTGCACAGGTTTTGTATGAAACTAAAAGAAAGAGTGATAAAATGGAAAAGGCTGGTTTATGAACAAGGACTTACTATTAATGTAAACCTTATATATCCCATACCAGATAAATACTTAAAAATACTGTCATTATTTATTTAAACAATCAAATATTAATAACATTTTACTGATAATTCAATGTATTACTTATGATTTATCTAGAATTGTACAGTCGTGGACAGATTAACTCCCAGAGAAAATGTACATGTGCATTTTGTTTCACCCCTCCAGAAACATGTCAGGTTTTTGACCATCTGCTTCTACCAGCCAGCATGCTGGGTAATACCTACATTCAGTTCATAGGCTGTGATTGGTGGAAAGACAGTGAAGGTTTTATTCTCAAAGCCAAGATGGGGCCACTGATAAACAGCGTCCTCATGGGAGCTACACCAATAAATAAAGAGGGCTTCTTCTCTTCAGTGGCGGGAGGGACTGTCTGAGAACCCTAAAAAAACAATGTTTATCATTCAGTCTGTCTTACATACACACAGAATATATACATACATGTTACATAGGCTGCATTTACTCCTCATGACTGTGCAGGCAGGGAAAAGCTGGCTTGCCACATGGTTGTTTGGGTAATTAGAAAAACCTCCTCAGTTCAAATTCTTATTCTTCAAAACAAAAGTGAATTTGTCGCTGTTTTCAGTTAAATAAAGTTACATCTTTGGTCAACAAAGTGAGTGTTAAATAGTTGATAAAAGGTGAGACAGCATCAACTTCATATGACAAGGTCCTGAATTCATGAAGTCATGAATCTAAGTGATGAACTGTGGGAAACCATAACAGAAAATATACATTTTATATACAGTCCATCTCAAGCAGTCTACAGCAGCTCTCCTCTTCATATCTTGTAATCCACAAGAGCCATTACCGGTAAAAGAGGGCAACAAACAGCATCTCTTCAAACAGAGAGAGATGGATTCTTGTTATTGAACGTCATGGTTAAAACCAGCGTTTTGAAGTTTTCTTGGTTTTCACCTGATCTCTCTCACCCCACCAGACCTCTGTTTATCCAGTGAGTGGATTCCTGTCCTCCACTATTCTTAGATATTCCTTCTCCCAACAGCTGTCTCCAGATAAGCCAACAGAAAAGTTCTTTCTTCAGTTTCCATCCTTGGCAATAAAAACCAGTGTCTGTTAAGCCAAGGTCCAGCTGGTTCACTCCCCCCTCTCGGCTGGCTCAGAAACCTAGAGTGCCTGGCACGGACACTGAGTCGGGTCCAAAGACCCTGCTCGAGAGTACTAGCTGTGGCTCCTATGAGTTGACTGTCTCTGGGTCATTCGAGAACATGAAGCACAGCACGTCATCTTGTAGTAATCGTATACACAGAGGCGAGCCTGGACCACCACGTTACAGTTAAAGTACTTATCCCTGCAGTTTTCATCTAAAAACAAAAAGAAAGGTTGCTCTTATATTTTTAAGCTCAACAACATAATCTATGACCCTTATTTAACCAAAATACAACAATACACAAGCACTCATAGATAGAACACAATATTACTCATCTCTGCTTTATGTCTTGTGCCCCTCAGCTGTAAATTATATTAACAATATGATTGTAACAATAAAAAGTCAGTAATATCCCAGAGAACTTGCAGGGGAAAACTAACCTATGTGAGGTATGCAGGGTTCTGGGTTGCAGTCCTCCTTCTCAGCTGGTCTCAGCTGCTCGTCGCAGCCCTCGCTGGACAGCATGTCGTCAGACAGGCAGCGGACCTCCCGCACACGGAAACCGCCCTCACATGTTTTTGAACACTGGAAGGAGAGGAGTCAGTGAAAGCAATAAGTCACAGGTTACTAAAACTCGACTCTAATGTTGGTCTACTGCTGACACTGCTGCTGCAAGCATTCCTAAAGCTGGATCTGAACCTTTAAAGGCCCCAAAAACTTATTTTCTCAATTATCTTCTCATTATATGCAGTGGGATCCTACATAAACACAGTGTTTTCTGCCAAAGAATAGATTCGGTGATTTCACATGAGAGGTCTCTGAATTCCTTCCTTTTGGTTTGAGCTTTTCTCACTGATTTTGTCAGGGTGCAGCTGGAAAACGGTGATGGTGATGTAGCTCAGTGCTCAAACTTAAAAAACAATCAAAATCTGGACACACTTAGTTGGGTTGTTTGGTCAGCGCCAATCAAATTTGATCAACCCACATGGTCTTGATGATTATGATAAGCAGTTTTGTATTATTTATTAGGTCCGACTGTTGCAAATTTAATGAAGAACATTTAATGCGATTGAGGAATACCCATTCATACATTATAATTATCAGAAAAAAACGAAATGAACTTTTTTTTTAGCCACTTTTCCTAAGATAGCTGGCTAGCATACAATAGTTTGGTGAAATATGTCAACTAAAGAACTTCATGTTTTATACATATTTTAAGTTACTCTTTACATCTTTATGATCAATTTATAATATAATTCATCCATACAGGATTTTTAATGATTTTTTTAAAAGGTTGTCACCCAGATTATCCACCTTCAATCAGTCAGTGAGAGTAGTAGGGAGCAGGGAGTAGTTGCCTTGCTTAAGGACATCTAAACATCATAGGGTGAGAGGTTTTCAGATCTTACTCACAGCACTCCAGTCAGTGTGATACCACTTTGCTCCACAGGCCTTCAGGTTGCAGCTCTGCTGGCTGAGGGGCCGCTCCAGGGAGGAGCACTCATATGGCGGCATGAGAGTAAATCCTTCATCTGACTTCATCAGACACACCACTGACCTCTGCTGGCTGCCTGCGCCACACTCTGCAGAGCACTGAGTCACATACAATAGCATAGATCATATAGATGTAACTTCACATTGCAGGAACTGGGAGAGAGCAAGAAAAACCCTGACAAGTCAATGCAAAGTCAGCAGTATTAAGCTACTTTCAATAATTCAGTAATTCATCTGATACAGGGCAACTTGCCCTTGAGCCCATCATGACCCTCTGTCATTCTCTTACCTGGCTCCAGGGGCCTGTGAACCACTCAATACGATTCTCACAGGGCCCGTTGTTGCAGACCTGAGAGTCAGCGGGCCGCTCGTTGCCACAGCCCTCCAGAGGAAGACTACTGATGTGGTTGGTCAGGCAGAGGACGCCTCGCGTTCGTACTCCCATCCCACATTCAGCTGAGCACTGTGGAGTACACACTGGTTTATGATAATAACTCAATTCAAGTGGAACACACGCAGGCAAGATGTATTTAAAGAGAAAAACAAATCCAATTTGCAGTTTGTATGAGGAGCAGTCCAGTACAGCACACATAGGATAAGGGCTTATATTTTCCTTCAGTGTTTGCTTGCATTTGAATGCTCTTTATCTCCAAGTTTTGCACTTCATATCCTTCAAGTCAAAAGTTGGTTGATGAAATCATTATTTATTTTACTTTCAGCATCTCATTGTATTGCCATACACAGTGGGATACTTCCTAAGTGACCGATTAAAGCTGCAGTTCTGTGAACAAAGAGGTGTGTTCATTTTAGTTCTCCGCTTCTGATGTTCTTTCCTCTTCATCACCTCTTAATATGAACTTTTGTCCTCTCTACCACAGCCTTCCACTCTTAGTAGACAAACTGAAAAATCACTTATTACTATCTATGAGTTTTCTTTCCCCCATATACGTCATCTTTTATACTCTGTCAATCAAAATGTTCAGTCTTAAAAAAATCCCTATTCTCTCTCTCTCCTTATCTTTTTTTTAATTTTCTTTTTAAACAGAGCCTGGATGCATAAAGAGACCTATAGTATGACTGCCACAGTTATAAGAAATGAATGAGCATTCCTATAGGCCTCCCACTGGCTCTGACACCCACCCTATTGCCCCACTCGGTGTAGAACCAGCTCTTGGCACAGGCTCCCATGTCACAGTTCTCTACGTCAACGGGCCTCAGATTCATGTTGCACTCCTCATCTGGAACAAAGTCGCCCACGTTGCTGACACAGCGCACCTCTCGGGACCTCTGGCCCAGCCCACATGGCACAGAGCACTATGGAGACACAGGGCACATGGTTAATACTGTACTGTGGAGGTAAGCACTGCTGGAGGGACGGGACTGCTTCTTTATGTTTTTCAGTGAGTGCACTCATTATTCCAGTGCACCAGTGTATCCCAAGAACTGGATTCTGTTTGGGTTTTTACTGGATGGGCTGCTCCGCTCTATCTTCTTCATCCAAAATTAAATACGGTGTATACTTTTTCCTACCGAACTCAGTGCCAAAATGCTCACTCTGTTAACAGACTTTGATATATTGGTATATTTATACATATTTTGGGGGTTTCTTTCCAGAAGTTGAATGACAAGTTCAATGTGTCTTTCATGCCAGTAAATATGGCACTGGAGCTAAGAGACTATTAGCTTAGCTTAGCGCAAAAACTGGCGGCAGCAGGGGCAGCATGCCTGGCTCCATCCAAAGCTAATAAAAAACAGCCTACCAGCACCTCTAATTAACATGATATATTTTGTTTGTTTAAACCTGCAGAAGCTTGTTTTTTCAACTTCACCTCAACTTGGCAGCAGTAAACTCAACACTGACATATCATCACCTTTTGAGCTGATATGGCAAATCTGTTAGCAAGCAGCTGCTTATTTACACATTCAGCAACATTGGTATGCATTTAGAGCATTTAGAGTCGTGTTTCTGCCCACCAGGTGAATAAAAGTTCAAAATTCACTCTTTGTAGGCTCTACCAACTTCTGAAGAAAATATCTGGCTCTCTAGCTGCTATTAAAATGGTCCACTATATTCAGCAGCCCGTCCCTGGCTGAGTTTGCTGTTTGGCAATGAGCAGTGATGTATGGTTGTTTTTTATTTTTTTTTGTATGTTGTTTTTTTTTGTGCTGAAAACAGCTGTTTTCTCAAATCACACTCTGGGTGAGGTGAGAGTGAGCCAGTGAAAACAGTACATTTGAGTGCCAGACAGCTGAAGGTGTTGAAACCTGCTGTAAAACTCTGCTCAGTAGATGTGTGGAGCTCAGATTTCTGGTGATAATTGTCTGTAGGTTCATCAATACAGGTAACATCTTACACCATGTTTTCCCACTGCCACTTTATATACTGCTTTTGCTGAAATATTGTACAAAGTTGTTTTGATTTGTATAAACACAGGTCTAGAAGCAGTTCGGCAAATGATCTTCCTTGTTAAAACTAAGCTAGCTCCTGCCTCCAGCTTCGTAAGATAAGGTATGACAGTGCCATAGATGTATTTCCCAAACTATCACTTCTTTAGAACCTAATGTAATTTTTATAGCTGTATTTCATTTAAGAGACAGTTCAGACAGGTGCAATGCAATCAAAATGTGACTGAAAGCTGCCACTCACAGCGGTCCACTCGGAGCGGATCTGCCACTCACTGCAGATCTTCAGCTGGCAGGTGCTGGCGATTTCAGGCCGTTCCAAGTCTCGACAGCGGCTTGTGTGGACATTGAGGGTGCGGTTGGCATAAATCTGGCGACACAGTACCTGCCGGTGCTGCATGCCAAGGCCACAGGTCTTACTGCACTCCGACCACTCTCCAATATCCCAGCTGCTCAGGTAAAACCCAAAAAAGCTTAGTATTAGGAAGGTATAATGGACTGGAATACACATTTTGTTGTTGTTTTTGTAATTTGTTCTTATGATTTGACCACCTATGAGGATGAGGTTGTATAAGGTTACACCTGCACATCTCTTTATACATTTTGAAATGACTTTTTTGAGTTGCAATGGGTTAGGAAATCTTCATGTTTCAGATTCACCATTACATGACATGACTTTTTATCTTTTAGCTTTCTTTTCAGTTGTCTTTTCAGTCTTTTTGTATTTAGCAGTTTTCAGCAGTGTACACAATGTGAGAACAAAAGACTGTGGTCCCTCACAAGGCTGGGCAGGGCTGCAGGTTGCAGGCCTCTTCCTGTGGAGACGGTCTGCTGCTGCTATCACACAAAGCATCTGACACCTGGACATGAGTCAGCCGAGAGACGCAGTGAAAGACGGAGTATCTGAATCCTAAAAAGCATACAAAGCAGATATTTATTCAAGGCACTGAATTCTACATATGAAATATAAGGGGGAAAAAACTGCGGTCATCCTCAGGGTTTTTATACATGTGGTAAATGTCAGAATATTTACCTACTTCAAATAAAAATGTTAATAGTGTTTTCTCAGCAGTACAGCTATTAAATTTCATAAGAACCACTTTGTGTGACATGTTTTATTTTGCAACTGCTAGTGACATTTTTAAAAATCCTACAATCAACAAAATGCTAATTTCAAAGCAAATTTCAGAGTGGCCAAGAAGAGGACAACAAGATTTTGAACAACCGGTAATGGCCTTCATAAAACACAGTTCTTTATACTACATCAGGTTAGGTTACTTTCAACATTAAAACCTCAAAATAGAGAATTCTTTACTTTGGACTCTGACTGCAGGTTACGCTGTATGTCTGCAACTAAAAACCTAAACTATTGTAATCTGACTGACCTTTACCACAGGAGGCGCTGCACTCTGTAGCTCCACCCAGTTTCCAATTGTACTCCCTCACTCGCCTGGGTGGCTGCACGACTGGAACCTGGTTGTCGGGGAGATGAGGAGAGTCCCTCCCCCCGCCGGCTGGATCAAAGTTTTCCTGGTGAGTGTTGCTGTGATGATCGTATTGATCCTGTCCGTTCACAGTGTTCCCTAAGACATTTACGCATGAGTTTAGACACACTGGCAAATTTAAGATCAGATAAGAGTCACTGGTGAATGGATGGTTGGCTGCATACTGCTTGTCCGACTGGATATGAATAAACACATGGATATTTGTAGGTCTGAAACTAAAGCAAACTTTTATTGTTTATTATTATGCTGACGTTTCTTTTTACAACATTTTTTGCCCATAAACTAAACTGAGCAACCAGACATAGTTAAGACAAAGTTGGTTTCATGTACCTTCTTGCTGCGGGCCGACTGGCTGCTCAGATGGGAGTATGTACTCATAGTGAACACCAGGATTTGGCTGCTGGAAGATCATCTGAGGAAATGTACATGAGGCTGAGTAACACTGATTAATTCATACTCCTCACCTACAAATATTTAAAGAGTGTCCTTCTACATGCATACCAAAAATTAAAATGTAATCAGAACATGAAAAACCTCAGTTTGTCAAGTTAAACTTGTCAGTATGAGTTAAACAGAAAGAGAGGCACAACTGTCAGTATCTTGAGGTCCAAGTTGATTTGTTACTCACATAAACATCCAGGATTTCATTGGTGGGCCCTTCGGCCAGAAAAGACTCCCCAGCTGTGCTACTGATTTCGTTGGGTCGGCGGTAGGTGAACATGGTCCCCCCTCCCTCATACTTCCCTGGTCGGTCAATGGCCCAGTTTCCATTAATGATGGATCGCCCTGAACGGCTTCGGAGAGCTGGGAGAGACAGGGAGAACAACCACGCACTGACTGCGGACAGCTCTGAGCTCAAAGGAAAAGAAAAATACTGCCAAAACTTCCTCCACATAATGATTGTTTAATATGAAACCATTTAAGCGTAATACGAAGAGCTACATAAGAACTGTAGGACACCGACACTGACTCCCTCAGTCCAAAAACACAATTACAGTTAATGCAATAAAATGCTCTCACGTGCACTTTCAAAGCAATGTCTTTTCTAAACGTGACAATCTGTTTGTGCTGGCACATCTTTCACACAAATCCCCTCAAGAAAATCTTCTCCCAAGATGTTTTCCACTGACTTTGTGGATTAAGTAAAAAAGGCCATTAGAAAAGCATTAGAAGTGTAACATTAGACAAGCTTGTAAAAGAGGGTTTGGACAACTAAAAGCACATTAGAGATGCACAGTGTAGGACAGAAGTCTGTTGAGGGAAAATCAGGGACATGGTGAAGATACAGTAAGAGGCTCCTGACAGACTCTTGTCCTTGTCTCATAGTCTTGTTTGCAGATTATATTCAATTTGGAAAAAATGTTACTTCCTGGAATTTGTTTTTCCTTTCTCATCAATTTAAAAAAGCATTTAAAATAACTCCTTTTTATTTTATCTGCAAGGATTGTAAAAGTCAAAGGAACCCTTGTTCTTTTTTTGCCTTTACTTGCAAAAGTGCAGTCTTACATGGTGTCAACAGTATGGTATGAATGTGTGTGTGAAAGTGGAAATATGTGAGAAAGAATGAGCGTATGAATGTTGAAGAAATTACATATAAAAGTGCATGTGTGCATGGTTGTTGATAACTGTGTGCTTGTGTGTAATTTTAAACAAAGGAAGCTGTCTTACTTGTCATCCAAGTTGCTGAGTTGAAATTTAGCAAGCGAATCCCCTGAATGTTCCTCATTCTTTTTTTTACAGAAATTCCTCACCTTAATTAAAAAGGATGGTGAGGCTTCAGGGGTGAGATCCTCTAATGAAAGCGTGTTTATGCACTTTCCTCAGGGGAAGCGGTTGTGAGGCTGGGGGGGGGGGGGGGGGGGGGAAACGGGGGTTTACCCGATTAATGTTAAAAAACGTCGGGGTTGGGGGATGGGGCAAATTAAAAAAATGTTGAAAATGCAAAATTACCTTGGGAAAAA
>JAPZDV010000001.1:5422044-5440357 GCA_029814665.1 Acanthurus lineatus
CCCCCCCCCCCCCCCCCCCCCCCCCCCCCCCCCCCCCCCCCCCCCCCCCCCCCCCCCCCCCCACCAGGTCTGTTCCCCTCTTCTTCTGAACTTACTGCTGGGTTGGGGCATGGCTCTCATTAAACAATGTCTGACATTCCAATAGTCACTTCTGAAAATAACCCACTACTGTGTCCCACTGTTGCTCCTCTATAAAGACGCCAATTATCTGTGTAGTTCCATTCACTCGGAGGCTCCAGCGTATGGCTGCACCACAGCAGTGGGTGGTAATATGGACTGCACGCTGGAGAAATCCTGAAAAAGTAACTCCGCCCCCTGGTTGATCTGTCTTTTCAGACACATCAAATTAATTTTACAAGCAGCTGCTGAGTGCACAGCTGGAACTAGTAGAGTTTTCGAATGTCAACTTTTGCAAATGACAACCATTTCTTACATCCATCATTTTTTTTATTTCTACTATGAGCTTCAAGGCAGAGCTGCAGCAAACTGCAAACGATGAAACTGTAAGCCTGGTTGGAAACTGGAGCCCTGTATTTGCAGAGAGGCTGCCAAATTAGCTGTGACAAAACACATGTGCTCCAGCAAACTCTGTGAGGCCTGTGTGACATATTTTCAGCTCAAATATGAAAGCAACCAGTCAATAGCAGTGTTTTAATGATTAGGACTCCTCCATGTGCAAATGTTTTGAACATGTGGCTTCCTCAACTGTAACCTGTTATTTAAACAAAATAAAGAAGAAGAAAAGCTGTTTCTAGACTCTCTCAATGTCCATGTTTAATCATTTTGCCACAAAACCCTGTTGTGGTTGCATGTGCTCTATTATCATAGCCATGATCAGGTTTTTGAAGTAACATGGTCATGTTTTATGAACGTAAACTTCATATTCTGGTTTCTAAAATCTTGATAAGACTGCTCTGGTTTTAAAAAAGGTGGATATGCTACCTCGAGTGCCTTGAGTTCTCTGGCAGGAAAAAGGATATTGTGGCACATAAACACCTAATCCAGGTTTCTGAACATACAGACCAGAGTGGATGAGATGGTGAGAGTTTAAAACCCACCGGCAGGCAGATTAAACCTGGATGCCACTGTGATAATGCATGCAGGGATTAGACTAATAGGTTTTTCATGTTCCATGTAAAAACCATATCCCAAACATAATCAAACACAGTATAAGACTCAAAACCAGGATACACACGCAATGATCCCATATCAGCATTCTCTTATGAGGATTTTATGATCCAAACATGCTGCTAACAAATTATTTTTGTTGGATTTTTCTCAATCCAACATGGCAGCAGGCATGACAGGAAGCAGAGCGCTGGCTTTGTTATTATAAACAACATAATGAAAAGAATGTTTTCATTTATAGTCAAAGGGTAAAGCTGTTTTTGTTCTAATAGTAGTTAACTGCAGGAACATTCACCCAGATGTAGAACTGGGATACAAAACAGAACCAGTCTTGAGCAAGAAGACAGAGGACCACAGCTTCAAATAGCTCAGGTTTCTCTGTTGTGAAACTACAGTGAAAACACGGCTGGAAAATCTCCGTGAACACGCATTAACGTGACAAGTGTTTTTCACCCACCTAGGTAGTTTCTGCTTTTCACCATTTCTGTGACGTTGATCTTGGTGGCCCCCTCTGGGATCTCTACTATCTTGTGGTAGCCGATCTTGGATAAACTGTGTTTAAACACTCCAGAAACCAGCCTGCAGCTCGTGTTGTCGCCTCCGCACACGCCACACTTGTCCATCACCTTTCCTGATCCGAGATACTCATCGCAGCCTTGACTCTGTGAGGCAGAGAAGAGAGAGGAGCTTAAATAAAGATGTGTGGAGGGACAGGCGGAACAGCTGTAGCTGAAGTGTCAAAATGTGTACTAAGTGTTTACAAAGTGAACTTTCTAGACAGAGTGAGAGCGTGCAGTACATAAACTAATCTTGGTCAAATGAAAAGAGCTAATTAGGCATAATTAAAGCTGCATCGCACCATAAACTTGCATCATTAAAAACAATAATAGAATAACTAACTATAGTAGGGATCATGCAAATTTCCATGTTGGCCTGTCGGTCTTTAAGGCAATCCCCAAAATTTACTCCCCAAGTTTCCTGGGTGTGAGTTTTCTGTGTGACATGGCGGTAATGATTTACTGGAAACCTGGGCACAGTAAAAATAGAACAGTTAACATCAGCAGTCCATAAATTCACTCAAACCAGCAGTAAAAGCAACTTGCTGTGCAAACAGGTGGTGCAGCAGCCAAAACTGGTCCCAGTGAGCTACCATACTGAAACACACTCATTACTGCAGCACCAGGGTGAGTCCAAAAACAGACCATGATCACCAGTAATGGACAATGTGTGTGGTTGCGTGTGTGTGTGTGTATGGGCAGAGGTGTAAAGAAGGGTCTTTCAGGGATTGGATTGCCAGTCTACCTGGTTGCAATAACTAACCTAACGTTGTCACTGGGGCAAATCATTTCTCATAGCTCAGGAATTCAACTTGGACATTGCATAAAGTATCTTATGTAGTGATCTTGCCTAAGTGTTCATACTAAGGTTTTCATGGTAGTTCATCACATCTTCATCCTTATTTTCAGTAATAAGAATATGGGAAGAACAAATATAGAATCCAAAGTAAATTTAATCTAGAAATTGCATTTAGGCACCGACAGAAGGTGTGGCTAAAAGAAACTAACAAAATAAATGCAAGGAATCTCTCTCTGAAACAAACAGATGAACTATATAAGTAAATGAAATGAATTAAATTAATCATGAATTAAATAAAAATATAGTAAAACAGCAAAAAGAGAGAGAAGAGAGCCAACATCAGCAACATCTGACAAAAGCTGGTGAGTTTCAATAAAATATTAACAGTTTGTTACAAAACTAACTACAAGGCTGCTCATACAAACATCAATGTTACAATATTGGTGGTAATGGTATCTACTTTTCTCCAATCACCATAAATGCAGCTAACTTTTTGTTTTCCACAGATTATGTCATGTTAAGAGACTGTACAGGTCCTTTAAAATTTTCAGAGGAAAATGGCAACACATAAGGGAATCCTTTAGCAGCTAAAAGCAAACAGAGATTGAGGGGTTTTCTCTTACAACATTCTATAGAAATTGGAGAATGAGGGATCTTTCTGAATCTGACTTTTATCTAAAGCAACCTTATATAAAAATTTAAGGGCAACCTTACAGCTTTAGTAGTACAATAGTTTAGTAGTATACAATCGGGCACAGACTCTGATGGGCATTGGCTGATTAAAGCTGATGATATTTCTTCCCCCTACCGCAAACATGGCAACTTAAATAAGGCTTTTTCTTTAACAACACAGACCAATATGTGACTCCTGAGCTTTACATCAGGTCATTAAGTGCCAATGCAATTATATTTACATAAGCAAATAGGAAGTGTGTACAAAAATACTGAATGTGTGATCATCTGCATGGTTTTACATGTAGTAGCGCAGCTGTAAGTCAGCTGCAGGTCAGTGGAAAGACAGACAGCAAAGAGAGGACAAGGTGGAGAAAGGTAAATGAAGAAATGAAAAGTGAGGTATGATAGGAAAGATGGAGGTAAAAATGGAGGCCAGGGGCAGACTGAGGCAGTTGGGGTGAACTCAACAGGAGAGTCTGGCCCTCTCCCGCCCATAACAGCTCCGTCTGTTCTGGGCCAAAACACCACCTGGGCCAAAACAAACATGAAATGCCTCCTTCCACACAGGAAATAAGTGATGAGAGAAAAGAACAGCAAACTAAGAGCACTGAAAAAAATAAAACTCCCAAACACTTCTTCTGTGGTCAGTGTGGAATTAAGTTGCAGTGCAGCATGGGGCTGGATAAAGCTGGGATAAAAATCACTGAGCATAATACAATAACATTCAGAATAAAAAACTGCTGCGTTTCATGACTTCACATTACAGACCAGTGAATATAAAGCAGCTCAGAATTCTACACACACACACACACACACACAGAAACAAAGGAATACATAATGCAAGGTAAAAACATTTTGGGACATTTGGACAAGCTACAGTCCACCATGGAAAACAAATAAAAATGCAGTCAAGGAGAAGTATTAGTGACGTGACTACCAGTGAATATCTCCTCCGCGTCTCCATTTTCACCATAAATCCCCTCTAAAAACACAATTATAGCAGAGAGGCAGCTTTTGCCTTAAAAAACGGAAAAAATGTTCCTCTCATAAAACAGACGCCGACACAGTGAAAGGTTATCTGTGTCCCTTTGGATGGGAATATGTCTGAATCAAAAAATATTAACGATTAGGGAAAAATAAGCAGTAAGGTTTATAGACCCAAAATCTGATTTCTTAATGTATCATATGACTGTGGATTATAAAAACATGCAGGGTTTTCATTCTTCTGATATGGGAAGAGTCAAGAGGCTTTATGCCTAAAGCGAATGGCGCATTAGAGAGTTATAGGGCTACTTGATATCTAGTGATTTGGACAGTTGCACCATTAAAATCACTAAACTGTCAAGGCAAAGTTTTCAGCCTCGCAATAGCCTGCTGCACAAAACACAGACGTCCTAATCCGTCCCTGAATAATCCCCCAAATTGTCACATTTGTCCTCCCGGCTGTCTCTGACAAATGTGACCTTAACTGTGAACCCACTGAAACGAGGTGTCGCTGGTGTCAGGACACATGAACGCAGCCACAGCTTCAGCTAGAGCCTCATTAACTCGTCCCAGCAGAACTTAAGCAGAACTCTCCCTGTGGTTGATTTAATCTTGGTCTAGTTTCTTCAGTGGGGTTTTCACCTTCTCTCTGTGTGTGGCTTTTGCCATCTGGTGAGGGAAATCACCCCGTTTCAGTAGAATTATAAAAGTTTTTTTTAAAATGTCGCTAAGCCCACCTTCATCTGGAAATGGTTACATGTGTCAGGACGGTAGAGTCGACTACCAGTCAACTTATGAACATTGAAAACAACTTAATCATAAAGTAAGCCCGTATGGTTTCGTCCCACAACATGAAGCCGGGTTAGAACTCATCATTTTGCAGAGTTTTTGTAACAAACTGAATATACACACTCAGCCAATGGCACTTTTCATGGGAGATTTCTTCTACCCCCAGAAAACGCAGCAAGACATTCAGAATTAGACACAGATGTCCTAAGAGGTGAGTTTCAGTCCCTTTTCTTATTGAACTAAAAGCTTATCCCCACTGGACTATGCATGTATAATGACAGCACGTCCACTCACATTGCAACTCTAATGTTTGAATACTGAAGGTAAGCTAGAGCAGAGACTCTTAACCCTGAGGTCTGGACCTGCAGTGCTGACCCACGGTGGTCAGCGTCAAGGTTATTAGCTGCTAAGTGAACTGTAAGGTTTAAAGTTTGAGTTTTAGGCTAAATTTCAACTTGCATCACAAAAATTGAGCAGTTTTAGCTTTAAAATAAATACAAAAAAATCATTTCAAACACTTGTCTTGGGTTATTTTAGTTTGGAGATCCTAAAACAGAGTTGTTTAGTTAAGCTTTTTAACCCAATACTGTCTTTCATTTCCTATATTTTAGAGGTCATGAAACTTCATATTAAGAACATGTGAAAACTGCCTTCCTTTGCTATATGAGTGGTGCAACATTATGTTCATGGAGATTTTATTTAAAGGTTAATAGTCTAAAGCAGAATACAGTTTTTGAGGTCACTAGTTGCTTTAAACGCAGCTAAAACATTAGCAAACAGCGGCCTGTTTGCTCATTAGACACTGAGAAATATTAGTGTTAATCTGAAGTCTTGTGTCAGATATATTGAGTTTGAAGTTTTTGTTCACTTGTTTTAGCTATGTTTTTGTCTCTAACAACCCCAGAGGGAACCACTGAGCTTTTAAGCTGCTTGATGCTCCACTAAGTTCACTCGCTAGTTGCTAATTCTACTTGTTTAGCATATGGATCTGGGCAGGTAGCACAGACTGTAACTTCGCAGGATTTCACTGAAAACAGCTGCCTGATTTTACTGCAATCCAATTTTTGATTCAGCTGACACTAAATAATAAACTATAGAGCTCATAGAAAAAGTTTTGCTAACCCAAGATATTTTGTTTAAATGGTGTTCATTTGTGGAAAGTCTTGACTTTTTGAGTTTTAAAAACATTAAAAAGTATTTCAAAAAGCTGTGAACTAGATGGAAAAAAACCTCTGTAAACAAAAGGCAAAACAAAAGATTATGGCTTATTAAAACTTCTTTCTATGCTTTTATTGTAGCGAATCAGGGTTACTTTTATATTGTAAAAAGTCTGAAAAAAAAAATCACATACTGCCGGGAAAACACAATCTGGCTCCAACAATTTTGAGCAACTAGATATGTACTGTCACAAACTTAATACTGAGCTTCACACTGTAGCCCAGAAATAAGTGATGACTTGCACAGGCTTCTTGATCTGTCTGTTAGAACATAATTATAGAAATGAATTCCAGCTTGCTGTTTTCCTGTACAGAGGCGTCTCTGCTCTAAAATAAAGATTTAGAGGTTTAGATTTGGATTCATAACTGTCCAAACCAGTATAACAAAGTTGGGGGGAAAGTCAAGCAAATATCAAAGATTTGCATTTTTCTTTAACACTTAACTTGCATGATATTAAGATAAATGGCAACACAGACACTTCCAGACAGCTCCCTGCTTACGCCCTTGTAGCAGCAGTGCTTTAATCCATGTAGGAGGTTTGGTTTGTGGCTTCACACTAGAACTGCAATTATGAAGAAATGAATAATAGCCGATGCTCAGAATGATACAAATTTAAATGACCAACAGTGTTAAATGTGACATGGAGGCATTTAACCCATCAACTGCAGTAAATTAAGTTTGAAATGTGGTGGAAAACAGCCTCAGCTCAGTGCTGGAATGTCTCAGAGCAGAAGGGTGTGTGCGTGTGTTTGTGTACCTCAGATGAACTCTTTTAGTTTTGCAGCTGCTCAAAACCTTTGTGAGGTTTTTCAGACAAAGTTATTTATGCCTTTATCAGGTGAAGTGAGATACTAACAGGCATAACAGCTCTATTGTTACACTAACCAAATTCAAGATATTCAGTTTATTCTGTGATTAAGATGCTTTTATTTAGAAAGGTCATCCAGACAGCTTCATGAGCATGAGATTGTCTGCTCAGATGTCATTAGTAACAGACTGACACGCAGCAGCGGCAAGGCTACACAGTAGGTGTGAGAGTGTGCGTGTCGGCCTGTGTTCAGGGGGCTCAGACAGAATAATCTGAGACTGACAGATTCATCAAGCCAAAGGCTGACAGACAGGTACCAGCAGATGCTTCTGTCCAGAAGAAAGAGCTATCCCACATCCACTGCATCAGCAACAATCCGATGTGTGCAGCTGTTACATACACATACATAGACATACAGTCACCACCAAAGAAGCTACACACCTGACACATTGAGCAGCTCAACATGAATCTGTCTTTTTTTTTTCGCTCTGAAATGTAGTCAGCTGTCTGTGTGATACATTTGATTACTGTGAGCTTTAGGGCCAAGTCACACAGTCAGTGTGTACAAAAACACATTACAGCTGGAGTTTTAAAATATAAAAAAAAAAACAAATTCAAGACTATGATTCATAATGAAAAGCAAGTCCACCATACAAATCACATTGTTAGTCAGCTGTCTTGATTCTGTATGTCAACACACAGAGAAACACATTGTTTAAATGAGCTTTGACAAGCTCAATATGAAAGCAAAATCAATCCAGTTGCCAGAAAAAACAATGTTGGCATTGCACATTTCTGCTGACCATGAATATGTCAAATTTGCATGTTTCATATTATATCAATGCTTCTAAACTACCCATCAAAGTGAGGTAGTTCAGATTACATGTATCTGACATTCTTGACAGGAAGAAGAGGGAAAGTGGTGGTGTGACAGCTAGGCAAGAGGCTGCCAAGCAGCAGATTACTGCTGAAGACCAATTCAACACCAGTTTCACCTCCTGTTCGAACCCATAAAATCAGGTACTTTTGACAAGACAATTTACAACCAGTGTCTAACTCTAACCAAGTAGTTGCCTTGTCACAGTGTAACATTAAAATTAAAATTTCAAAACATAAACTTCAAGTTTAAACGTGCCAAGGTAGAAGATTAAGCATATATGTGATTTGCAAAAATCAGCAAAGGTTTCAGCTATACAGTTGTACACTTCTATTGGTACTAAGGAAATCAGCAGCTGCTAAATGTAAATGCAATCTGTATAACAGCAGCTTTTCATAGCAGTTTTAAATAAATGACGATTCTCAGACCTGACAGACTTTCCTAGAACCACTATGGCTACATGCTGTTGGTCCAAATATTAGAAGAAGGGGCAATGAAATGGAGAAGGTTATGAATAAAAGGATGTTTTCTTAATCTGGATGCAATGGTTAACCCATCCCCAAGTCTAAATCCACATGAAACCACGTTGGCCGAGGCTCAGATCCCTCCAGAACCTTCTAACCTGTGTCTTGGCAGTTTTCCTCGCAGCTTTTATACCGACCACAAAAACAAAACAAAAGGCAATACTGTGAGACATGGGCCGCTGTCTCCCTCAAACCATGTTTTCACCATCTTTAAGCTTATATTTTGTAACATTTAAACATCAAAAAATTAAAACCAAATTTATTTATATTTTTGATGAGTTGAGTACTTCAATCATCCAAAATGTTTCTAAAATGTTCAAAGTCAGAGAAATCCGTTTTTATTCAAGATAACAGTGTGTTTTAATTTGTCATATGACTGAATGTAATGTGAATAAAACTTAAATACATCACCCTGTCTGTGACCTGTTCGGCCAGAGTTAGTCAGATAAATTTTCCTCTGGAGTGGGGACTGTTTAGGGATTGAAATAAACAAATACCAATGGACAAATAAGTTCCATTACACTTCTGAAGGGTTTTACGTCATTCACATCAGCAGCTTCCTGCCAGGCAGAGCCACTGGCACACCTCCTCATTGTAAAACTCTGGGAAAAAAGATATCTGTTCTTTTAAAAATGGTAGAGTTCAATATTTTTTAAAGATATTTATGAGCATGAGGTTAAAGGGGTGTGCTTGGTGAACAGGTTGGGATTTCTGCAGCTCTTCAAATGTACAGAGGTTGTAATGTTCTCTGAAAAGCAGCCACTGATGTTATCTTTACTTGGTCAGCTATGACACACCAGCTCGTCTGGAAATGTAATATAGCCTTAATTTAGGTTCCAGGTTGAGAATAAAGAGCAACATCATCTCAATGACAAATAATTTATAGTGGAAGTGACCTTAAGAAACGACGCTGTGTGTGTGGAAATGACATTACTGAGATCTGACAAACATCTCACAGACCAAAATAAATAAATAAGTGGGCTTGTAAACTGAAGCCTACAATGGTATGAAAAAGATTACGGTATGATAACACACCCTCTCTTTTTCATATGAGGTGCACATTGTGGTTGCCACGGCTACCAGCATCTGCCTGCCACATGCTGGTAAGCTGTGGAACTTTAACTGGTTTTAATGAGCGGGGGAAGGCATCACTGCTTTTACTTCAGTCAGCACTTCAAACACATCGGAATACGTGGAAGTCACATGTGATATTTTCACTGGTAATGACTAAACCACTGACTGTCCCTGATTAACTGTTACATCCTGTGTGCAAATATACAACTTTAATTAAAAACTATTAAAGGCAATGCATCTTTTTGAGGGTTACGCTGGATGTAATTGAGGGCTCCACTATTATAGGTGCAGATTTTCTCAGTTTAATCTAGTTTGCCAACATTATTAAACAGGATTTGAGCTGATTGTACTGTGGTCTGTTTTTTAGTTGTTCCAAAACCAAAAATACAAGAGCAAGTATGTAAGAAATGTGCTTAACAGTGAGTTTATCTTCTGCTGCTCTGCAATTGTTAGTTTACTGCCCACAGTGGTGACAGAGTAATTCATCAAAAGTCAATGCATCAGTGAACAAGGTTACGAGTCACATAAAAAAACCTCCCATAATTCCCACATACACTGTTTAGTAGTCTCAGCAACCTCTAAATGCTATAACAACCAGATCTTACATATTAGGATGATATTTAAGCACTGCTATAAATGTTACATATTTTTTTAATTTTCTCACCTGCATGTACCTTAAGTCAGTGACCATGCTAACTTTTTGCCTGCGACACACAGCTCTTGGTTGGAGTTTTTTTTTACCACCATATCAAGCATGTATTCACCAAGTGCTTCTTTGAGAAACTTGTGTATTATTTCTCTTAAAACAAGCCAAGCAGAAAACGCAAATATTTGAACAACTCAAGGAAGTAAAATTAGCTCAATTACTTGGCTAACCATAGTTAATAACAACTGCTAGCAACACTTGTTTTTCAGCAGAGAACATTTACCGCCATCAGCTAGAAATAAGATATTATTTCAACCTGTCTTAAATTAAGCACTAATTTAATTTAAAATTTCTGTCAAGTAATGGAGCAGTGAAAAACTTGTCACCATCATTAAAAGTTATCATAAGAGCACTGAAATATGGTCATCCATGTAAACAACTGTTTTGCCCATAGAAAGCAGTCTGACACTACAGGAGAAACTTGATTAAGTGCGAATTTACCATCAAATCATAAAGTTCAGTTATATTACAGCACATCAGAGATTTTATTAAAAAGAATTATTCAAATATAGTTTTTAAAGCAGGTGGCTTCAAGATCAGAGAAGCAAACTGACTCTGCTTCGTTATGCATACTAGATGGAAGATGTGACGTCATCAATACCTCTTACCAGCAGATTTATTTAATTTGTTTCTTTTCTTCAGAAATCAATTTTTGCTCTGGTATAAACAGAACATTAACTAGAAAACTAACTGTGGTCTGTAACCACAAACAGAAACACAAGTTCTGCTGTTTTGGATAGTAATCATTTGGCTTTCCACTTTCCACAACATAACATTTCATGAAACCATAGCAACATGTGTCAAACCAAAATGGCAGCACAGACAAGCTGCAATTATTTACTTTAACTTTGGACAAGAGGAGCTGGGGACACAACAAGTGGCAGTTGGGGTTTTGACTAATTAACAAATTACATAACAGAGCTGTTTGTTAAATAATTTTGCAGGACCCAAAGTCACAAACATAGAATCGGGTTATCTTATCAAACAGGCTGTAGGCATTTCTAGCCAAGTATGACAAGAGATGAAAGCATGAGTGGTAGGACTTTTGACCCCAAAGGTAAAGAGAGGCTTTATCCACACCACAGACTGCCCTAACAACACTGGCTGAGGGGCAAGGCATCTTCGTTAAAAGGCCTCTGTGCTTGTAAAACACTCCAAAATAGCATTGAGCACAGTGAATCGACAGCCATAAAAATGCACGAGGTTTCTCCTGACATACTGCTCTGATTTGAGATACGCTGTTATGGGAACAGAATGGTCTCTGCTGGTGGGGCTTTTACTCCCACTGGGAACATCCATTAAAATATATATACCACACTGATCTTATAAAGGAAAACCTCAACATTTCATGACATCAGGGTCAAACAAATAAACTGAACAGTTGCATGAATGTTGTTATTCTAAGCTGCACTAACTGAGTTAAGACAAATCTTCATGAAACATAGGATAGGTGGAAAACTGGTTGTTGCTTTAACCTCAACATCTAGTATGGGGTCAACTCAGGCCCTCTCTAAAATATATAAATAAATATATCTAAAATATATTTGAAATTACAAGCTAGGATTGAGATACTATATGAGTAAATTATTCTTAGGACAAATGTCTGCCTCTGATGCTTACATTAACTTAGATCCAATCAAACGAAACATTCATGGTGACTTCTGCCAATTTGATCTCTCCAAATCCAAAACTGTCTCACTTTATCCCATTCTTTTTTTAAAACCCAATAGTTGCTTACAAAACATATTTCAGGAATAACCTAAAGCCACTTTAAGTTCAAAGATGGATTCCAACATTTATATAAAATTAAACCTAAGTACTCAGAGTCATATAAAAGTGGCTCAGACATCCTCATCAAGACCTTGATGACACCTCATAAGTTAGCATTTACAACCTCAGGAACCTTACACCAGCCTCAGCATTCATCGGCCAGCACAGGTGAGCTAAAACTAGCTGAGCTTTGCCACTGGCAGTGACAGGCTAATTCAGGCTCGCAGTCTATCCCTAATAGAGTTCCAAGTACATCTTTATAGTCCCAAGACAGGCCTGACTCACCCGGGCTTCCACCAGGAGGGAAATCTAATCCCACAAGTAGCTTGTGAATGTGCTGTGGAAAAATAAACCACTCAGAGAGCAAGCAGAGCTACGGAGAAAACAGCCATACTGTAAATACTTCCACTCAGTAGATGGACCCCAGGATCATGGGGCCACACTAACAGTCCAAGTTAAGGAGTGACACTGTCCAGTGCTGCTCACAAGCACTAAAGACTGATTGGAAATGAATGCAAAGCTTACCCACATCTACATCTGAGAATTTAGATGTCATGATTAGGTCTACTTTAATCACCAAATCCAATAAAATGCAAAGAACTTCTCTTGATGAACTACTTCCAAAACCTCACTGCAAAGAGTCCAAACAAACTAACTCTGTGCGATGCATTATACTATTCACGTTTTACAGCCAGATTGTTAGCATCAGACGGAATCCCCACTCTCTCCCAGGTTCCTCCAGGACCCAACAAAGGTGAAGCCCTACCTGTGACCGTGGCTTTCCCTGCACACGCATGTGGAGGCAGACGAGCAGCAGAAGAGCAAGTCCTGACAGCATTCTCTCATGTGGCCCCAGAAATGTTTTTTCGACCAGTCACTCAGGCTTCCACACGAGTCCAGAGGCTGCTCCCGTCAGCCTCGTCCTTGCCTCTGTTACGCCGAGAATGCCAAAAAAACCCTCTCACTACAGAACTGATCTCTACGAGCTCCCCCTGTAAACTGAGCTAAGGGAGGTGCAGCTTAGGGGGGTAGAGGAGACTGAGGCTTTTTTAGAGGAGGGAGAGAGAGAGGTAGAAAATGAACAAGAGGAAAGGAGACAGAGGCAGGAGGGAAAGGAGGCAGAGAGGAGAGTGTGGCAGCTACTGCTGACAGTAAACTGGAACCCGAAGAGGAAGTTTAGGGGAATATTTTCAATGTGACAGAAAAAGTAAGAGAGGAAGGAAATTTTTGTGGGGCTGAAATGAATATGTAAGCAAAACCACCATGGTTAAAAATGTGTAGAAATAATTGGCAGGTGGGCATGCCATCTTAGAGGAATGCCAACCAATAGGAATTACAGAATTAGACACTTCTTAATACTGCAACAACACAAACCAGAAACCGATCAAATTATAAGGTTTAAGGTCTCATGAAAATCCTGAACTATAATAGTAACTCCAATTAAAACAAAAAATATTTATTCTGTTTTTAGGTTCAAGGTACAGAAATAACCCCCTGACCCCAGTTTAAAAAAAAAAAATCCTTTGCTTTGTAACTTAATACTTAATTAGATGCCACATTGCAACACTGGAAGCACAACTGCTGCATTCATAAAGACCCGACTCATCATATGGTTTTCCTATTGCACCACCATTGTTTCCACAACATTAAATCCTAATTCGGCAGGATGTACTGAGAGAAGGAGAACACTCCTCATCCCAGCATTTGTTGTTTTTTCACAAAGTTATACTGGCAGGCTGAGCGCATCTGGGACATTGTGCAAGGACCTGTTTCTACACAAAGAGACGTCTGCGAGCAGCGGGCGAAATAATTGAAAACTCGCCTGTTTTGAAGTGCCGCACTGAGACTACAACTGCTGCAAAGTCTCCTGAATGCACTGAAAGGCTAAGTCTCACATGGTTGAGCACACATGGTGGGAACACAAGGAGACCGGAGGGAGAGAGACAGAAGGACTGACAAGATAATTTAATATAAAAAGAGAGAGAGAGGAAATAAAGCTGGTAGACACTGGCAAGATTTTGACACTTTGCAACTAATTAACCATTCAGTTTGATAAACTTTTAGCACAGTGCTCGATACCTATATGCTTTAGTATACACTGGAGAGTCTATATACAAATCACATTTACTATCATGTGTGTTACAAAAGAGCTTAGAAAAACTCTGTGACTCTTATTATAGATCATTCATCCTCGTTAAAATACTGTGGTGATTTACTTTACTCTACTTTAGATATCAAGTGTCACACAGTGTTTTCATGTTTTTAACATGGGTGCAAATAGAACTGATGAATTGAAGAGAAATATCTTGTTAGATCTATTTTCTGAAAATGATATTTTTAGAAATTAAACCCCAGACGTACTTGCTGTAAATGTGGTTTATGGCAGATGTCCTTATACTGTGCCAAGCATCCTGACAAAATGATCTTGTTTCAGGATGAAATTTATCATGATCAGAAAAGCAGCTACTTATTTTCTAAAAATGCAGATTTATTGTTTTGTTTTTTTTTTACAAAAAGTAATACAAGGAAATAAGACTGTTTTCAATGGGAAATTTGATCAATTTAGCTCACACAGAGTAAGATATTCACTGAATACAACTGTTGAATTGTTAAAATATTGAAAAAAATTAGTGACTTGACTACATGAGATTCATATGATTAATTATTGGTCATGAGTGGCAATTACAGGACTTAGCAAATACCATATTTAACTGTGCCATGCAAAAATAATAAAATACAGAAGTCAAAGATGTCAAATTACACCAGCACAGTCCTTTCAAAGGATGCAAATTTGCATTGTTTTAAACACCAGCTGGTGTAATATTTCCCATTAAAACTAACAGCTAAGCTCTGGGCTCAAGATTTATGTGTGAATTAACATGTTTAAGAATCAGCTAAAAGATTGGCAAATATTTAAAATACTGCTTGGTCATGATCCGCCTGTTACTTACACTTAATAAATCACGCCCTGTCACCTTTCCTAATATTCCGCAAAGCTCTTTCACAGAGCAAGCAGAGGCATCTAGGGCAAGACAAGTAGCAAAAGGGGGAACAAAAATCTCCACGCCCGCAATTGGCTTGGTTTATGTTGGAATAGTGTCAGCTGTGACACAGACACAGACACAGACAAACAAACACACACACACTTAGACACACACATATACACACCCTATCCAGATCAGACCCTGTTCATCCTGCCAGCAGCATGTGTCTTTCTTAAAACAGAACAGTAGTCTAGTAGAAGTGAGAATGTCTCACTCAGTCAGCTTATTTAGTTAAAACCCTCATCCTCACACACTCACACACATGCCATGAAAAAGCATGCACAGTTTGCATAGTACCATTTGAGTGACAACAAAGCCCTCAATCAACACAGCATAGCTGCAGACATGTAGGGGGGATTTTTGGGGATTGGTTGCTTTTCTGCGGCTCATCCATCATGATGAACACGCAGGAATCTTCTCCTGCTCCCCTCATCTGCCTCTGATCTGGACAGATCTCATTATGGAAGCATTGCGCCCAGAGGTCGGGTGGGGCCAGACTAACTCTCCAGTACACCCCGGGGTCTCTGTTTCCTTAAACAAGTGGGTCAGCCCTGAGGCAACCTTGACTCCAGGCACCTGATTTCCCCTTTTCTCCAACCCACACACATCAGAGTCATGCTTTACAGCATGTGGACTCAACATTACTGTGCACTGTCAGGGTCCAACACACACATACACTCACACAATAGCTGTACTCAATTCTTGTTCTCATATTCACGGTCATGTCTCCAGTCTGTCTTTGCATTTGCTGGCTGGAGAACCAATTTAACAATAAAAGTTCATTAACAGGAACATGGCTGCACACATTTTCAGCATATGTGACCTGAGGGGGACTCTACCTAGCAGCCTTAATAATTAATCTTATATAATGATTTATACACATACAACAAAAGATAAAAAAGAGGATGTAAGTGCCAGACATTGCACACAGCAGTAAAAACACATTTTCAAATACTGTTATAATGTTATCTCTATTACATTCTAATTATAATTTGTCATCTTAATTCTTTCTATCCATCTCATCTAAACAGCATTCTCACTTACATACCTAAATCTATTAACTAGAGCATAAAAAGCAAAGAGAAAGCAGAAAGTAGGAAGAAAAAACACATGATTTTGGTGCATCTGGGATACATATTAGTCAGCGAGGCCAGGGATGTGAGTCCCATGATTGTCTCTTTTCACCAATATACTTGACTGAAAAAGGCAAGACTGCAGTGGAGGAAGGTGGGTTAATGAAAAAAGCAGGTCGAGAGGGGATTTGGGCTGGGAAGGGCAAGGTGTGGCTGGGGAAAGCTGCTGTTTCTGCAGTACTTGTATCCCATCTAAACACAGCTGATGGTGGATGACACAGTCTGCAGAGGAGGATAGTTGCTGATCATCAGATGTCTCCTACCATGTGCACAGGCAGCCGCTGTGTATATGGGGTTTGATTCCCTGCACACAGCAACTCCCCATATTTACCTGAGATGTTAAGCTTAAAAAGCATGTCCTGCCAACCTAAATGGAGCTTTGGAAAAAGTTCTATCAAAGATCTCTTCTTTCACATCATTAATTTATTTCTCCAGAGAGGAAGTTCAGCTTTTTCTTCCCACACTATCCCTCCATCACTCCTACATTCCAACACTGTTTAAGTCTCTACAGTATGATGTCAAAATATGTGATCAATGATTTTTCTGCCTCCATTCCTTAAATTAATCAGTCCCTGGATCCTAAAATATCACTGCAATTCTGTCATTGTGTCTTTCAGACCCACTATTGCCTAACACGCTTCCTCCCCATCTCCATTGTGAAGCTAAACTTATGGCCCTCCTTCAACCAACCTCTGTTTCCACTCCACCACCACCTGCAAGTTTTAGCCTGAAGCACATCAAAAATGCTCAGTTTTACAGGTTATATTGCTCTCAGTTCACTTGAACTTTCATACAACATGTGATTTGGTTAACAGCTGTGGATGCTGCAATGCGGCCTGATCAGTCTGTAACAAGATAAACACGTGGCATGATACGACAGTCTATTAAAATACATATACATCATAGGAGACTGAATTACAGAGATAGATTTACACACAGAAAAAAATATGAAATAACATTTGTTGCATTTTCATGATAAACCACAATGCTAAATGTATCTGCAGTCCAAGAATCATTTTTTAGATATTTTTTTCCAGAACAGTGGAGGCCTGAACCACTTGTCAGTTTTGCACTCGCCAGCGAGCCTGATGAATTATTAAACAAAGTCATATAAGTGTGCTTTCACTGCCAACGGCAAACTTGCTGAAAGTCTATACATCTCAGTCAAGGTTTCACTCTGGAGCCTTATGACCTTCAGTAATTTGTTGATCGTGTTGCTCATAGTGAAGACACATATGGATTTGCAATATGTTTAGAGCTGATAAGTGCTGGTTAAAGGTGGAATTATGACAACCAAAGTGCAAACAGGTTTAGATGCACACTTTGGTGAAATAATTGTTTTTTTCTCTTAAAATATATTTTTAACAGTGGGATAAGCACTCCAAAATTCAGTCATAACCTTTTTTTAAAATTTGGGCAATTGAGCACAGACACAAACTGTGGCCTGAGAGGTTCAGAGGCCTGTTTCTTACTCAGTAATCTCCTCAACAAGGAGCTTTTGAATCTCCTCTTTTATTTCTTTGCTAAATGTCTTTATACACCTGCTGGAGGTCTTCTGTCAATGAAGCTGTTAGACACCTTCAGATAAGAGAGTAATTTACAACAGGCTGTGACCCTGAGCAGCAGGAAACCTCCGGCACAGACACACTCTCAGTAACAGGTTTACGCATTTACAACCACACACATGCTGTTCACTCATTTAAAAATAGGTCCTTTTAATTAATTGAATCTGTGAGCACTACAGATATCATCTCACATAATATTATTAAATACTGTAATTAGAAACACACATGGAAGTGCAACATCCTACAACATTATCTTATTATCACATGACCCTAAATTCCCATCGTCCAATGAGCGCTGACCACACATTGAGAGCTCTGACATTCCAAACTAACTGATGAGGCATGAAATGTGCTCAACTACCCCATCAATGGACAGCCACCCAGATAGCAGCTCATCACTGTCAACGGTCGTCTGTCTGAGGAAGACCTGTGTGACCGCTGACTGCTAAAAATACAACCTTGTGTCCGTATAGTATACCCTCATAAATCTGTCCGTGAGACCGGACACAGGGATTCACTGCCTCTGTCCTTGAAACACACTCTGCTGCAGACCTCAACCTGTTGTGTTTTAGCCAGTTTGCTCACAGTACTATCTATCTATCTATCTATCTATCTATCTATCTATCTATCTATCTATCTATCTATCTATCTATCTATCTATC
>JAPZDV010000001.1:5440457-5451866 GCA_029814665.1 Acanthurus lineatus
ATCTATCTATCTATCTATCTATCTATCTATCTATCTATCTATCTATCTATCTATCTATCTATCTATCTATATGAAAAGAAGAGCAGAGAAAAGGCACTGAGAGCATTTTTTAAATGGAAAAAATGTTTTTAGTCTTCTCCAAACTGACTTTGGCAGTTCAATTGACCAGCTGGCTTCCTTGATAGCACTGAAGTTAGCCTGTGATAGATGATAATATACAGATGATAGACATGGTTCATCAAATCATCTGTAAAATATTTTTGGAATTTTCCTGATCTTTCCCAACAAAAATCTCATGAATGGTTCTGTTAAGCTAGCTATCAGCTGTTCATCTTCAAGGTAATAGGAGTTAGCATGCTCAGGGAGATGCACAATGATCAAGGCAGGGCTTCGGAGTGTCATGCTGTGTCAATCAAAAAGCATCACAGAATGTGAGTTTAGTGGATAAAATGCAATGCAGAACAAAAAGCAAAATATTGCACTGAATGTAAAGTTTTCTACTCCATAGTCGACTTTGTAATGTTCCTATTTTTTGCTTCATTCGAGCTTAAACATTACATACCTCCTACATATAATCCACTAAAAGTATTTGTGAAGTTCATAAACTGTGAACCATGAACGAGGATAAAAAGGAAAAGTGTTAGAATCTGATTCTGCAAATACTTTCTTTCTGCTGACACCAATATTTGAAGGAGCTGGCCCAGCTGTTGTTGTGCTGAGCTGCCAGAATATGATCAGGAAATGAAGGTTCAACAAAGAGCTGAACGCTGGCTGTTTTTACTCTTCCTGTAGTCCCATGCAGTTTAAAATGGTACCATTAAAATAAGACCCAGAAAATGTGCTATTACAATACATTAAGTGCTGACTGACCCCCAGAGAACCAGTTATTTAAGCTAGTTCATATTTTGTACATTAGCAAACAGGCTAAGAGGGAAAAAAGCAAGGCTGAGGTGTAAATCTCACAATTGCTCAAAGGGAAATAACAGATGATTGAAAAAGACAGGATATCAAAGGAGGATCCACCAGCATGTTGGAAACACATCAAATGGAAATCCCATCAAATACAGACACTTTGCTTTTTAACAGCTTGAAAGAGACCCCACTTACAAGGTTAAACACTCCCCTGTCTCCTGAAAAAAGACTTTATGAGCTGTAGATGAGTCCAGCAGAGGTGTGGCGGTGCAGAACAAGTGTCTGACCCCCCGAACTCAAAGCTTTTAAGCCTACCGGAGTTACACATATCACAAGGGGCCAGCCAGGGCTGACGTCGGTCAGTAAGGGCCAGAACAGGGGACGGCAGGGCCAAGAAGGATCAAGAAAGTTTCTGCCAAAATAAGACATCAATCTGTCAACTCCTTCATACATTAACTTCTCAGCCACCATTTGTCTGACTGTCCTTCAACTATAATTATCATATCCAAGCCCTCATGAAAGTGCCTCAACAAGTGTCACTTAGCAGGAAACTGTATCTCTACAAGCTTTGGAGCTGTTGTTAAACAGCCGAGCCTGACCTGTGAATCCCTGAAGGAGAGAGATAGAAGAAAAAGCAGGCATATCTCTGCAAGGGTTTCAGTTACAGCAGATAAAAAGTTCTGCTGTCCAACATTTGTAGTCAATCCATTAAAGTTTAATTTAACAAGTACAAAAGGCTACAGTCATGCCAGTGGCTCTGTGAGGTTGTACTTAGGCACAGCAGTACTTTGAGCTAAACTGCATCGCTAACATACTGATGTGTAGCAGGTATGCACACTATGTTCACCATTTTACTTTAGCATGTGAGCATGCTGGCCTGTGGCTAGTGGAAATGTTATTAGCTTTGGAGATATTTGTTCATAAGCCAAAGAATTAGACAAATTCAAATTCTGCTTTGATGATGAAAAGTCAGCAGAACCCAAGGTAATTTCAGTTCCTCCTGAGGCGAATATGAATGTCTGATCCAAATTTCAGGGCAATCCATCTGAGAGAGAGAGATTTAATGGTGGACTAATTGATTGCAATGCTAGCAGGCTCTGTCATCCCAAGGGCCACGCTGCTAACATGGCTGAAAGAGTCATACACTCTGAAATGAATAAAAAAAAATCCATCATAACCGTATATGTCCAATAACTGAAGACAGGCTATGCTGACATGAATCCATAACCATCTGCAGTGTGTAATGGTGGGCAATAACCTGTGAGTGTGCAGCTGGGGCTTGTCATGACAGAGATGGGATTGAGGTATCTCCAACAGTCAGCCAGGCAGGCTGTATATCAGAGCACTCATCCCCCTTTTTAACAAGTCTGTCTGTCCACCACAGCGGGAAATGCATAAAACAGATGCAGCTGTCAGAGGAGAGAGTAGCGAGGAGTGGCCTAAGATGTTGTCTGATAAGTTTGGGCCTAAGCTGGGAAACATGCTAGTCAGAGAGAAAGACTGTGGCTGAGCCCTCGACACCTTGCTAGATGAGCTTAGAATAACTCTGTCTGTCATCTTTATTAAGAGAAAACTGTGTGTCAAAGTTCACGCCAAGATCTGCATTGTTTATCAGCAAACATTAATGCTGATAGAACCTGATTTATAGCATTTAGCCTCATTTTATTTTTGGCACATGTAGCTAACTGTGAAGAGCAGCAGGAAGTAGCGCCAACTCACTGCTGGGTCTTGAATTGTGCATGCTAGATAGATTTTTACCCTCAGCAGGGCCCACCACCGCCAGCAAAGGAGTGTGTGGTCGGTGATTGCCCTTTAAAAATACACACACCCTTCTCAAATACCCGTCCTTGGTATAAAGAAAGAGAAGTCACAGCCGAATGGAATTCCCACCATAAAGGGATCTTTCTTTCACTGTTCACTTAAAACGACTAACCACATTTAAGGGGTTTTCAGTGTCTCATGGCTTTTTCCTACATGCTTTAATGCAAATATGACTCATAAGAAACTGTTAGCAAATCCACTTTTGAAAGTAAATGGGTATCCTAAAGGAACCGATCAAAGGACTTCAAGATATTAATTATACTTGACAAAACTCTCAGAAATGCTGTACATTCATAGTCTTAAGGGGTATAATTTTAATAATATGGTAATATTTACAGTATAGGGGAAAAAAAACATTATATAGTTAGGCCTTGGCACTGTGATTGTTTGAACTAGCAGAGATTCAAACAGTATTTGCACCATGAAAATATATCATTGAGGCAAATTAGCTGGTTTTCCAATTAGTTTTAGCTTATTTAAATATCAGAAGAGTCTGATTTACTACATTACATTAATATTTTGCTGATAAAAGGAAAGATCTAAAACTCTATTACTTAGTTTTTTAGCCATGCTAGCAGCTTGGCTCCAGAAAGGGCTATTGGATTTCAACATGTCAACCATAGAGTCTGAATATCCCAGTAAGTGTTGGATGCATTGCAAAGAAGTTTTGTACTGATATTAATAACTCCCCTCTCGGGATGAGTTGTAAAAACTTTGGTGATCCTTAGAATTAGCTAACATCTCAGTTTTTGTAATATTTTGTTTTTTGACCAAAAACTGTACATTTGGTGTTGTTCATGGCTGTAGACTTGATAATTTAAACTCCAACAGTTTGTCCACAAAGACCAGACATGGTTCTGACCACATAGTATTTTTGTTTGTTCAAATGGGCACTGCGGCAGATTAGATGGCTATAGAGTCATGAATTCTTGTCATGATTTGGCTGAGAGACATGACGGACTAGTGACCGCATTGGTCTCAAACCAAACATAGCTTGGCATTTCTCACAACCTGAGAGATGCCAACAGGAAGGAGGTGCTTAGGGTTGACTTCTTGGAACAAGAACTATGTTCAGAAAAGCCAAGAAAGAGATGGAAGATAAAATGGACAATGATCTCTCCTCTGTTCATTTTGACCTCACAGCACCTTCAACATCATTTCTTTTTTTACTATTTTCACGTTTACAGCTGTACTGCAATTGCTTAATGTCACAAAACCCATTGCATTAATCATACCAGGTGTCAGAATGCAAAAACATTCTGACAACTTCTGCTCTTTTTGGTTATGAGGAATAGATGCAGCATTGGTTGTCATCCATTAGGTTACATTACAAAGAATATAATAATAAATTGACATATAGGACACATTATTTTCCTGATGCCTTCAGTCTGTTGGGTAATCTTGTTACCAGGCTGATAGTATTTGTATTGTAAATATCCTAATGATCATTAGACTAATTTACAGGCATCACAGACAGAGAACCAACTTCTTCTAGAGTAAACAGACTGAAAACTTGGTAGGCAAAGTGATGAATCTGTAAAAACACTCAGATTATTGCTACAGTTTCAGCACCTATGAAAACAATTACAGACAAAAAATGGTATCTCTGCATTTATGTCATCAGTTGTATACAGAGCCTTCAAATCATGTGTGCAGTGCAACTCAGCAGTTTTGAAGCAACTCCTTGGAGCCATCTGAGACAGGAAAGCAAAGCCCCTGCAGGACACACAAAAACTGAGCTGAGTGTCCTGCAGGGAGCAACTGTTTATTCCCCTCTCTTACATCCATAATGTGCTAAAATGGAATGAAAAAGATGACAGACCACTTTATTTAGTTAAATCTTTGTTGTTGGCTTAACGTACTGCTAACAGCTGCATCACCAAATCCCTGCTTCATCTCACCTTGGATAAGTGAGGACACCGAGGTGCCAGTTAAGCAAACAGTTAAGGCTGGGTGGCAAAACAGTGAGATGAGATTGAATCCACATGTGTTGTATCAAACAAAAGCTGAAGCGCTGCTGAAGCTTTTGGCTACAAACCTTAAAAGACCTCGGTTTACCTCATTAGTTGTGGTTGTAAAACCTGATAGACACGGGTTCCTCTAACAGGCCACTATGAGGGTGTCACTGCGTCACTTTCAGAAATATGAGATAGAGACCTGTGCCAGGGGTCAGGGGTCAAATTGACAGATGCTGCATGTTATTTATTCAGCATGAAAGGTTTCAGGGAGAAGTGCCAGGGACCACACAAACTGTAGGCTGTGTGGCAGGAGACAGTGTTTCAGAAGCAGTGCATCACCACATCAAGCACCCTGCCTCTACTGTTTTACTTGCATGGAAAGTTAAAATAACTTCATAACTGAGCCACATTTCTCTAAACAAGTGTTTCATTACAATGATCACGTATCTGAGCAACTGGTTCAAACAACCTGTAGCAAAGAACTACATTGGGACGGATGTGAAAGCCAAAATTAATATTAGCTCCAGAAACCACTGCAATGGTTCTAAAACAGGGGGGCAGGACTCACTGGTGGGGCATGAAGTCACTTCACTGCAGGTGTAGAAGGGATGACCAGGGGAAAAGTAGAGTGAGACTAAGCTAAAACAATATGATTTATGTGGGGAAAATAAACAAACAAGGGGATTTTGATTCTACTCTGCAAATGTTCATTCCCCTAAAATTCAACTTGGACCCAACCATTTTTTACTAGATGCCTCCCGGTCACTGGGAATGTTTAACAATTTTGGGTGGAAGGTGTGAACTTATTACACTTAAAAAGGAGAAAAAGTTCAAGAAACACTGATTCTGAAGTAGATTTAACCTCAGCTCTTGAAATTGTTCCTTTCTGAATTTATTTTCTAACTCAAAAGTCAAATAGAGACAGCAAAAAATAAAGAGATGTATTTGGTATATCAGGTTCTGACTGAATAAATGGTTTTAATTGTTTTTACCAAGTGCACATGTTATTAGACACCCTCTGAGAAGTGCAACAGTATTTACTGTATGTGTGTTATTTCATTCACTGTGCAGGAGTAGGAGTTCAAACAATAAATCCACTTATTTTTTATTTGACCAGGGATGCACAAATATCCTCCCTATTTGTACAAAAAGCAAACTTTCAATAAATTGACAGTTTCCCTCCAGAGAAATGCACACAGCTGGACAGCTGGCCTTTTCTTGACAATTACCTCAGTAAGTTTGGAGCTTTAAGAGAATCTCAGGTATCAGTTTGTTTGGACATTATTGGAAAAGTCTTAAATTTATTGTACTTTCATTTTAACTAAACCTTAACACAGCCAACTAAAATAGTTTGAAGCAAAAGACCACATAGAGATTTGGTAGGATATGTGACAAAGAGACCAGAAAAAATCGGACCTTTAAAAAACCAAGACTGTAAACGTAATATTGCTATAACGACCACACAAACAAGGATCAATTGTAATGATTTTTCCATGACAGATTTCTCATGTGACCCAAAATGTAATATCCATCTTGGTCTGTCATTTTTGTTTGTCTCTACTCTTGTTTGAAAGAGAATTCAACCGTTTCCATAGAGTGGAGAAACAACAGAAGACTACAGTCTTACATAATAACTGTGTTAAACATGCTGTAAAATACAATCTGGTATGTCTCTATGAAGTAACCGACTTGTGAATTCATTCACAGAGTTTGACTTCTCTAAGAGAATTTCAGTCACTTTGCATGAAACACACCTTTTAAAAATTCTGTTTATGTGTAATGTTCAGGCTATTTTAACACTACAGAGTATTAAACAGTTCAACACAAATAAAAGGACCTGAGCAGAGCTGAAAGCCAACAAGGCCACATCAAAACACTTAGTCCACATGGACCCAGCCCACTGTAAGAGCCACTGCAGCCTGAGTGTTAGCCACTGAGCTAACTCCTGTGACAACTCAGTGCTGTAATGCTGCAATAACATGAAGGAGCATAATACGATATCTCTTAGAATAGCTTAAGAATGTGATCAACCTTTTTTAAATGAAATAACTCTAGACCGTTTTTCATGTGCCTGATTGGCAGTTGAACATTAACTGGTGTAACTTAATAGCTGTCTTTTTAAAATAACTGAGTTATTAAATTCTATTACAGTAGTCAACTTTATGTCATCACTATGTAATTATACAACAAGCCTGTAGATTGTAGTTTCCAGCTTGTAAAGGCCAAGAAAAGGAAGTGCTGAGTACTCTGAATGTTTAAGTGGAGAATTTCAATTCAATTTCAACACTTAATGTGGAGTTCAGCTGAGGCTGAAGGAAATGTCATTAGTTTTCAGATATTTGGCCATAAACCAAAGTATCGGACATACCTGTAGAGGCTCTAAAGAAAACAAGGAACATCTCTCAAGAAGCTATGATGTAAAAATATCATTTTGAATTGATTTAAAATTTTGGATTTGTTGAAAACAAAAACAGAGTTGTATTAACTTTAGATCCATCTCTTATTATGGTATTTTGACATGTTGTGAGGCATCATGTCGGGTCAAGCAGAGTGCACAAAACCAGCTGATGGTCAGCTGATCCAAACAGGCACCAATGATGACTGACACTTCAAACAATCTGTTTGAGCTGCCAACTCCTCATTCTTCCCTGCGGTTCCTTCCTGCTCCATGCTGCTGTTGTTGCAGCAAAAAACTGTGCTTCCCACTCTCCGACCAAACCAGCCTCCCTCTGTTATCGTCTTTTTTTAGCAATCTCCTTGCAATGATGCTGTAAGCATTACGTACAGTGTATATTCCATATGTTATGATATATATCTGCTTGTAGCACTTCATCCTTGAAGGAGAGAGCAAAACCTGTCAACTACAAAAGTTTACAGATTCCCACAAAAATATGTTTAATTTCAATGACCAGAGCAGTTCTGATTTAAATTCAATTATCCAGATGTTTTTACATTATCTTTTGGCTTGTAGCTGGGGGGATCTCCTGGACAAATGGCTGGACCAGCTGAGAAAACCTCAGTGGGGAGAGTGATGAGAAAAATCTCCCCTGCCTGAAAAACTTCTGTTGAGTTGAGCAAAACCTAAAATACTCAGCCAGTAAAATCCCAGGCAAGAAAATAAATGATTAACACTTTCAGATCAATAATCTTTCGTGCCATTGCTTGATTTTGAATCATAAATCACAATTTAGTTCTTTTTGTTAATAATCATTCAGCCCAAACACACACATGAGGGATCACCATGGCGTGTGTTTGAAGTGGAAATGTGATCAAGGCCAAAATGAGAGATCAGAGGCTTTTCTATCTTGATTAAATCTTAATGTTGCAAAGATTGGCGCTGGATTACAGCGCATGGGAAAAACTGAGCGAGGTCAGCGTTACCAACCGCAAATGAGCTCCTTCTCTAACATATTTCTTTGAGTTAAACCTTGATCAAACGAATGATAAAGTGAATCCAGCACACTGAATACATAGCAAGCCATTAACAGGCCCGCACAGAGACTTGTGTCTCTCTGAGCTTTGAGCTCGCAGGTGTGTTTTCTTGGTGTGTATTAAATACGGGGTCAGAAGTACAAGTATGGCCTACATCGAGATCCCAGATCTCCATTTTGTCCCAGAGGGATAAAAACTTCCTCCTGCCTGACCTTCACTTCACTCCTCCTCGTCAGACATAATCAGCTCTCACACTGATTCTCTGCTGCCCTCTGCTGGTCATAGCCATCACTACATTAGAAACACTTCAGGGAATAACATTTTAGTTATACTAGAGATAAATTAATCCAGTTCTTTTACACATTTTATAACAGTAGCTGTGACAAGTCTTTTAATAGGTAGTGACTTTACCTTAAGATGTCTGAGTTATTTTTACATCATCAGGTTGTGTTACTGTTGGTTATGGTCATGGTTTGCCATAGTTTCTTAAAATATTTCAAACAAATATATAATTCTTTGTCAAGCTATAATCCAAGATTGCAGCATGCAATATCTAAATTGTGTGTCAATCAAAATACAAAATTTGTACCACCTGTTCATTCATGATGCAAATTTAGGTGAAATAAGTGATTGACTATTGATCTCCACAGTGTGGTCTCCATCTAATATAATATCTCCAGCATCCTTCCATATGCCCTTCATGTTCTCTTATTAATTTTACTGCACTGTCGGTTAAAAACACAAAGGACACAAAATCCAACGATGCTAACCGAAAAAAAGCTTGAGATGGCTCAAGCTAACTCAAGACTCTGTTATTTTCGAGATATGCATGTTCTCAAACACCATGGATCTGACAGAAAAAGAGAGAATTAAAGGATAAAGAGGGCAAGCATACTTTTCCCTATATGATTAACCTGGAGGAGTTATTTCTTTGTGTTCTCTTCGGTGCACCATATGTGCACATCAGAAGCATCAAAATGCCGCTAAACTTCTCAACAAGGGCCCCAAGATGCACTGATGATGCAGGACAACAATAACCAAAACTATCAACTCAACAAGTTATCTGTAAGTGTGTATGACTTCATGTTTAGTCCTCATGGTTTGTTTGTTTAAACAGGAAGTGGATCAGAACTAAAACGCAACAATATAGCATTTCACCCTTGGTCTGGGCTGAAAGGACAGAACTGTCCTTGGGAAAGCAACCCTGGGTCAAATCCACATATAAATAAAGTTGTACATTGATGAGGTGTTGGCAGATAAAAGCCTCAATGAAGCTGTGTGGAAGTCACAAGTAAAAAAAGCACAAGTGACCTAAAAAAGTATACTGGTGGCACAGTAAACAAAATAATGTCCCTTAAAAAATGCATTTTTGAAATACAAAAGAAAAGGTTTACACAGTGGCCTACCGTACACTCTCCTGCCACACAGAGAAACGTGTCATTCTCCCCACATGGCGTCCCGTCGATCACTTTGTCTGACTGTCGCACGTAGAACCTGAACCCGACAGCCCGGCAGTTCAGTTCACAGAGCTGATCGCCAGGAACTGAAAGGAAATTTCAGAAAAAACAGCAGTAGTGAATAAAGTCAATTAAAAAAAATCATGATGGACAGCACATAACACAAATCAATATACATCTTTCAATCTAGTGTTGATGTTAAATATACTTTCATCAATTTCATCACGAGACACAACTTTACATATTGATGCTTAATCCGATACGCTATAACTTTGTGAAAGATCGGGTAAAGTGCATGCACAGAGCGCAGTGAATGTACTTTAAAAAAAAGAGAAGAGAGCCATAAATACACAGCAAGACTTGTTTTTTTCCAGCATAAGAATAAGCACGGGCTTTCAAATACTTCATTTTCCAAAAGACTGAAGGTTAGCAAAAAATCCCATAATACAGGATGGAGGACAACATTATGTCCTCATGTTAATAAAAACTACTGCAGTCTGTTATCCAGCCCTGGGGCTGTGCTTTGTCATTTAATTAAACAAAAATAACATTTATTATTGCTTTGTGCCTAAGTCACTGCCTTAAATGGCAACATATGAAAACTTTGGAGACAGTGAGTTAAAGCGTCCTAAAGTGGCAGATAAATAGAGATTATAAATTTAGGAAAATTCCAAAAGTGTCTGGTAGGTTGTAAATTATAGCTACAAATTTATAGATAAATTAAACAAACCACAGGGGTAAAAACTGTCAGAAAAATGCAAAACGTCATTTGAGATCAGAACAAAAGATTTCCTGTTTTATGTGATGACATAAAACAGCTGTCAGCAGCCACAAAGAATCCTGACTGCCGTTCTTTACGTTTTTCCTCAGATGCTTTATCTACCAGATGCAAGATACATCCATGAGCTGGGTATTTCTACAGATGCATAAGAGTACTATATGCTTAAACAATGTTCAAGACGGGTGTCAAATAGTCCAGACTCAACCCTGGACATTAATCTGTGCATAAATAATCTTTACATCTGCGTAACCCTGGGGTCAAGGCCACGACACAAAGACAAGATTGGAAAATGCACATTTACCTGAGAGCAGACTGTGATTCAGAGCCTGTCATTTCCATTAATGTTCTCAGAGAAACTGCATGTCAGGAGGTGCTCTGACTGTTGCCTGGATACTTAAGGTAAGTCAGGTCAGGGAGTTTGTAGTTTGAAAGCACATTTATCAGAGAGCCTTCAGACAGCACAGGGCTTACATCACAAAACACCGGGTTCATACATGTAGGTTGGGTCAGGCAGCAGAAGATGTGACTGACACTGACAATGTGATTAACAATGAAATGTGTGTGTTTAAATCTCTGTTGAGATTGTGAATCCTCAGGATGTCTCACAAATGTGAGCAGCAACTGATCTGGTTACACATTTTCATAAAGACAGGCTTACTTGACAGTTTTTTATCCCTTTGACATTCATTTATACCTATGTTTGTCTTGAATTTTTATGCTCATTACCAGCTTCAGAGTAGCAGTAACTCTGTAACTCTGTAACTCTGCTGGTTGGTCAGTCAGACTGACACAATGATCCAGTAACTTTTACTCAGTGTCACCATGAGGTTGACATTCGTAGTTTTCACTGAACTGTCTATAACCATTTCAAACTGGTACATATGTCATGTCCAACTTTAAGGGGAAGTGTAATAACTTTGATGATTGTACGTATCATCTGGTCCACATATCAATTTATCCAGTGCTTAAGTTTGGATGGATGGATGGATGGATGGATGGATGGATGGATGGATGGATGGATGGATGGATGGATGGATGGATGGATGGA
>JAPZDV010000001.1:5473005-5483748 GCA_029814665.1 Acanthurus lineatus
TTTCATTTGTCGCCAAAGCTGGGGCTGTCCATGTCATCCAGAGATGACCTTGTTTTCATGTTTTTCATCCGATTTAACAGTAATCTGTAGCATTTTACATGTATATTTTAGAATAACCTTGCAACACCAAAATGTTGTTCACCATGGTGATTCATCACACAAGTTGATATTACTAGTTTATTACTAGATAGTTTTATTACTGTATTTGCATCTTTTTTTCTCGAACTCTGAGCACTGGTTATTTAAAGGCATACTTTATAGAATTACTACAGCTCAAGCAATTTAGCAATTTCAATGACACAAATTGTGTGTTTAGAAATCCTGAATGAGCGATAACATTACACAGCAACAGATTTCATCAGAAGAAAAAAGTCACTAGTAGTCAAACACTATTGGGTTTGTGTGCAGTTTATTTCAAACTCCTTTGGACTGAAATGAACTAAAATTGTTTTCACCCTTATCACATTTTTTAAAAAATTGAGAATAATTATTTTCCTTGTTCCAACTTTCCTGAACTTAATCATTTTAATTTGTGTTTTATTTTTTGGTCATCTCTCACTGAGATGATAGTTCTCAACAGCAGGCTTACAGTAAAGAAATAGTAGGCAGTTGTAAATACTCAGTGCTTAGGAAGACACACATACACCAAGCGGTTTCCATGCTCCCCAGATTGCCACTGAGCAGATCCAGATGTTAGGATGTGCCAGGTCCAGCCCCTGACCCACATACGACACTGAGAACATTCTATACAAACAGGATTATGGATGGCCTGTGACAAAATGCACACTTTGTCTTCAGTATGTAAAGGAATGAACCCCCCCCCGCTCTGTTATTATTTTGAACTCACAACCCCAAGAACCTGATGTGTGATACATCACTGTGGAGGCAGATAGTTTGATTCACAGAAAAGAATATCTGATGTCATCAGGGCTACACTGTGTAGGCATTAAAAACAATCCAACATACCCACACACTGTTAAACCAAACAACCTCTAAATTTTTCCACCTACTGTACACCTACGTAGGAATTTGGAGAAATTTACCCTTTAACCTTTTAGTCTCAGATCTCTTCTGAGAATTTCTCTTTTAAGTCAGTGGTGTTTTGTTAAGACTCTTGTTATATTGTCATTCAATACAAGCCAAAGTAACACTATTCCCACCGCATAAGAGTGTGGCAGACAAAATCACATGAGTCCTGTGTGTCACCATAACCTGTTAGGCCACATGTGCAGTTATAATAGACCATATAAAGGAAAGCCATTGCCATTGAGGGATTGTGCTTCGGGGCCATTTTCATATCCTGGTGCAGGAAGCAAAAGCCGTCTTTGAAACATGTAATAATAGTCCTTGAAACAGCCTCCACTTTCATCTCGGCCTCCCCCTCATAACTCATCCAGACCAGGATCACAATCCGTGTAGGAAGGCATATCAGTGCCCTACACTCACATTAGACTGAGCACAGACTGTTAATTTAAAGCATTTAAAGCATCATGTTATAAACACAGGAAGAAAAAAAATGTCTTCAGACATTGTGCACATGCATGGGCTGATTTTACCAGAGAGAGCTCACAGAGCTCAGGAACAGAGAAGACACAAGCCTCTGTACTAAATAAAGAAGGTCACATTGTTATTGAAGAATATGTTAAAATGGTGCTAAACCAGCTATTTTAGATTTAATATAGACTCATGTGGATGTACATACAGATGCATTTGTGTCTTACTTGGGATCTCGAGGGCTGTTTGGACGGCTGTTGGTGCGGAGTCTACTCTCCGTTCCCCCTGATGGTCGCTCTGGTCCTGAACCTGGGCTCACCCGTCTGATTGAAATGAAAAACAAAAGAAAAGAAGCCCAGCATTAGGAGCATTACTCTTTTCAAAATTCTTTCAGATGAAGGAGAAGCAAGTCTGTAAAGCCAGGCTCAGATTAAAGGGGTTTTAGAATCCAGACTGATTTTGAAATCAGCTGAATCACAAACATAAATAAATTTTGCTGACTCCCTGCTCTCTAATTACATACATCAAAGGATAAGAAATAACTGCATCATAATAGACAGAAATTATAAAGATTAGCATGCTAGACAAAATGCAAAAAACTTGTCTCATCCTCATACCTGCTTCTTTTTCTTCCTAAATCCTGCAGGCACATGTTGAAAGAAACACTTCCTTTTACTCCATCTTGACTGTCAGTCAAACTAAAAGGCGACACCATCCTGATGCCTCTTTATTATATATATATTTGCAATTTAAATGTCATTCCCGTTTTATTACTTTATTTATTTTTCTTTAACTAGTGATTGTGTTTCTATCCACACAGTCTTGAAATTATTGTCCAGACTTTGCAAACAAGAGGGTTCAAAATTATCAAGGTGAAACAGATGAGACTGCCAACAGCTCTCAGCTTGGAAGAGTTATGATTTATCTGAAAACTGCTCCTCTGCAACAGATATTTTTAATGCCAAATGCCAGGGGCTTTGGTTGGCACTGGTAGCTAAAATGAAGCTTATGGAATCAAAATGGGACATGAGATACATTAATTCTTTGTACTTTCAGCTTCTTGTCTGGACTATATCATCTGCTTACCTTACCAAATATAAATAAATATATTGTACTGCCAAATGTTAGTCATGCTGACTTACAGTAACTGTGCCTGTCAACAGAAATGTGAAATGTCAGTTAAAAGTACAAACAATTACTAAATCCTCCACACTTTTACTCCTTCCAAGACGAAATCTCAAGCATAATCTAGATTATCATGGATCACTAGAACCAACCCTTCTTATAAAAACCTTACAAACTCAACAAAAATGTACGTTTTCATTCTTAATGTGACTAACTAATATCGATTATCAAAAAAATAACAAAATTAAGAACAAAGAGACTACACTCATGTTAACTGCCCTGTGATATATTTAGGCATAGCAGCAGTTAGCATTAATTCAGTATTTACAGCCTGATGCTGATGTTAGCAGGAATATTGCTTACTGTGTACAACATCTTAGTTTACCATGCTAGCATGCAAACATCTGCTATTTAGCACTGAACACAAAGTACAGTTGAGGCTGATGGGAATGTAATGACTTTTGGAACCGCAGCTGTTTTTACAGTTTATTCTGAGTCAAACATATGTATCAATACCAAATTTTATGGAAATATATCCAACAGCTGTTGAGACACTTAACTAAAAAAAACACAAATGTCAACCTCAACGCAACAGCAGCAGTCAGAGGAATAGCAAAGTCAGCAGAATGTTCACAATAATGTCTGAACAACACATCAACACATCGCTGGAGTCTGTAGCCTAAAGGAAGGCCAATGTACTAGGTGGTGTGTACCTGGGTTCATCTGGAGATGGCTCCTGTGCCACGCCGTTAGTCTGGGCGGGGCTGTGTGCAGGGCTGTTCTCTGGACTAACTTCTTCTTTAGCACCGTTTGTTGGTGGCAGCTCCAGGCAGGCCCTGACACCCTCCCACTGCTGTGCTGCATTACGGATTGCCAGACGCCGCTTTTCCTTGTTAAACGCAACACACACACACACACACACAGACAGAGGACAGAGAAGGTGTCAAGTGACAATTCTCTTGAGCAGGATGCAGAGGGCATGTACAAAGCTAATGGAACCTCTCTGTCCATTCAGATGTGATCACAGGGAAACTTAAACCTCCTGCCTTGGTTGTCTCAGAGTATGTTGTTAAAGAGAGCATTAAAACTTCTTATAGCATAACTGGGAGTTATCACACTTCACAAAAGTAAGATCTGAATTTTTATGTGTTTGTCCAATTAATTTGCTCCTGTTATTGCAGCATCCACTTGGCTCCCTCTGCAGTAGAAGTGTCAACCCTAACCATCCCTAAGACAGCAGGTTTCTGCTTTTACTGCTTTCAATTGTTCTTTTCTGGCCAAGCTGTAGTTTCGATTTGTTCAGTTATGGAATGTGCCACTCCTCGATGCAGGGGTGAGTCAGAAGCCATTCATACTGAATCCTTTGCTTACGTACTTTTGGCTGCAGCATTCAAAATAAAATCTCAACACCAGGGATTAACAAGAGTTAGGTTACTGAGAGACAGTGTTTTCCACACAGAGACCATCTCCCAGCGAGAGTAACAACTGCAGCGCAGAGACAATAGAAGCTCATCATGTAATACTACAGTTCTTATATGGATATGTTTAAAAAATTACAAGTACATATCAGCTTTATGTACTCAATGACCCAAAACACAGCCTCAACAATTAGGGCAACTGAGACACATTTGTCAGGATACAAAAGCAGCATTTAGAACAGAGAGGAGGTAATTTAAAGACAAATCCTTATTATTTTTGAGGTTTCCCTCCATTTTTTTCATGTTTAAAAGGGCAAAATGATAAAAAATTTAAAAATGCAATATGAAGGCCAAAGAAGTCGGTTATTGTTCAAAGACATACTTCACTCTTTTTTAAACCCAATACATCAGAATTTTAATGGCTTTAATGGCTATTAGATGCTTTTTAATACTGTAAAATACATCTGATTCAAACCAGAGACAAAAACTTTAGTTAATGTGTAAAACACTGTCAGTCATATCAAATCGAAAAAATATAGTTAGAGAATGCCCCAGTATGTAACTCCATTCACCGCTTTGAACCTCTGCAAGACACTGTTTTCCTTCTAACAAAAATAACTACTCATACAACACCTGTAGTATAAAAAAGGACCAGTGGATTCAGTGGACACTCATTAATCTACTCTCTAACATGTAGGCTGTAATGTGTATTTGCTTTACGATTTAAGTCTGAATCCAGGCAGCAAATCAGATCAGAGTAGTACCTTATGAATGGTCTGCTTGTGACTCTCCCTCTTCTTCTCCTCCTCTTTTCGAGCCTGTACACCAGCCATGCGCCGATCCTCGTCCTGAAAAAGATAGCTTGTGCAATCAGAGTGTCGCTCCATTCATGAGTTCTGAATTATTCAAGAGAGAGGGGAATCGCAAAAGACGCCGCCAAAAAGGCTGCTCTCTACACTAGAACTGGACCACTGTGGAGGATGGGAGAGATTCTCACACCAGCCGGCTGCATCACAGGATTATCTGTCTGATTTTCAGTCTCAGATCAACTGAGCCCAGCTGTTGGGGAAAGCCAAAACTCCCAGAATGCAATGCTGCCAACACAATCTGAGTGTGCCAGTTGAGAGATGGGGGATATTCAGCTGTCTGTGACAAGCTAGCAGAGACGATGCTTCAGTCTGATCAATAGAGGAAAAATCCTCACCTCACTGGAGTCAAAGCACTGATGTCAGCAGGTGGAGACAGGTTCCGATGCCAGGAAAGTATTTTACTGTTTTAAACTAATTTTTTCAAAGCAAACAACTTTTTATGGGAAAAATGTCCAAAGTGCAATGTTACTCTGTGAAAGTGATCAATATGTTATTGATTGCAACCAGTGCTATTTTTCATCAACAAAAGTTTCTTTGTTTAGGAAGTCTTAATAAACTCTTTTAAAATAATCATTAGATTGTTCAAGTTTCAGTTAACAACAATATTTCCTGACTAAAAATTCAATTTGAACAGATTTCAGGTATTTATTAAGAAAAAAATTTGTTATTTCTAAAAAAACATAATATAGTGGTTTCATATAATATGAGAGCTCTACTTGCCATGTAAAATTAGAACAGGATGTTATGCTTTGTCAATAAAGTAATGATCATAACACAACCAATCAATGTTTTGTCAAAGAGAGTTTCACCCTATTGTACAAATATTGTTCATACTTCCTTAATTTTTAAAAGTTTTTGAAAAAATGTAAAGTTCTTGCAAATACATCACAACAGGATACAAAAGCAGCATTAAGGAATTGGGCCAAAAGTATAGTAGAACAGCAGCTGTATCTCCTCATTTTCACTCTTAAAACCCCCATTCATTCATAAATTATAGCTGGCATGCCAGCAAGTCAGGCACTGATTTTATCTCAAATAATCTGATCTCACTTCTACTGACAGTAGAGTGCACTGAGGGCAGCTTTCTTCCAAATCAGTTGAGAGGGTAAAATCGAGAACTTCAGTGGCTACTACAAAGTTTGCCCCAAGCAGTATCATGACAGCATTTGAAAAATTGGAAACTCTTGTCATGGGCTGACATTGTTTTGTCAAAACAAAACTCTGCATCTCCTGGAAAGACAAAACATTGTCCCTGTTTTCAGGGTTGACAGTGACAGACAGCAGTTTGTTAAAGGGGTTTAATGGCCTCTGGAGAAAGCAAAACTTGCTAAAACTGTAAAAATTCAAGTAAAAACATGTAAAAAGGCTGAAACTGGAGTTATGAGGAGTTTTTTTAAGTATCCACAGTATGTTTTGAGGGCAAGGTGTGTGGTAGGTACAGATTCCTTTAAAATACAAGCTCAGACCTGGGTGTGCCCTGCTTGACAGCCTCTGTCAGCAAACTGTAGCACTTTGCTGGCATGCTTTGTAAATACAATGACTTCATACCAAAGGCTGAGAACTCTTATTGTTTACTTAGACTGGCTGCAGGTTATGTGAATTGTAAATGCTTATATATTTATATTTATATTATAAATTAGGGTATATACTAAGTAACTGTTGCATTTTTGCTTGTTATATGTAACTGAGAACACAATGAATCTTGCACCAATGTCAAAGGGAGTACAACATCAAAATGTACAGGAGCTTGGCCATGCCCCACTGACACTGAATGACAGACTGTCTGTGTGGGTTCATCTCAGGCTTATTTTGAACCATGACATCATCGAGTTTATCATTAATCAAGTTTGTGTCAAGACAAAATTGCACTCAGGAGCCTACATATAAATCGCTGTCAGGACCACATGACAGTGACGTAAAAGTTTGGGCCATTAGCTGAACATAAATTCTGAAAATTAGATAAAACATGCATTACAGGCTTTTGTATATAGAAAGTACAACATAGTCTAGAGTTGTCAGTGTCCTGAAGAGACAATTAACAAAATTTAAAAGCTAAAGCTATAATTAGCAGAATTTAGCCTTTGGGCTTTTGTTGCCCTTAAGCAAAGACAGCAATAGTTTAGCAGTTTTGGCTTACTGTGATGCGCTTCATGTCCAGCTGTCTCAGATGAAGCACACAGCGCAGGACGGCCTGCTTGTACCATGTCTCCAGGGCTACGGGATTCCCATCCAGGGTGAGCTCAGAAAGGGACCGCGACTCTCCAAGGCAGGCTAGCTGATCAAAACTGGACACAAAGAAAGAGTTCAAAACTTTAGGCTGTGATGACCTAAGTCAGTATTGAAAGCATCAACCACTGGATAAGTCAAACAAGGCAACTTCCCCATCTCTGGCTTGATCCCTAACCCTACAGGCCTGTAGCCAAGCTAAAAAAAGATAGGAATAACTGGTAATTTAACAGGCATCCTGGCAGCCTGACATTATTTAGGGGGCAATGAAGAGAGAAAGATCCAAACACTGTTGCCCATATCACCCTGTGGCAAAGGGAGACATGAAAGAGCACAGTCACAGGCTATTCAAGGCAGTGCAGATTCTAATGTTGCTCATTTGGGATAATAACGCTGATGAATCATTTGCCTGGAAGTACTTATGCACCTACTACACTGTACAGTGCCTGAAGCCAGACAGAGTTTTCTTTGGATGCAAGACAGGGTCAGATAATAAACCTCTGATGAGCTTTTCAAGAAAGTACATTTAGTGTTCTTACAAGCACAAAGCAAACTTCACAATTTACATTTCATTTTGGACAATCAGAGAACAGAGCTTATTTGAGAAATCTGAAAAAATCAGAGCATATTTTCTCCAATCTCAGGATGAAAGTTGGCACAGCTAGACCTCTCCTCTGCACCAGAACACAGTGCAGAGATGCTGTCGGTCTGAGGCTATCACCATCAATGCATGCAGTACCCAGCAATCTAGGGCATGTTTATTTGTTACTATTTTCAATACATGTACAATACTCTTTGCCACATCATTTAACTATTTGTAAAGCAGCAAGCATTGTCAAATAACGACTAAGAGGATTTTTTTTCATAGTAACTTTAAGAGAAGACTTGAATTCACCAGTGGTGAACAACTGCATCTCATGCTTCTTGCATTATAAGTGTATTTTTAATTACAGTGACCAATGTCCTCTCGGATATTGTTGCTATATTTAAACATGCACCTGCAATTTGTGACTAGTTCCTATTTTTTTCAGTTTTATGTTTTATGTTTTAGATTTGATTTTGGATGTTTGATTTTAAGAATGTTTTCAGAATATGTTTGCTAGTTTTAGTTCAGTTGCAGTTTTTCAGAAAGGGCCTTGTATAACACGTAAGAAGTATGTAGCTTCATATACAAGCATCCAAAATATATGCTAATATGTGCTCTAAGTATGTGTAGCAAAAAGAAGCTAAAAATTTCCTTTTACTGTGCAGCATTGTTTGGCACAATGACAGCAAATAAACCTAATGAACCTAATGAAGTAAATTATTTTAATTTTATACATTATATAACCAATTTTTTTACAACATGTTTTTGTATACATATAAAAGAATACTTCTGGTCAGTGAGTGCAATCAAAGCTTCAAAATATGAAGTAAATATCAAAATCTCTGTGTACTGTGAGTGCAGAGTGGGTGTGGCAGAAAACTGTGTAAGTTCCAGATCAATCTGGCACCAGAATCACTGCATCTCTGTCTTTACTGACTTCACATTATTAGTTCTGTCTTGCTCTGGTTTAGTAAGGTATCAACCCTAAATCTGTTGATCCTTAAGCAAAAATGTAACAAAACAATAGGTGAATAACGACTGGAAAGATTAAAGAGGATTTTTTTTCTTCAACATCCTCCTCTGGGCAAACTCACTGCACCACGTACACAAGTGTGGTTTGTCCCTCTACCTAGCAACAGAGCACAACTGCTCTCCTATCAGCTTTGTACAGTTTCAGAAGGTGTATACGCCAGGTCTCAAAAAATAGTTTTTATTGAAATACCTTTAAGGTCTTGTTGGTAATAATATGTATGAATATGAATAAGCAAACAAATGTATATAAAAACTGATATATGGAAAAATAAATAGTGAAAAAAAATTGTCAGCGTCACTTTACAAAGTTATGAGAGTTTAAGATGGACAACTGCTTTCTTTATTATGCTATGTGTTGTTGGGGGGGGGTTGTTTGTTTTTGCTGTCACCTAACAATGTCAGATACTAAATTGTATGGACACTAGAACAGCAGGGCTGGCTTGAGATGTCAAGTCAGATCTATCATAGCACAAGGTGACTATAGTAGAGGAGGCTAGTGAACACTGTCCCACCCTGGATGCCACATGCAGGCCCCTCCTCCAAGCAAACACCAAGCAATCTTAAAGCAGCCTTATTCAGTAAGAAGGCTGTGCTGCTTTAACAAGGTAAGTCTTTGACATCTTGATTGCTAGGCTCAGAGAGGGAGATGCAAAGAAATAAGCAGACTACAGATATTGTAAAAGTGTGTAAAGCAGGTTGACGTTACTAAGTAACAAAACACACCACATTTAATTCTACTCAGCCTCAACTAGCAATGCTGATCTTGAATTCAATCAAACTTCAAATCTGCAATTAAATTTCTATGGAGATGAGCAACCTTCTCTTAGCCTGCCTCTCTGTTGTCTGAATAACTTTAAAGTATTGGCACTCCCATCTCTTAGATAACAAAATGCTAATTAATGCTAATTATAACAGTAAAGAACACATCCAGGATGGTGTAGCCTAGTTATAGAAACTGCCCACCAAAGCAAACCTGTGTGTGCAGGACTATGTGTTTCTGTATGTATTCTGGCAGCAGCTTGGCCAGGCCCTGCCAAAATCCAAAGGAGCGAACGTTAAACTGGCCGGCCACAATCCTGTTCCTTGCCCTGAGGGGAGGAGGGAGTTAAGCAGCATGAGCTCTTACCTGGTGATGTTGTTACAGCTGAGAAAGAGACGCTGCAAGCAGGGCAGGCGGTCCACCTCAGTCTAGAAAGAGAAAGAGGGAGAGGGAGGAGAGAGTGATGGAGGGATGTGAAGAGGAGAGGGTGCTCAGGAAGAGGGCACTGCATCGTCACCGTCGTCAGATCTCTGTATCCTTCTCCATTCCCACAGTCACCTTGCAGTTCTCAGCTCCAGCAGACAGCATCCCCGTCCACCCTGCGCATGCACACAGCCTCACACACGCACACACACATACACCACGCTGCCTTGTCTGCACATGGAGAGGAGGGGCAGGAGAAAAAGAGAGAGAGAGAGAGAGCGAGAGAGAGAGCACGAGGAGGAAGGGGGAGGGGAGAGAGAGCGGAGTGTATGCTGCGCTAATGCAGAGATCCCCTGCTGCAGGAGGCTAACTCTCAATGCTCACATACACATCAAGTCAGACACAATGTGAGCATGTAGCTGCTGAACCTTATCACACAAGAACAATAGCAAGGATAAAATTCAATGGAAACAGAACGGGAGGGGGGTTGTTTCTTCGTTAGGAAGGCTCAGCATCAAAATCAATGCAGAATTTCGTGAGGGGGGTGGGGTGAGGAGCAGCAGCTGGCCACCTGGCAAGCCGGAGAGGTTACGCAGGGACTGAGGCAAGTCTCAACCACAACAAGTTAAGCTAATCAGATGGCAGTGTGGGAGGAAATCATATTCAGTAGTGTCAAGGTCTGTCCTGCGAGTGCGTGTGTGTGTGTGTGTGTGTGTGTGTGTGTGTGTGTGTGTGTGTGTGTGAGAGAGAGTGTTTGGACAGAGCATCAAAATATTTAATAAAAAAACACACACACAACAACACTCAGAA
>JAPZDV010000001.1:5483848-5502020 GCA_029814665.1 Acanthurus lineatus
TGGTCAGATCGTGTCTTTGAGGAGGCAAAGTGAAACTAACCCGGGCAGCTCGGTCACATGATGTGTGTGTGTGTGTGTGTGTGTGTGTGTGAGCTCTTATAGCTCTTAGAGCTCCAGCTTTGATGTGTGTGTGTGTGTGTGTGTGTGTGTGTGTGTGCGTGCGTGGTTGGCCAGTGCTGCACATGCTTGAAGCAAAAAGGACACTCCCAGCAGCAATCTGAATGAGCTGCGTCAGCGTCCACCAATATTGCAGCCACCGCCTCACAGCCTCCTCCAGAACTGTTGGCAGCCTTGATTCAAATGAGAGATGAGCCTAGCATTGAGCCTCTGCTAACTCCTCTGCACTGAACAGAAAAACACTGCAGTCTCATCATTAAGAAAATTCCTACAATTTCCGCCCACACAACCATATAAATATAGTACACAGTCACTTATGCCTGTATCATCTATACATATTACATATTACATTACATATATTACATATATACATATTTATTTTTAAGGTGTGTTGATTAATTCACTATATCAACACATGCATTGAGTTGTATGAAAAAAAGACATTCCACCTTAAAAGTTAAAGTTTTTTAGTTACACATTGAATTACATTATTTGTTTCATCAGTCTATAGCTAGCTTACGCTAACTGTCAGCAAGGCATCCATCATTTGTCATTCACTCCTCTGACTGTGTTGCATTTGCAAAGCACCAGCCTGGCAGTCTGTTAAAATTGGCCTGCATGTGCTGAATCCACAGTCTGCAGGAGATGAAAGCTTGCTTAGCTACATTTCATGGACTATCCTATTAGATGAGCCTGACCTTTGCCTGCACTGCAACTTCTCCTCGGAGGGATGTGTTGAATCCAGCTTCTTTTGCTCAGCACAAGTGAATGAAATCGTTTAGCTTAACAACTACTTCATTTTCTATTACTGATTAATATGTGTCTAAATGTAAACTACTACATCAACAGTATCACCTGATGGTTTATAAATCTGTGTACACATTGCTTTTTATAACACATTTTGTAAGTACACAAAATAAAGAGTAGGGCTAAAGAACATACCAAACTTTATATTATTTCCAAGCAGCAACCTCTGGCCCTGTGAAACAAAAAGAGGAGCATGGAAGTGCAAAAAACAGCAGTTCCTCCATGGCTCATTGAGGCCGGCTCCAAAAATAAGTCAATCCCAACAGAGCGGCATATCAAAATGCAAAACTTTACAGCCAAAATAAACATATTTTCCATTACCATTACCAATTTCCCCACTCTACAACAGCTGTACAGTGATGGGTTTTTGTATAACTCACTCACTGAAATCATACCAAGGCTTAAAGTTATGCATAATAAAGGGAGTTGGGATTTTTTTTGGATGGAAGCTGCAAGCTGTCTGTTTCACACAGTCAATTATAGAAATTCTAATGTTCTACCATTCAAAGAGTGCTCACTCAAACCTTTTGAATTAAATTGTGCAGAGAGCTGGAGAAAGTTGGGAGGCAAGTAATGTCTATAGAGTAAGGAACACACACAGGACTCTCTATGACTGTCCATTAGGATTCAGTTTTACAATGTACATTAATCATACTGACCTCCTTTCTCAGCTCTCTACATTATCAGACACCAAAAATAGGCAAAGACCAAATAACTCATTACACTTCATAACTGGTAAAGCTAAAAGGAATGCTTTGTAATAGTAACTGTCTAGCTCGTACTGGTAGAGAAATGTGGACCAAGTATTTGTTGGGTGGTTTAAACTATGTCTAAAATTGGATAATCATGTTTTTCTGTGTTTACTGTAAAAATCACTTGTCAAATATGTTAACATGCTGGCCCTGAAAACATGATAATAGAGGTTAATAGCTCTCTTGTAGCAAAGCATAGTCACTTTGGCAGTCATGTCTGATAAATAAAGAAAAAAAGTATTACTCTTATAACAAAAACATATTTAACATATCAAACAAATGCATCATTTGGTATTGCTTTAAACTGCACCTTGGCAATACATGCACATGTTCTCTGTCCTTCTATTATAAAACTGCAAGTCATGCTATCCAGTGCTAGCTTAACCTGACCCTCCATCATACTACCAGAGTCTTTGTCTGTGCCAGTCCCTGTATGGATGCTGGTGAAGTGGCACGCTGTCTGTTACTAAATATAGCAGCACTGTCTGAGACACCATGATGTCATCACTGAGCCGATGCGCTGCATAGCAATCACCCACCAATGTGGGTTCTTTTTCAAACACTCTGATTGATCAGAGCCAATCAGCTTACAGGATTTGATTTGAGGCTGGGTACAGCTGTGCTGCTGTGTCTATGTGTGTGCCAATATGCCTGCAGGTCTGTATTTGTGACTGGGTGCCCGTGCCTTCACCTCTTTATTTCGACTCCACCCTCTCTTCACTGACAGTTTGCATGTCTTAATTTTTTCACACTCACAAACTGAACTCGGGCAGGGCCATTACTCCTTAGACACACTCATCACCACTTTTCTGTTGCATGCAACAACAGCATTAAAGAGCATGATATCTGCTCAAACAAACACACAGGAGCATGTGGACGCTCAGGGGGTTTCAAGGACTGTAAGCTGTTGTTTTTTGTGGCTGCTTTTTGAACAACAGACTTGAGGTGCAAGCTTAGCTGATACACATTTGACCTGGGGTATTGTGAGCTGGAAAAAGCAGATGTTGTACACGGTGCACATACACATGATGTGCTCACAATCTAATGTTAAGTGAGCTTTGTTTTTGCAGCTCAATATACAGAGATCAATAATCAACCAATCAATCATTTGGATTTTTTAGTTGCCACAGTTAGCTTGTTTTGTAATGACAGTTTTACTGTACTCTGAGCCCTTTAACATCACATTCTAACGACTTGGGTTTTTACAAAAAAATCCATTAACACTGTTACATGAACCCTTTCTTTGACTGTTCACAATTTAATATATTTCACTGTGCTTTGAGGATACATTCTGATTTATCAGATCTCCTTTGTTTGCAAATTTAAAAAAAAATTCAAATGGAACAGAGCAACATGATGCTAACAAAGGGGAAAAAATCCAGGTGATGTGTGAACTCACGTACACACACTCATACACACACAGGGAACAGCTGACTAATCTACAGCAGAGCTACCTAACAGCACTGAACACTTACATTGTCAATTGTAGTAATGCTTGCCTCATCACTGGCCCCACAAGAAGAAAACCCCGTAAGAAAAACTCTCTCACTAATCCATAAAGCCTGTCTGCTTCTCATTGATGCCTTTTTGCTTTGTCTGTTTCAGCAATGTTTAGGCTGACTAGCCAGCCCTTCCAAACAAGCCACTGTTCCCACTGCCAAAAATGTAAAATGCATTACTTAATGGCTGCCATGAGGTTTCTAAATGGAAAGACCCACCAGGGAGCAAGTGTACAGCAAAGGTTTTATGAAATGATTACATGCTGAATCACTGCTGTATAATCAGTTACTATGTTGTAAGCATTACAGTGTAGTGAAATTTGTATAAACACATAATGGATTTAAATAGAAATATATTAGTATGAGCAAAACAACTGCACTATATTTTACTTCAACAGAAAAGGTCAAATGGGATATTAAAAAAAACATAATTACCTCTAGAAGCATTAAATGATGACCTATGTAGTAATTGTCCTGATGCCCAGGATACGTTTTCCACAAAACATAAATTTTAATATAAAGCATGCAAATATAACATATAATGCCTTTATAATATATTTTGGATCATTGAGCCTAACATATAAGCATGTTTTAAACTTACTTAAAAGTCACTGACAGCATTTTTTATATTCCATAATTCCAGTTTTCATGTGTCTTGAATGAAAGGGAAAACCTGGACACCTGGAAGATGGTTATATATTTGGTGCGTGATACAAGCTCTTGGCAGGAAACACCACTAATGACAGAGATTCTGCTGAAAGGTGCCTTTTTTCTCTTCCTGTGTATCAAATAAAACATTGCATCTGATAATTAGACTGCAAGCAGTTGTTTATCAGAGCCTGCATGCAGATGACAGGCTGAGTGATGGGAAAAGGTTTTAATACATCACAATGTTGGATTTAGTTTTTTTGGTTTTCTACCCCAAAAAGCAGGAAAGAGCTTAGGGGATTTGCATACAAATGAAGGGGCCTGTTTTGGCATGCACTGTTCTGTTTATCAGATAAAACTATAGAAACCAAAGGAGAGTGAATGTCCGTGTTTAGAATATCCAGTTTCTCTTTCACTGCTCCAGAAGGATGGTGGAAAGTTGTGGGTAATGAGTTACGTCTCCCTAGGTAACACCAACAGGACACATTTCACCACAGACTTTCTCACAAAGATTCTATAGATGTCTTTCTATGTTTGTTATTTTGTGACAGTAAAAAACTGCTCTATGTGATCCCATAACAGAGGAAACAGCAACTACTCTAAGGATCTGGTCCAAACATGTGACATGAAGATGAAAGATAAAGCACACCAACAGCACTGTTATCCTATGAGACACATTTTCCTAGAAGAGTTGCCAGGGTGCATGACTGTGTTTGTTTGTTCATCAAAATGTAGAAAAAAAACATAACCTACTGTGAATTTCTCATTGGCAGCTGCAGGAATGTTACTGGTCCTTAATGGACTGAGGCCGCATTAATATGAGGAGTACAGCTCAAGCAAAGCACAGCTACCTCAGTGCACATGGTCAGAACTTGGGGTGTTCAAAAAAAACAGCTTAATTGTATAGCAGGATATGTACTACTATTACTTAATAGGATACCATGTAACAAATGTTTATTATAATAATAACTCTCACTTGCAGAGAAGAAAATTATGGGAGCCCTGAAAGAAATTCTAGTGATCTATTTTCTGAGTCTGATCTATTTTTTTTCCTTGTAATAATGACTTAAGAACAGATTAAAAAAAAAAAGTTTTGCTAAGGTTTTTAGTTCTGTTCCGTAATTTTCTGTCTTTCCTTAGAAGCGCCACGAACAAAAAGGGTAAAAAAATTCTGTCTTGGTCTAAACAAGATTTCCTTGCTATGAACAGTTAGTGCCTTTTCCTTTATATGAAGTAAAATAGTGAACATTCAGTGAATAAAACACTTTCAGTTGTCCCTAAATGGGAAAGAGGCCCCTTACCACCACAGAGATGCAGTTGCGTCGTAGGTTGAGTTCAGTAAGACCGTCCAGGCCCTGCAGTTTTTCCACTCTGGAGATGCTGTTTCCTACCAGATTCAACACTCGCAGCTCACTCAGGTGAGACATGTTTTCTATGCTGCAGATCTGTATGAAAGCATAGATTCAGTCACTACTCACTCTCACATTCAAAACATGTATTTTAAGATAATATGATACGCCTACTTAAATTTCTCATTCCTTTTGTCGTTTGGTTCGTCTCAATATTACTGTTTTATTTGCTTAGTTTTTGGGTTTGAGTTTGTTAACTTAATTTGTTATTTTAAGTGTGTCTGTTTCTCATAGTAAGCTACTTTGTGTTTTGAAAGATAGTATACAAATAACGTTGGGTCCTTTTGTTTATTTGCTTGTTCTTGTTTTTTGTTTTTTTACAAGCCAAAGATTTTCTTTACAATGCCTGAGGCCACACCATCTGCTAAATAGCACAAACATGAAATGATATTTCTACTCCTCTCAACTACCTCAACTACCATATGGAATCTTTTCACTGCAACAATATGTATCACTAGTGAACATTAGAAATGACTGATATGCAGCCAGTTAAGCTGTGACTACTGCTTGACCTCCCAAATCATAACAACAAGCAAACAGTTGAGGGTCAGTCAATAGTGAAATGAAACTCAGTTGTCTTCTACTCATCTCTCTTGGAGAAAATACTTGGGGGGCCCTGTAATAATGGCACTTAGAATGCTTCAGATGAATTCCTTGTGGCTGTTACCCTGAGAATGATGTGTTTGCCCCCTAGAGCGCACACTGTAAATATAGGGGGAGAGTTAAAAGGGCAGCAGGGGTCTAAGGGTTCTGTCAAACTCAAATGATTACTGCAGTCCAAAAGATAATTAGGTCAAGTGGAATTGATTTTGGGCTAAGAATTAAATAATGTAAAGTAGTTAAAATTAGAACAACAGATAGAGATGAGAAGCAAGCTGGATTTTGAGCTTGTGTCTACATACCAACTGTTGTCACTGTTCTTAGCTTCTCTATGCTAAAAAGATAATTGTTTTTGAAAGAGGGCTATGCAAAGGTTTCATGACTTTCGACAAGTTAGTATGGTATAGTATGGTACTCCAAGATGGTCTGAGAGATCTCACAGGTTCATGTGTGTAAAAACTAATAAGAATATTTCAGAATCTGCAGAAAAACTTACAGGGGGACACTTTAACATGAGGAGTATGTGTGCGGTCCATCAGCCATCAAGTTTAAGATCAACTGAATTTGATTTGTTTTCTTGCTTTGAAGAGCTCAAATAGGAACTCATCACAATGAAGAGAAAAGTACATAATTGTTTCTAAAGTAGGTACAAGAGGCAACGTTGTAAAAGAATATGAGAAGGAGTGCATCAAGTCCACCACAAAAACCACCATCAAGAAGCCCCATCTGGTGATGGGTGAACAGAGATCAATACACTGCATTCAGAGGCCTTTACAATAGTTGTATTGTAGTGTCACAGCTGACATGAATAAATTCAGTCAACACACAATAATCACACACTGAAAGGACGATGGTAACTAAAATGTTCAGAGGCAAGCTTGTGACAGGTTTCAGGTTTTAACAGCAGAAGGTAAAATGGATAAATGTAAAGCAGTTACTGGATGGAACGGCCACATACTTCTTGTAAGAGATTAGGGTAAGAAAAAAAACAAAACAATTGTTGCCCAAACAGGAAAAAAACACTTTCACGAGGCTCAGACTTGGGCATCCTTAAACCTAAGCAAGGCAGGCGTCGGCATATCACACCTCTGTCAGCACACTGACACTTGAGCAGATTTTGGTTAGTTTCATTGTAAATACTTGAGGATCTTGTGTTGTAAAGCCTGAATTAGGTGTTTTCTTGTGGTGTAGGAGAGGCACCAGAATGTTAATATGTTCTTATGTGTTTGACCTGTGCTTGACATTTGAGATATGGAGCTCTGAATAAAAAAAGGATATCTGTGTCATTAATAGAAAACTTTCAAAACTGTGAATTAAAAAAACATTGCTTTGCAAGCAGGACAGAGGCCTGTTCTTGTCTGAGTCGAGTGTAATGGTTAAGGGACATGCCAAGAAGGGGAGATATTAACATCGACTTTTGGCAAGTTCCCTGTAAACAATGCCGGAATCACATCTTAATATAATGGCCTTGGGTTGTCAGAGAGAAGAACACACACGCAGATAACCTTGTCTTACAGGTGTTATTGATGACAGCCCATCCTTGAGAGGGAATCTTTGTCTTAGCATCACCCTTACCCACATATCTATGCTTACCACACATGACAGATTTGTCAAACTTTATTAAAATCATCATCTGGATTCATAGTGGGGGTATTATTTCTACCATTGACATGAGTTAAACCAGCCTAACTGTAATACTCTTTTCTTTTTTTTCCAGGCCCTGTGGGGCATTATTCACTGTCCTCTGAGAGTGTACAAGTCAAGTAGCTCAAGTGGAAAATATCACGGCTTAACTATAGACTGGTTATCCAACAAGGTCAGGTCACATTTTAACCCCAACACTTGGTCAATGAAACTGAATGTAGGTTAGAGGCACACTCCCAAAGAGAATACCTCCTTTTGAATTGTTTCAGCAAACCGGAATTGAAACAACATCCTGTTATAGAAAATTGTGGGTGAAAGGACAGGTTGGGAGTGATGTGAGCCTCCCTGCCAGAGGATGGAAAAAAGAAAGGATGACAGTGATGTACTGCTTGTGGTTAAAGCTCACACACACACAAAAGAAAAAAGGACAAGCTGCTGACTAGTGACTAATTGACAACCCAACAGGTGGAAGAAACAAAACTTCAACATTTTTTTTAACTCATTCACCCAATAGATCCCTCACTGACTTCACTCACTTCATCACCTTGTATAATCATTGTGCAGCAATTCACATTACATTTGGGTGGTCAGGTCTCTAGTGAGTTTGGAAAACACTGAGCAGAGGTGACTGAACAGTCACTCAAGTGCACAAAACAGGGGGTTTTGTAGTCAGTGAGTGAAAAGCAACGTGTTCTAGTAAGAATAATAGATTTATCATCTGCTTCTCAATAGATTCCTGCCAACAAAGGCTACCTCTGAATACAATGTGCTTTTATTACCAACAAGGACAGAACAAAAGATTCTACATTTATTAATTTTAGGATCACTCACGATTCGTTTGTCACATTATCCGAAATACTAAATTAAAGTACAGATGCAGTTAAGAAACAAGGAGTTAGAGACAGCAAAGAATCCCCAGGAAAAATAACAACACTGTAGCCATCATTGAATAGTAATTGGGACGCCTTCTCATACAAAGAGCAGCCAGCACCAGAGAGGAAGGGAGTCTTAACATGGCTCTGGAGTAGCTCTCTGAGGAGGGGCGTAGGCGGAAAGCTGGCAAAACACTAATTTGACCAAAGGAAGCCTTTCTATTCTATCTTCCCTTTCCAGGAGCAGCTAAAATCCTCACTCCTCTGACATCAGTTGATTTCTTTTATGATCAGTCAGCCACGCTGCATCATGGAAACCGAACAAACAGCCACAATAATTGATTAAGACTCAAATTAATTAAGGAAAAGTATCATCTGCTACAGCTCATAAACATTTTTAATGCTGAAAACATAGAAACAGTTCTGTCTGACAAAAAAATTATCCTGGGGTCACTGAGGAAACAGATGTGGGAGGAGACGCTTGACAGATGCTTGGGGGTTCTGATTGTTTTCGATCTTATGTGCTCTCTCTGGGAACTAAAACAAATGCTAAAGTAAAGTCCCTCAAAACTGAAATCGGAACAATGAAGATCATAAAGGCCAAAAGGATTTCTGACTTAAAGGAAACCATTTTTCCTATAAATAACCTACAAAATATAGCTGCACCATTTAAACCTATCAGATAGTAACAAGCGGGCACTGTCAGCACTGAACAGACATCACTTTATAAACCAGAGAAATAAGATGAAGAGTTCAGAATAACCATAAGGGCATGAATTCTCATGGCTGGCCTCCTGCTGTCATGTCTGTTTGACTTAAGCCTTTTAACAGCTGCATCTCAAAAAGCAAACCACTAGTTTGCCACAGTGTGGAGGAGAGGGAAGTGACAATTCACTTCTGCTGAGCTTTGCCAGTAAAAGACTCCATTCACGGTACTGACAACAAAATGAGCTAAGCTAATCACACATACATATATGCTTGTAGTTGGAAGAAGAATAGAAAAGAAACAGTACCTTATTATCATGCAAATCCAGGATATTCAGTTTGGACAGGTTTTCCAGGCAGCATATCTTGTGGATCCTGGAAAGTATCAAGAAGAAGTGACGTGAAAAAAAAAACATGAAATAAAAAGTATGTCAACAATCAAAAAAAAACATGTTGCCCATTCTTTAATGTAGAAGTGCAAGCAACAATAAGTATTGATAGGACATGGGAAAGTGTTTGTGGTGTGTGGGATGTCTACTGAAGAGGCACAAAGCGGCAGACAGCCAACTGGCCAAGAAGTGTATTAAAAGGTTAAATTCCCAGAGGAAAGCAAACATACAGTGACTTACTGTTCAGGACTGTTCATATGGATTAAGATCAAGTAACACCTAAGGATGAAAGACTGTAGTCTCTTGAAAAATGTCAATGGAAAACTACATCAGTGGTATTCTTTACCCATAAAAAGCCACAGACAGCCATGGGTGTAAATTGAAAAGACAAATGTCATATCATGAAAGTAAAACAAATGCTAGAGTTGTCTGAGCTTATATGTAACATTACAGCAGGACGTAGCTGATCGTCTTATAAACTTTTTGAACAGCTGCATTTCACACCAAGTTAGAAATATTAAAATGGTAGATTAAAAAACAGTATACCATTATATGTTTAGACATTATCATCTACTCTGACACTTCAGTTTTACTATCACAAATATGACAACAGGATACTGTGTAACAGGGGCAACTCAGACAAATTTGACATATTGTTGTATTTGTTTTCTTGAAAATTAATTGATGAAAACCAACCTGTTTTTCCCCAGCAGAAGGATCCTAAGAGAGCTTAAACCTTCCATGCCAGTCATTTCAGAGATGCGATTGTCATATAAGTTTAGGAAAACAAGCTGTCGAAGCTGTGACAGATGTTGGATCATTGTGATTAGATTGTGCTGCAGGTTGAGAAGCTGTAGTTCATCCATGATGCCCAGCTGAGGGCATTCCTCCAGAGAGCGCCTGGAAAATTTAATTTAGCATGATTTAGGCTTTGCACCGATGGCAACAGATCAGCTGCTGAATTTCACAATGTATCAACTGTATTTTACCGTCAAGTCATGCAATCTACTAAAGAAAATGACTGATTTTATATTTCACTATAAATACTGATTGAGTTATTTCTGCTCTGTAATTAGTAGAAGCTCTTTGGCAGCAAACATGACTCTATACAAGAGAGAGCATGCTAAAGGTCTTTGCTGCTCCCTGGTGGCAATCTGAAGCACTTGCCGTTTTAAGTATTATTATCATCACATATATTTTGATATCCAGAAAACCTCATAATGCATATGAATACAATGACAGAAAAAATTACACAAACACTGAAAACAAAGTCACACAGAACTGCTGTGACACATGACATGTCAATAATATGTCCAGGTTGAAGATTTTACCTAAACAGATCATTCAAAAAGAAACAAGAGGTACCTGTCCAAGTCAATTCGCTGGAAACTAGATGCAAAACTCTCACATGGAAATCGAGTGGCAGGATAACCAGGAACTGTGTTGTACTTATATTCTCTGGAATAACCTGACATAGATATCAAATATAGCTCAAGACACACAAAATATCTGCATTGTATAAAAATAATGTAATATCTTTGAAGAGTACTAACACTAAATTTAAAAACAGCAATTAAACCAGTTTTCTGATTCCATAATGTTTACCAGGTGATATAGCAATACCTACCTGTTGCTTTGGGGAGGTTTAAGGCATCATGGTAGTTAATGATCCCTCTACTGTGGGTCAGTCTCCATGATTTGTCTCTAGCTTCTTGTGCAGCAGAATAAAATGCAACAAGTCCACTCTGAGGAACACCCACTAATGGTACTAGATTATGTGTAGAGAAATATGTAAAGTCATTGGCAAATGGTGGCTCAAGAGGTGCCTGAACAATTTCTCTCTGGCTGCATGCAACCTGTTTTCTATAGAGGGTATGTCTAAGTGAGACAAAGACTGCAAACAGTCAATAAAATTTCTGTACTTAAAGTGCACATCAGTAGTTTGGACATACCTTCTCATTTAATGTTTTGTTCTTATATCAAAGGTTATCAAATTATAAAATGGAAAATGTCAACTTTTAAATTATCTTCAGAAGTACTGTAAAAAAAAAAACATCAAATGCTCTGTTGAAGCTGGCTTTCATAAGGACTGCATCATGAGATGAAGACAGAGACCTGCCACTGCTGCAGGCGATAAGCTCATTTCTGTTACTACTCAACAACTACTAATATTTTAAACATTACAATTTATACTAATTTGTAAAATAAATAACGTTTTTTGTTGTACACATTTTAAAATGTTCAATGATTTGTACATATGTCCTTACATGTGCAAAACAGAAAGATACCTTACATTTCATTCATTCATTCATTCATTCATTCATTCATTCATTCATTTCATTATGAAACAACGAAGTAGTTTGCTTATTTTTTTCTAAAATCAGCCCTGACTGTCCTCAAACTACAACTCTTGGGTGGCTGGTGGGTGAGTGAGTGTGTGAATAATCGCCCTGAGACAAGCTTACCTGAGTTAGGATGATGCATTGTTTGGACGGTATTCGTGCATTTTTCTTTTACAAGATCTTGTGAGTCCGTCTGTAAAGCAGCACATATGAACAGCTGCTAAAAATTGGAAAGTTGACAACAGAGCTATTCATTGAGTGTGTTCCTTGTCATTACTCACTGTTCTCTGGGTTCCCTCTGGTACAAGTGCTTTAACAGTTGTAAGGTGCAACTTGCAACTGTTGACCTACAAAAATAATTCACTAATAGATCAACTCTGTTGCATTAACCCACAGACACATAAACACGCAGACCCCTTAACGCTATTTAAACATTAACATATAGCTAGGCTACTAAATACAATTCACAATAACGTTAATTAAATGAATATAAAATCTACTGAGCCTGAGGCTCGAACTTTTAATTGTTAGCCCATATGGCGTTATACTGTGAAGAAAAGGTAAAAGTAGCCAATGTTTACACTGGTATTTACCATGGGGGTGAGAAACACCCATCTGTCGCTAACACCGGTGTTGCGTTTTTGAGATCGCATCGTTTTGTTCCCAGTCCGCTCCGGCTCCATTAAACTGACGTTTATTAAAGTTAATACATAAAACCTCTGTTTCACTCTATAAGAAAATTTGTACAAACATCGTATATAGTTAAAACTGTCTTATTGGTTACAGTGAGCCATTTCTAAAGCTTAGATGCCTATCTTTTCTTCAGGTGCCACAAACTTCCTTGCCTTGGGCACGAGCACTGTTGCCATGGCAATGACGGCGTTGCTTGGTTACGCTCACTTCCCGTGTCACTGAAAGAACACTCCGTGGGGAAACTGGCTCTGAAAAGTGTTCTTTTGTATCAATAGTTGGGCTTTGTTTGGTTTGTAACTTAAATAGTTATAATATTTTTCCCTAAAACTTTTTCTTTGTCCTTTGCTTTTGTACAATCTAGATTTAAGAACTTTATTATTTTATATAATATTGTGCTTACATTGTGCATATTGTGAATACATTTTTAGACAGCAATGAGGCAGGGAGTGTAATTGATAGTGTTAAAACATAATGTTGGCCTTCTGAGAATAAAACGGGGGCCTCAGTTAGACAGGCCAAGGATAAATATCAGCCAATCGCACATGCCCTCCAGAATACACCTACTGCAAAGTAAATGCAGCACAAAAACACAAGATCTGTACACAGTAGCCTAAACAAACACTAGTAGCCTCAGCTATAGTTAGTCACGAAGACCTTTGAGATTTGGGTTGTCAGCATTTTTCCAGCACCACAGATGAAGTTGAGTAACACAGGCTAGTACACTAACAAGGGTGTTAGACATGAGCAAACTGTTATTGTCTTACGCAACTATTCTGACAAACATCATGCTCAAAAAGTAAGCCACTAATCTTGGTGAAGCCAGTTTGGTGAAACTTATAATAACAAAACACTTTAAAAAGCCAGTAATTGCTTGTGCATACATCTGTGAACATTTTGATTTGTTTTTGCTGTCCAGAATCCAAAATTAATTCATATGTACATGTGAATATATATAGTACATGTACATATATATACGTATTTATTATCTATATTCTTGCACAACCCTTCATCCATAACGCAAACTGTGTATGCTTGCTAACAATGTATATAATGTTACTTTTTTTTTGGTATATTTATCTTTAAACTCTATATATAACACTATTTCTCTTATTGATATCTCTCTTAAATTGTTGCTCTCCTTCTGTCATCTGTATCTGAGCTGTTGTAATGCACAAATTTCACCATTGTGGGATCAATAAAGTTTTATCTTATCTTATCTTATCTTATCTTATCTTATCTTATCTTATCTAATTTGGGGGTGAAAGATTGCTGTGATAATGACCACAAGGACCAATTAACATTTAGTCACTAAAGGAATAGGCACAGGTGCAACAAATAACACAAATGATGACTCTGTTCAAGTTTGGTGTGTCAGAAAGCGGTGTGCTAGTGGATCACTTCCAATTTTTAGCCTGCAATTATTTAATGATAATTCATATTTGCCTTTATCCTTCTGTTTTTTTTCTCCCCTTGTCTTAAAATCTACCCTGGCTGAAGATCTTGGTGAAATTTACACCAAACATCTACTTTAAAGATCTTAGTATACAGACAACCACTTTCCCAAAAAATGATTTTAACTAAACTAATATGTGTATTAATATTATATGCACACTATTTGGGTATTTATTCAATTAAATGTATAAATCTAATGAGCAGGTATTAAAAACAGACCCTTTTCCTGTTGAATATTCCATTTGTCATAGTGGCAAAAGCACAGGTTTAACCAATTATTTGACACTATGATTACACCTATGATTTTAGTCATAATGCCAAATGTCCATTGTGGTCAAGAGGTTAATATAGACTTTGTTAATTTGTTATTGACTGAAAGTCATGAATTCGTTATTATGTAATGGGTGAATAACATGAGGGACACTGTCAGTTTTGGTTCTCTCTCTTCACTCAATTTACAATTTTATACTGATGACTACTGATTTCACTTCAGTTAGTAACACCAAATAGACTGTCTTGTGCATATTCAGTCTTTTTACTCTGGCAGTGACAAGTAGTTGCTCAGAGAACACAAGTCCAGAGTCATCAAAGGGACAGCCCACACGCTGTCACAAACTATTCATGAAGCGCAAGCTGACACATAATATGGGAGTGAATCGTCAACAGTTTGTATGACAGGCCATATTGAAGAAGTACAATGTAAATACCAGTTGTCTATAAATAGATCTACATATGTACATCTATTAATCCCAGAGGAAAACAGACACTGAGCCAATAAAATGTGTTTCATCTACAACTGTCATCTTTTATCTGTTCTTGCCTTATTTATTGTGTATATTTCTTCATTTTATTCCTTTCTTTCTTCGTAGGTATAATATCAGTACCCTTAGCTCTTAGAGGCACCCTTCTATTTAACTTGTCTTAAATTAACACAATGTACTGCACTTAAAAAATCCTTTCTAGACATGTTTTAAGTGTTTTATAGTATTGAAAGAATCTGAGAGGGGCTGGAAATGCATCTACTCTTTCTTCTTCACTGCCTCATGCCCTGACCACCTGCTTGCACTAGGTTGACTGATAACACAGCAGTATTCAGCAAGATGGCTACCATTACTGTAAAGAGATATTCAGAGAGATTCAGCCTGGCATGTTTGAGCTTCAGTCAGACCCAGACTCTGGCGAGGAGTCTTTTATGTGCCAAAACGGTCAACTAGTAGATGTATTAGAATGGCAAGTGCAGTTAGCACCTTTTATTCGTTCATGTTGTTTGTTAGCTTGAAACTGGCAGTGGCTGACAGTGGCATTAGTGGTGCAAACTCTCTCTCTCTGTATTAACAAGTCTTGTTTGAACTGAGGGTTTTAGGTTTCTTTGCCTGCCATTGTCTTTTTACTTTGTGACACTCCAAATCTAGCCTTACAGAGATATGTTTGAATCCCAGATTTTAGGGAAGAGCACAAACATCACCCCCCTAAGAGTAGGAGTTTGAAAATGCCTTTTAATAATTTTTTTTTTTTTTTTTTTGCACAGATACACTTCAGTATGTACAATTATGAATCTGACATTTTAGGGGCCATAAACAAAAGAAAAACACATTTTTGAAATGAGGGGATCTATGAAGTCAGACCAAATTATATTGTATCTAGGATCTGTCAGTGAGCGGAAACATGAGATCAACGTTATTTTTTTGTTCTAACAATTATACATAGGGACCCCAAAAACAATACACATTCAGAATGATTCTGATGTACAACACAACACAAGTGACATATAATGTTGTTTGTTTCAAAAACACAGAAATTGGCTTTTTGTTATCATGGAAATCCAAAAATAAACACTGAGTAATTGCACCAGCAGTGCTGATTTGCTGGCAGCAGCACAGCATGACCTCCTCCTCTGACTGACAGAGGACATGTAGTGGATGCGGAAACAGGGGCATTATTTGTAATATTTGTAAACAAATCTCAAGTTGAAAAATATGATGGAAAAATTACACTACAGGTGATGCACATGGATCTGCTGCTTCCCACCATCTGGCATTGTATGTGTGTTTGTGTCTGTGCATGTGTGTCTGTGTGTGTTTTCCTGTCAGTGAGTTCATTTATCAAGGATTTTTATATTTGTTTATCCACAGAGGCTGATAAGATTGACATGCAGAAGGAGAACTGGTTACTTGTCAGGCCTGCGTTAACGGTTTCAAGCTTGAGATAATTATTTACAGAACACCCCAAGAATAGTGACACTGACTACACTAGGTTGAGAGTGAGATTCAGTGTGTTCACACACAAAAAATAAAAGGAACTGAAAGTTTACATGATTTCTTTTGTAACCAACTGAATGTCCAAAATGAAGCTTAAAGACGAAATAATATTACGAGGATAAGACAAGTAAAACAACTTTGTTGTTTCACTTTTATTTTTTATCCTAATTAATTTAATGCGAGATTTGTTTTTAGCTGACTGATTGCACCCACTGTTTGTTCATTAGAAATTAGGGATTCAAAATGCATAACAACCCATGGGTACAGGAGATGGGGGTTGCAAACATTTCTTCACAAGGTTACAACCATCCCCCACTTTTTTCAGTATTCATCAAACATGGAAGTGAGAACTGAACAGAAAGGGGAAAACAGATTGGTTACTAAGGCCCCTTCCATCTGCCGTGTCAGATGGAAAGAGGGGAGGGCTTCAGTGAGTGTAAAAAGTCACTATTGCTGTCAATGACATATAGTAGTAATCAAAAATTCTTGCAATACTTCCACACCGTGGGGCCTCACGTCAACACCATACTGCTTACATCAACAATTACTGCAACTACGCAAGTAGCATGGCAGGTTTAAACAAAGAAACTCTTTAGCATTTCACGTCAAGAATTATCTCAAAAGGAGCTGGATGTGTGGTAAAACCAGAAGGTAATGAGTGATGTTGGGTGGGTCCTTCACATTCAAACCTTTGTGGATAATGTAGACGTCACATAATTAGCTACTGTCACATTCAGCTCGTGCTTTTTGTTCTGAGAACAAGACTAGGAGGCGGCAGCTATGCTTGGAATCTCTGTGAGAGTTACCTTTAGCGCAGAAATGCTTGGAACTAAATGCTAACATTAGTGTGCTAGCATGCTAAAAATGAGAATTATTACAGTTGCTAGTTATCACAATTCAAATGACAGCTTAAAGTAAAAGCTGTCAAAGCTTATTGCCAGCTTATATGCTATCTAAGCTCATCTAAGAGACTTCAGTTCCACCTGTGAAAGTCAGTGTTACAACCTGGGTGTCATCAGCCACATAAATAGCGAGTTTATTGCAATTCATGTTTCAGTACGTTCAATGATCCACATTTGCAGCCCAAGCCCTAATGGTGCCTTAAGAAGAAAACTTATTGAAAGCATACAGGGACAAGAAAAAGGAGGAAAAAATAGTAAAAAGGAAAAAATGTCTAAAAAGAACCCATAGGAGAGAGGTTCTCCCTGAAGGGTTGGTGATGCAATAGGTGCCAGAAGTTGGAAAATTGTGATTAATATGAACAAGTTGTGTTTAAGTGTGAAGGATAAAAAATGCCCAGAGAGGGTTTACTAGTAGAATGGCAAAAGATTTTATACACTGAGTTCACAGCTTAATTATAAACATAGATAAATATCCTTAATTCTGACACAACATACCTGTCATACATCCATTTATACACATTTCAGGAAGTTCATCTTATTTAGGCTTTGTGGAGGATGTTTCAGAGAGGTGCTGATTCAACTCTATAGTCATTTCACTGGCTGTATTTTGTGCTGCTGTTGAATTGTTTTGTATTATACTGAAAGGAGCCTCTTTTTTATCCACCCCTGGAGACACGTAAATAAGAATGGACAAAAAATATATAAACATCTTTCAATAAGCACATTTTTTTGGCTTTCTTTGTACTCATTGTGGATTGATGGTTGAAAGAGGACTGAGGAAGGCCATCAACATCAAACCAGGACAATAACGCCTGAAAAGAGGAAGTGGTCAGTAACAACCCTCACAAGTGCTTACAGCGCCAACGTAACATTACTTCCTGGACATTTTTTGTCAGAGTTTCACAACAATTTGCACCTTCGAAAAAATCCTGGTCATTCACAATAGAAAACCGGTGAAATGAATCCTCAGGAAAGCTGCCTCAGTTTATTTGTTGCCAATCTCTTCATTTTGGGGGCGGGTGGGGGGCGCTGGCGGGGGGGTGGGGGGGGGGGGGGGGGGGGGGGGGGGGGGGGGGGGGGGGG
>JAPZDV010000001.1:5502120-5525881 GCA_029814665.1 Acanthurus lineatus
ATTTGCACCTTCGAAAAAATCCTGTTCATTCACAATAGAAAACCGGTGAAATGAATCCTCAGGAAAGCTGCCTCAGTTTATTTGTTGCCAATCTCTTCATTATCCCCCCGCCTTTCTTTCTCTCACACCCCCCTCCATGCTGCATTGTACACAAACTGGAGCACTGTACTTATGGCATGTGGTGCAGAGAATGAGTCAGACTGCCCACCAGCTGTGAGCATGGCTTGCCAGTGGGGAGGAGTAAAGATACTTCATGCAGGGCAGGCAACAGCCAACAACATTGGTGTGGGTGATTTACAGGGTTATTAGGATGGAGGCCAACAACGAGCTACAAAAATGGACTTGAAGAGAAATATTCAAATGACTGGAAAAAAAAAAATAATGCACACAGTTGAACACCTACATAAACTCTACAAATCAGCATCAATGAAACCAGCATTTCCGGGAATAAACACCTACACCTACTTTCAGAGGACGTAGTGGACACCTAAGACAGAAAATAAATAAATAAATAAATGATTGAATGAATGAGTGAGTGAGTGAGTGAGTGAGTGAGTGAGAGAGAGAGTGAATAAATGAATGAATAAATAAATAGAGAGATAAAATCCTCTTTTACTTGTTTTTTCATGAGGTTTCATTGGTCCACAGGCTGAGAGCAAGACCACAGCTACCACAAAAGGCACTAAAGTCATGTCCTATTGTTTCACGTTAGCCATAAATTACAACTGATGAGTTTGCTTATATATTTTTGATATGTTGTGGGTTAATTTTATATTTTTACATTTTAAGAAGGAAAAGTAACGAAAAGGTGTGTCTGGAAATTCTTGGTAGTCTAGAAAAAAAGCTTGGAAGCAGAATTTAAAGGAGGATAGAGGGGTCTGATGAACAGGCTGTGCAAAATGTAGTATAAATAAAATTTAGAAGAAAATGAACTGAGCTTAGTTTTTTATTATTATTCCTGGCTATGGCCCTTACTCAAAGCGTTTGTACCAAATCACCGTTGTGAAACTGCAATGGGCATCAGTCAGACCAAATTTTAATGAATACCCTACTAATGGTTTGCAGTCTCTCATTTGACATCCATGAATACCTAATCTATGCGTTTAATCTGTGCGGTTCCTCCTGTTTTCGGGCACATACACACTTGCCTCACGCGTGCAACCAGCAGCTGAAAGCATATTAACCAATTAGCGGCGTTAGACAAGGGGTCGCCCTTGGCACGGCAATTTCCCAATTAGACAGGAACACGTGAATTTGCTCCACTACTTAGAGCCATGTAAACGGGCCGTTCGTGTCTTCACAGAAAAAGACAACTTAACTCAGTGTGTGGAAAAAAAAGGAGATCGAGAATTATGCATGCTTTGGTGAACGCCTTCAGGCGCTGCCTATCCTTCCTCTTGCCTCCCTCTTGGCTTTGTGTCAGCTTTTGCTTGTGGGTTGGGAGTGAGTGCGAAGAGACGCTGCCGCGGCCCAATCCCAGAGCTCGTTTCAAAAGCAGAAAGCCTCTTACATATGAGGAAGTAGCAGCAGTAGCAGCAGCAGCAGCAGCAGTAGAAGACCAAGGAGGCTACAGCCCGTCGGTCTCGCCAGGTCCAGGCTGCGTCTCGCTGGCTGCTACAAGCCCCGCTGCTCCTCAGGGCCCTCCGTCGGGTCGGATCTGGATCGGGGGTCTCTGGCGAGCCGTGGAGCGCGTCTTCGGAGCCCCCTGGGTCCTTCTCCGCCATCACTGGTGCCCGAAGAAACGTCGAGCAGCTTTACGCACCCCGTATCCTGTCTGCGTCTTCGAGTCGAGCAAGATTAAAAGCTTCCAGGGAGGCGCTGCTGCTGCTGCTACAACAGCCGAGGAAGGGAAGGGAGCGTGTAGAAGCATCTTGACTTATCCGAGGAACATGAGCGGGTCCGCGGGGATCCCCAGTCCGAACCCAGCGGAGTGCGCCTCGGATGCGTCAGCGGAGCAGGCTATCGATGAGGTAATCACCGTGGATCAGCACTCGCAGGAGATGGGGACGGTGACGATAACAGTGGCCATTCAAGCGGCAGAGGACGAGGAACCCGAGGAAGTGTCATCTAATAATATTGACTTTCTTGGAGGAAGCTGTAGCGAAGACGAAATCGGACGACATGACAAATCAAGGTTTGTGTCATCTGCTACTTTGAGTTGATTGCCCTGACGGTCAATGCTGTGATGGTACAAGGTTTGTAAAGTAGTCTATAAACCCAAATCCGTTCTTTAATTTGGGTCATAAACTATTTCCCGGGCTTGGCAGACGTTTTCTTGTTAATTTGACAAATTAGTTTTGTTCAGTGAAGATAAATGTGAGTAAAGTGCATTCTTTGAATACCAGTGGAGGCAGACTGAGTTCACTAAGGTTGGTGTGTGTTTGAGACGTTTTCCTCTCGGTGTCAAGGTTATTGGAACCCTACCAGCCTCTTTATGCGTCGGATTTTATAGCCCACCGTGTTGGCCCGTGGCTACAGTTCGTGAACTGTCAGCACATGAGCAACATGTGTACTGTTGGGTCTTGTTTATTTCACTGAGAGAATGGCAGCTGTGTACAACGATAGTCTACTATGAAAATAGAACTACAATCCCGACAGGTGAATCACGTTAACGACAAAGACATTAGGGGACAACGTAAAGTGCGAGGGGTATGACAGATGCTTACAAATGGGAATGTAAGTTTTCGCAGACATATTTGAGGGATAAAATTATCTCCCGGATGGGCTGAGGAGGAAGTGTTTAACCACCTGTAGGCTGCATCAGTCCCCAAGCCTATAACCAGACACCTGCGAGAGAAAGATAAAAGATGGCACCTTCACTTTAATCTAATTCCCCTGCGTCATGGCCTGCTATTTTTATCCCGTGGCCTATAAGTTCCCTACCCGGACTACGTGCGCAAAGAGTGAGTCAGTGATAGAAAGGCCAAAGGGAAAATAAATCGCCATACCTACCAATCGTTTCTGTTTACTTGGAGGTCACAGGTCTCTGACAGTGAGGGCGTCTGTGACACCTGTGGGAACCGGTGCGTTGTTGCACGTTTTCACACAGGATGTATTTTAAGATCTGTAAACATCTGACAGGAAGCATGACTGGAGCAGTGCAGGTTGTCAGCAGTCCGTACATGTGGCTGTTTGACCTTGTTATATTTCTACAACATTCCTTCAGACATGCAGTGCACTGCTTATATGTCACTTTTTTAAGTTCATCAGGGTTTATTCAGAAAAATGTTGCAGTGTATGCTGTGTGTTCCTGTGTTTTAGTTTGTGTGTCTGTGTACGCGCGCTGACAGTGACTGTATTCTCCTAAAAGCTCAGCACGCTGTCGTCTTTATCTGAAAGTCCTGGGAAGGCAGTGGGCTCCTGCCAGCTGTGCGGTCAGCCGGCTGGAAAGCTGTTGACTGAGGGTGTGCGAGGGAGGGAAGGAGGGGAGGAGGCTGGAGGAGGTGATGAGTCATCCCTAAAATTTCATTCAGACCCTCACTAATCTACAAGGCTACCTGACTGTGCTGCTCCACAGCTTTAGCCAGGTGTCTCACTGAGATCAAATTGTGCCTAAAAGCCCAAGCTAATGCACTGTTGGTACCAGTTTCTGTAAATTGTGTGAAGTTGATTTGGTGAGCCACCATATTCTGTGTGGGAAGGCGAGCCTGCTGTGACTCTACGCCCTTCAGATGGAGAGGTCCTGGCAGTGTTGGGATTGGTGGGACACTGCAGTGTCGAGGTCTGACAGCATAGTTGCTATGACTGGACACGCAGCTTGTCAACTGCTGTAAGGAAAATTGCAAAAGGAAATGGCAGAGTGACACTGTATTCCTGCCAACAACTTGTAAGCCTCTTGCTTATTGTATTAATGAAAGTGAAATGTGTAACAGTTGTAATTTTGGCCGTTTAGGAGATGATACAATCTGCTGTTTCAGTGATGTACAAGAGAGGAGTCTCTGCTGACCATGATGCATGTTGTCTTCCCACACACAGCGGTGCCGGGACCAGTGGAGGGGAGGTGGAGGAAGAAATCTGGCAGCTACCGGATCCAGAGCTCATCCAGAAGTTGGTTGCTCAGATTGAGTACTACCTGTCTGATGAAAACCTGGAGCATGATGCCTTCCTGCTCAAACATGTCAGACGTAACAAACTGGGGTTTGTCAGCGTCAAATTGCTCACTTCATTTAAAAAGGTAACCATTGCTGCAAAGCGCCTAGGGTAAAGACTGGAAACATAATAGGAAATCATTAGAAGTCCCTGTTGTATTAGGAGTAATTGTCTGCTGGTGGCTCATTTTGTGCTTTTAATGTTTTATATTGATATGCCTCAGATGATTGTAAATTGATTAGAATGTGTAGCCACAATCTGCATACATGCCATCTGAACACTGACCAAAATTCAAAAATAAGTCAAACCAAGGCTAAGGAAAAAGTGGTTTTATAATGGGAACCTGGTTAAAGCTCTAAGTCATTTTTGAACTTCTGATCAAGGTAAAGCCGATTAAAAAAATTTAGGAACAATGGCCAGCAGTTTCTTTTGTCAACATGACTAACTGTTAGAGAATTGAGTTACAATGATATTCTCACACTAAATCACAACAGATGACTTAAGGTTCATTCATTCAGATTTGTCAGTTTTTATTTAACTCCTTTACACCTGTTTTTATAATACCCACATCATTTGAGCCTGATAACACTGCGATGACGCACTCCAAACATGTGCCAAAATTATACAGTGATGAACTGAGTAATTCAGTCAAATCAGGATGTTTTGTTGTGTTGAAATGGTTATAATATGAGTACAGATATTGATTCATAAAGTGTGACTACAAGTTACTGATTGATCCTGTTGATAGGTTCCAGTAATTATTAACCATTTGTGTTAACTTAACCCTCGTAACTCTCAAAGAGTTCTTCTCACCCATGTAACAGAAGCATTGTCTCTTTGCAGGTGAAACACTTGACTCGTGACTGGAGAACAACAGCTTATGCTCTGAGACACTCAAAGATCCTTGAGCTAAACGATGAGGGGCGTAAGGTGCGGCGTAAATCTGCAGTGCCAGTCTTTGCCAGTGAGTCGTTGCCTAGTCGCATGCTGCTGTTAAGTGATTTGCAGAGGTGGCCAGAGCTGGCCGCTCTCACTAAAGATAATGGAAGCAGTGAGGGAGGAGCCACTCAGCAGGAGCAGCTTATGAAGCTGCTGCTGAAAGCGTTCGGAACGTATGGCGCAATTGCCTCTGTGAGAGTCCTGAAGCCTGGGAAGGACCTGCCAGCTGACCTGAAGAGGCTGAGTGGCCGCTACACTCAGCTAGGCACTGAGGAATGTGCCATTGTGGAGTTTGAGGAGGTTGAGGCTGCTGTTAAAGCAAATGAAGCAGTGGGGAATGAGGATGGAGGGGCCAGCTCACTAGGGTTAAAAGTAGTCCTGATTGGTACCAAGCCTCCTAAGAAGAAGGTACCCAAAGAACGACCGCGGGAGGAGGGAGGGATGCGCAAAAGTCGCTCGCTAAACAGCAGAGTACGAGAGCTACAGTACCATGGGGACGACTCAGCCTGCAGCTCGTCAGACACTGAGAGCACCCCTACATCCCCCAGGCTGACCAGAAAGTCGCAGTCCTGCAATAAGCTCAGTCCCACAACTGCAGGCATCAGCTTCCAGAACAATCACCTGAGTCCTGGCATGTCCCCCCGTAACAGTCCTTGGTCGAGCCCCCGAGCCAGCCCCTGCGCTCAGCGCAAATCTCCACATTCCCACAAGTCTCCCTTAGCCATTGAGGGCAGACTGAGCCCTGAGCCTGGGCGTCGCTGGGCAGACTACTCCTCAGACAGTAGCCTCACCCCTTCAGGGAGTCCGTGGGTTCAGCGGCGCAAGCAGGTGGCGTCTCAGGAGAGCAGTCCCGTCGGCAGCCCCATGCTGGGTAGAAAGATCCAGAATGCAGACGGCCTGCCACCAGGAGTAATGAGGCTGCCACGGGGTCCTGATGGAACCCGGGGCTTTCACTGTGTCACTGTTGGCGAAAGGGGAAAGACTGCTGCCACTCAGACTTGATAGGTGGAGCATGCTTATGCATTAATTTTCCCCCAGAAAAAAAGAAAAGATTGGAAATCTGAGCTGACCCCACCCCACATTTGAGACTGTGTAGATATTTTTGTTGAGTGCATCGTTTCTCAGTCTTTGTTATATTTTTTATACAATGTTTTGAGTTACCATGGTAACATTAGTAATATACTAATGGGAAACTGAGTGAATGTAAATTGATATTGCTTTGAAATGATCCATGTCACCCCCCATTGCTGTCTAAACTGTTCTATGTGGGGCGGGTTGGAGAGGGAATTCCATTTTTTTTTTCTTTTAAATTGAGAAGTGTCCTCTGTCTTGTGTGTAAAAGCTCACATTATCTGTGGATGGTGTGTAAATGTGTAAGTGGTGTAAGTGGCATAGGCACATTGGCTTGATAGAGATATCACCATATGCCTTTTCTGTATTCGTCGACTGTGAGGTCCATTTTTACATGCTATTTAAAATGAGGCCATAATCTCTCCACTACCACAATGGTTGGACAGAAAAAACTTGGACATACTTTGTTAGTTTTTATGTTTCCTTTTTTAATTTAAGTATTTTCAGTATGTTTTGGTACTTAGTTTCGAGGTTTCTCTACTAGCCCTGTAAATGTTGATTTGTTTGTCTGGTAGCTGCTTTATTTATTTTTTTAGCTTTATTTTTATTGTTTTCCTGATGTATCTGTTTCCATCAGTCTAAGCTCACAGTGAGGTTTGAGGGATCAGGTCAGGCAGAAAAAATGCTCTTACATCTGAGCTGGGGTATTTGTACAGTGCGATTCCTATTGTACAAATAAATCACTAAAATTGCAATTGGACTGACTTTCTCTTCTGTTTATGACACATTTCATGGTGGTTGTGATGGTCTGAAACAAGCATGATCTAATCTAATTTTTTGTTATTTCGGTACAGTAACTTAAGTAAAAGATCATTGCTGTGCCAAGCCCGTAGGAGCTTTTTAGACTTGGAAAGCAGAATTGGCACACTGTTTTTGAAATGGACTGCACAGATGGAAGGCTAATAAGAGAGTTGGATTAGTTGGATTACAAGCTCTACAACCCTCCATGAAGAACATTAAATCGACAAAACGGTGAAGGAGACCTGGTTCAGGGGTTATTTATTTTTGTTAGTTAAATGTAGTGTAAACAGTGTAGTACAGTAAATGGTAATGTCAATGTCTACAAATAGTCCAGATTGAATTTAAAAAATAAAAGAGCAGCATAACTGCTTGCAGAACTATTCACCTCTTCAGTAAACACGCAACAGAGGCTACTTTATGAAAGCAATTAGAGCTCTGATTCTGTGTGGATAAGTCTGTCATTCAGGTTGGACATCTATTCTTTCATTGTCCAAGCTCTTCTCAAGTTTCATGCAGAAGTTACTGGTAATTTTCAAGTCTCGCCAAAGATTCTTGATTGGACTTAAGTTATGGTTTCTGAATGGAATTTGAATGGTATTGTTTTTTTTTTAATCCAGAACATTACTGTCTAACTTTGGCTTTTTGTCTGGAAAATAATTATCTCAATTTGCAATTTTCTTGCAGACCACAGCAGATTTTCCTGATTTGTCCTAATTTAAACATATGATTAAGTATTTATGATAGACAATAGCTCAGTTTTGGGAGACCATCTTAATTTTTGTGTAAACATCTTGCCCATGCCTTTTGGCAAACACTGGTCCAGCTGTGAGTCAGATACTGAAATTGCATAGTTTTGCAACTCTGTGGTTCCTTCAGTGTCTGTAGACCTCTTGGTGGTTGCTCACTGATGCTCTTCTCACAAAGGCAATGAGATTTTTCAGACAGCGTTTGAAGGATATCAAGCCTTTGTCATATCCTTTTACAGACTGGTACTTTTCATCAGCTTCATTAGAACTTGTATGAAATTACACACTGATTATCTCCATCGGGCTAATTCTGCCTTTAAAATTATTAGCAGCAAATTTGATGCTGATTTTGTCATACATGATGTGAAAACATGCAATCAATCCTTCTGTGTTTCATAATGGTCCTTAATTTAGATTGAGCTTCATTTTCACTTTGTCATGAAACGATCCTCCTTGCTGATCAGTGTCAAAACAATTAATTACTCCATTGTGATTGGATGTTGTGTTTTAGAATGAAATGAAAAGGTCAAAGGATGGTGGATACTTTTTATAGGCACAGCAAATTTAGAAATGTCCGCAGGTGGTTTCAAGTACTCCTTAGCAACCATCCAAGTGTGTGAAATCAACGCAAACAGTCAGAAGCTTTTTGAGTGGTTAGACTTTTGAATTAATGTGGTTGAAGTATGCTTTTGTTTATCCACTTCTTGTTGTTACATCTGTTATCTTCTGTAGGAGTGAGCGTAATAGGAGGTCACAGTTTGTGAGGCAGTGATGGATACACAGGGTCAGAACCCATGCTCCAAAATTCAGAGCTGCAATGGGATTAAGTGGGATTACATAAAAGAGAAATGAATAAACTTTTGTTCTCCCCTTACAATGATTAGCAATTCAACATCAGGAAGTCGTGATACTGTCCATCTTTGACAGACAATACGCTGGCTCGACTCCCAAAGACTGTTAATTTTAAAAGGATGAATAAATGACTCAGATAAGTAACACAAAAATTAAACTATTATTCTCTGCAAGTCAAAGTTCTCTATAATTACCATTAAGGATGGTTTCATACTCATAATGAATAAGAATACATCCTGAGTGATAATAGCAAAAGTGAATAGAAGTCTGGCTGTTATTTATAATTGGGCAACAGCCATTAATGTATGAATTGAAGTTATTTAGTGCGATAATTTAGTTATTTACTCGAGACACGATTTTCCCCAACAGAATAAGAAAGATGTGTTGATCTAACTGCATGTTGAAAAAAGAACCTTTCAGCTTTGTGTTTGAGGTTATTGCAGAAATTACCCAATGTCATATCATTGTGCAGTCTGCTTTGTTATTCTTAAGTTCCTCACCAGCATTATATAATTTATCATATAGTTTTTAAAACTTTTACTAGAAAACAATTTACTCACTTTCCCATGTGTAGACATGGATGTATGTACTAACACGTCCCTTCAGCATGCATGAAATATTGTGCCCAGTGACAGGAAACAGAAATTGGTGATGCAAGTAAATCTGAGGTCACGCTGAGGTAGTCAGTGGCAGCACTCACAGAGAGCATCTGGTGGATGCAGGATTACAAAGTCTGTGGTCATTATTTAAATAACAGGTTTTCAAAAGGTGAAAAATAACACTTATGTGTTCTTGCAAAATATAGGTGAGCACTTCAAATCTCCTCCTCAGCTCAGAGTGTATGACAAACACTTGCATCAGTCTGTGGGAGGGAGCTGTGGTGGCTGTGAGTGGGTGGAATCAAATTTAAGGAAATGGATTGAGGGTGGAGCAAATTTACAACAGTCTCTGCAAAGCAGCCAATCGGAAAAGTTGACACAAAATACAAGAACTTTCAAGAGGGGAAAAGGTTTTTTTTTCCCTGTGACCCCCTCCTCCTCCTCCCCTACACACACACATTATGTAACATGAGCACACTTTTATCTACTGAGCTGACTGATCTGCTGAGATAACCATAAAACTGTGTCACTCTCTGTTTAAGATGTTTATCCACTGTCTCTAGTAACTCTGCGCCTTGCTCAAAAGAGCCTAGACAGTGCCAGTTTAGTGAGGGAGTGATCCTCAGTCATTATGTCCTGATCCCCCCCTTCTGTCACAGGCCTCTGGGTAACAGGCCTTTGGCACCACTCCTTGTGTTCAATATGAGAAAAAGCGCAGACATCTGTGAAAATGACCTCAGCTAATAATAGAGCTTTAAACTCCTTTCAGAGGCTTCAAGGAAAACAGAAAGACAGAGTTCATGGCCCCTTAAATCAGAGCACTTGCTCCGCACAAGTTCCCTCTCTTGAGATGATGCTGACCTCTGACCTCTTTATTAAAGGTACTGATTGAGCTTCAGAATGAAATTGAGCAGAATTCTGTCTAGACTGATTGTGGAGCCATGGAGGCAATACTGCTTTTTCTATTACAAATGAACACATGAAACAGCACATCCTTCATTTGTTGTCTGCCCTTAATTTTAGAATTAAAATAACCCAGCTTGAAGTAGGAAGTTTTTCAGCCTGGAAATGGTTGTTAAAATTGTGCCTAGTCTCTTCAACTGATGGCTTGTTCACCCTCTCTCATGCCTTGGAAATCCATTTGTCATACTGAAAAACTTAGAGCAGCCCCATGAAATGCAACTGTAAAGCAGAAGTTGATTAATACATTTAGCCATGGCTGTAATATATTCACAGTAATCTGTTAGTACTGCTGGTGCAATTACAGAAACACATATTTCACAATTTTATTTACATAACTTAAAAAATATCATTTACAGTTTTCCAACAGATTAAAATGACCCAACAATGAAAACAGAAAACATATTTACATTCAGTGAAAAGTGAACACACTTGTGCAACACCATCTCAGGCAAAGATCTTGCATTGTTAATACATGAAGATACTTTTTTTTACAATAAAAAGAATGATAATGCAATTGAGGAAAAATACCAGTTGAATGAGCAGAATATCTTCCATTTGTCTGACATTGGAAACCATAAGAGCAGTTAGCTAATGCAACTAGTGCAATACATTTATTGCAATGTTTGTTACGTGAAAACATACAGTTTGAGATTATTATCAGTGCAATTCCCAAATATCTGACTACATGTTGTGGCAAGTAATGACAGAAATTACAGTTATTGCCCTTTCATTCTTTAAAGATGCAGTTTGAACATAAAGCGGTTCTTCTTATGTATGTATTCATAAAACATATGAACTTTATCAGTGAACTTCCATTTTCCAACATTTAATTTAAGTTTTTGAACACAAGCCATGCTACCTGTTAACCAGCCCTCAGGGCAATGCTTTCACAGCTCTGCTGACTCAATAAATGGAAAAAATAATGTATAAACCGTTGGATTTATCCACAACAGTTATCTGTTGTCAGTAAGAACAGTTAAACAAATTTCCTTCAGCATTTTCATGCTTACCTTTAGAATGTAAATATAAACTTTGAAGCTTGCCTGTTGTGTCTGGTATCACTATAAAAAGCCCTGTAGCCATGGTTGCCATTTGACCCTGATTGATGCATTTATTTTGCAATAACAAAGAAGCAACACACAGCTCCAAGGTGACAGGATGTCTGTAAAGGCAACGCTCCACAGGAAGCCAAACTTATCTATATATCAGCAGGACAGAGTCTAACAAAACCAGTCAAACCAACCACACAGACATAATTACTGGCTCCTCATCCCTCTGCACACCTTCATCTGCAGAATCTCAACAGGGGATGCAAGCAGAATGACTTGGATTGATCTGATGGTTGTGTGGGTAGAGTTGTCGTCGGTTGTAATGAGGAAAACTCTTCCTGTCTGTTAGCAGATGGGATGAGGATGTGTTGCACAGTTAGCTTGGGCAGGTAAACGTGCTAAGAACACAGGATCTCAGATCTTTATGTTTGAAAGTGAAGCAGTGTGAAGCAGAAGAGGGCACAAACCAGCCAGCCATGACTCAGAGCTTTGCTTCAGATGTAGAGAGAACCATCAGCAGGTCCCACATAACCAACCCCAATCAGAAGTACATCTATCAAAGTCCAAATGCCCAGGCCTCCGAAGCTGAATAGTTTTCCAAGGCCCTCTCTCCACTGGCCCAGATAAAACCGATCTGCCCCAAAACCACCGAGTGTAATGCTACAGAGACATGATGAACACAGATTAATCAAAAATCAGACTTATCTTTGGAGCAAATATCCTGATTCAAAATTACCCCTGTAGATTGCTTCCAGCATCAAAGCTGGCCATAACTCATGAGGTAATGGTAGCAGATTTACCTGAGTGCTAATGCTGTCGACCACTTGTATCCACCAGTCCAGTTACAAAATAAACGTTTTGGAAATTGTCTTTTACCTGCAAAAGAAGTAAGATAATAAGTCGACACAGACACTGGTTCTACGGTTCTACACTAAATACCTGAACACATGACTTTTTCTAAATGCTACTAAGTAAAAGATTAAAAAAAAGATTAGTCACCATGCTGCCCAGTGTCTGGTTAACAAGGCACTAGACAGCTGGTGACAGTTACTTTAAACATACTTCTTTGGGATGTACAAATACTGCTGCCAAATCCACAGCTAGTGTGAAATGTGAGCTGCCTGATTTACATCTGGTATATTTTAAGAGTGCAATTAGCAACCATGTAACACAGAGAGCTTGTATTCTGCCTTTTTTTATGAACAAGGACTGAAATCTACCTGACAATAATTACTCTACAGTTCTAATTTTAGATGCAAAAATTGCGTATCAGCAAAATTGTCTTTTAATCACATTAATTATCTTTCAACTGGCTGCTTAACCTGTATGAACAACTTATATGTACCATTTTAGCACCAACTGCGGTACATTGCCAGTATAGAGGTCAAATTAGTACAATGTACTGTAAATACAAGGTTGATGTCTAGTTTAAACCATGCTTTGAAAGTACTAGAGTGTATGAAAGCCTAATAGATGTCAACTGCAAAATTAAAAACTGTTTCCATTGTTAAACACAGGTGGCCTGGGTGAAGGAAGTCCAAACCACTAGACCATATGGGAAATACAATGTCTTTCATAAACTTATTCATCAATTACTATTGGCCAAAAGATTTTAAGTGAATCTAATGTTTTTCAGTCAAACAAGATCTTTTATCATACCTAAACAATGTACATGTTCCAACACATCACAGGTAGCATTGTAGCGCTTGCGTGGGCAGGACACTGTCATACAGTTGGTAGAGTTTGAGCAGCGGTACTGGGATGGATCCAGCTGCCAGCAGAACTGACAGGTGATGGAGAGAGAGAAGTTGGCTAGCTGCTGCCCTGACTCCCCCTTGAAACACAAAAAAGCAGGTCATCACTACACAGCTACTACCAAAACAAAGCACTAAGGCAGCTGTTTGAAATCTCTTACTCTACCTGCACATACAACTATTTAAAGAGGACTGTTGTAAAAAAAAATTCTAAAATAATTCCTGGTTTCTACAAACACAACATGACTTGGTGTGCCATGTCTCATTTTCCCTACTATAAATGATTAAAACAAGGTTTGAGACTTTTACATGTTAATCTTCCACTCTTACTCTAGCTTTACACAGCAAAGATCAATCACAACACAAACTGCTACTCACAATACAGTGAACCCCTTTATTTGGTTTACAAGTGAAGGAAGCTGGTTTCCCATAGGTGCAGTTGTGGTGATAATTGCAGTGAATGCAATCAGCTGGCAGGCGAGTGCACAAACCCCCACTAGGACATTTGGAAATGTCGCTGTCATCATCTGTGGGTGACACTGAAAAAACAGAAAACATTACGTTACAGGGGTTCTTCCAGTACTGATTTAACTAAATCATGGGTCAAAGATCAAAGATTTGGTGCTAGTTAATTAATAAGTAAAGTTACATTCACGACTACCTCTATCTGGAATCTAGGCTCTGGCAGTATAAAGTATTTACTGTATACCGTTATACAGTATGTACTTTTTGAAATATTGTTTTTAAAATTTTGAAATACCCAAGGTATGATTTTCAATATGGTCAACCATACAGAAGCTTCTCTTTCTATTAAGCTGGTAACTTGATGCTGTCTTGAGCACTGCTGGACAGGGCTGGGTCATACATAGCAGAAATCATATCATGGAATGTCAGGCTAAACGGCAATACATAGTACACATCTCAGTTTTTGAAACAACGGTGGTCAAACAATTGTCAGCTGTAAGTTAAAGCTACATTTGGGATGTCATAACCATAATTATAAAAAAAACACTGTGATCAAAATAAAATGCAAAGATGGGTTTCATTGCTGTCAGACAACAGACAGTTGCAAAATGTGCAATGAAAAATGATATAAATACTGCAAATAGCAAAGCTGATATTTGGGTTAAGTTAATAAAAACAACTTGTTTAAGGACAAATAAGCTGCAATAGCACTTTATTTGACAGATATAATGTAGGCACAGACTGTCATTTAAAGTCATGCATGTGTACATCTTAAACTGTGGGTCATGAACTGCAGACTGCTGTGGGTCTCTCTGACTCTGCAGGCTAAGTTTCTCTCAGACTGGGCCATTTGCATGAATGTAATCATGTAAAATTCATCATACACACTCTCTTAAAATGGTTACAGTGTGGAGCCCTGCTACAGGACTTGTGAAATATAAAAAATGCTTCTGCCACTGCTTTGGAGTGCTTGGGGTATGTTCCAATAATAAAGAAAAGCTATCATAGCTTATGCACATTAGTCACACAACAGGCTCAACAATGTCAACAGTAGCTCAGGCTTTCCTTTTTTTCTTTTACACAAACACACATTATGCAAAATATTAATTTTTTGTTGTTGTTGTTGTTGTTGTTGTTGTTTTTCAAATAATGACCTCTTCAAAGGGTCAGACATCCCAAGACAAATATTACTTTTGGTGCGATATTGGAAATGAAAAAAATATTTTTGAGATGATAAAATATGGACTGTGTATCGCCACTGACTTTCAGGTTTGATCTGATCAAAATCCTGATTCAAGTCAATACAATATTGCATGGTAAAGGAAATTTGAGGTTAAAATGCCAATTAAGCATGGATAAGCTAATAATCCAAGTTGTTCAATGCATCATTTAACTGTGTGCAACAAAAAATCTTGATGTTTAAACTACTACTTGTATTAAATTGATTTGAGGATGACGTTATTATAGGAAAGAATAGGGTATTTATGATTGTAAGGTCCAAAATATAATGACTAGATGAAGAAAAGGCAATTGTTATTACGACTAGAAAAGTGGGGTAAGAAAATATAATTTCATTGTCATGCAGGGTTTAAAACCAACAAAAACAACATTAAGAAAATGTTTTGTTTTGTGTCAAGATACAGATACACTATCGATATTATGTGCAGTACTATACTGTTGTGTCCCCAGTAATGGATTATGGTGAATACTGCTAGTCGTGATGACTGACCAATGTTTTTACCTGAGGCTGCAGCAGGGACCATTGGACTGGTGATGACAGGTCCACTCTGGGCATCTCTGGTGTATGGGGGCTCCTGGCCAACATGAGGAGAGCTCAGGTACCCTGACAAGTAAACACGCAATAAACAAGAGTTCAAAATTCTCCTCTGCCGTGATGACGGATGTAAAAATCGAATGGATGTAATACATGTTAAGCTGATTGTGGAAACAATGTTAGTTTATGAACACCACATTCGCGTGTCAAGAGACAAATACGTCAACAACGTTAATATAATCTACAAATACAGAGGTAAATAAAGTATTACACTATATTCTAGGTACAAAGCTACAATTTTTATGAAACAAAAAGCTATTTAATCAGCGCAATTCACTGTTGTCATTGCTAACTAGCTAGCTAACTATAAAACGTTAATGCTAACAAAGTGGGAAGAAGCTAACGTTAGTAAAAAAAAAACGGTATAAAGCCCTGATAAAAGCATGCCATACACGTAAACAAAACAGGTGTAAATATGTAACATACCGTAAACACATTGTGAAACCATGTCCATGAACAAAACAATAATAATTCCGTAGGTTTTGAAGCACCGTCCTCGGTCCGGTCTCCATGTCTGCCAGTTAGTGGCCATCGTTGCTGCAGAGCTAACCACAGCCGCGTTCAAGTCGCGTAGGAAAAAGTGTAGCACCGTTGCCATGTTCTTGGATCATTTTCCTTAATTTGTAAAGATGACATAAAAACTGTATTCAGCTGAGACTAATCTCTGAAAGTGAGTTTATTACATTTATCCTTTTTTAAACGTCCAAAATCTACACCTCATGACCCAATAGCCGTGCTTTGATAGTGACAAAGTATTTTAGTGACTACTAATTTTAATGCCATTTTCTCCATTTTTATATGTCGTTCATATCTATAATTTCAGGTCGTGGGTTAATCAATAAAAATGTCATAACAATGGACTACATCACCAAAAACCTTGCTTTAAAGTAGTGTGACAAGAATGTAAGAAAATATTATAAAGAAAAAAGTTTTTGTGTATAGTCTTTGCCATGGTCTTTGCAATGAATTGAACGCAGCATGGCAAGCAGCAGAACTTCCTGGTCTTGATCTTGCCACTCCCATCGCGCGCCACCCTCAGCCTCGGCTGTCCATGTGATATAGTATGATATACTGATCTTCATTTTAATCACGTCTTCTGTCTGGTCAGAATGTCTGTATGCTGTGAATTCTGTAGAAGAAAGTGACACCATCTCTTAAGATATGTGAGGATCATAAGTCCTCTTATAAGAGCCACCTATGTAGAAAGAGGAGTCATGGAGGAATTAATGTCCCTATATGACACTGTTACATCCATTATTTTATGATGTGCGAGGATAAGGCTACTGTTTGCTGGATGAGGAGACTAGCCCCCCACACTTAGGTTGTATCTCCATTTTACTGTAAATCTTTTCACTTTGCCTGCAACATCTGCTCAGTTTTATGTCACTGCTTTGGAATCAGCACACTGATGAAGCATGAAAAATTCCTGGAAGGTGGATGTCTCTAAAAATAACTAACTGCTTTTCATTATCACATCAAGTTCTTTTAAAAAGAATCAGCCTTCCATTTAAAAAAAAAACAAAAAAAAACAACAACTGCTCACAGCCAGTAAATTCATTTTATTTTTGGTGTTCCCCTTGGAGACAGACCTTTTTGAAAAATCAGTGCAGAACTCACATAATCTCTTATGATCACATTGTTTCCTTAAATAACGAAGTATCTCCCCTTGAACTGCTCTTCACTCAAATCACTTTGACGTAATTTATTACCCACATCACATACAAAAACTTGTTTTCATTTCCTTCATACATAATTGCATGGGCACTTCAGATTATCTTACAGACCCAGTCTTTGCATTCACTTACAGAGCATCCACTCATCAGTTCATCTGTCTCATTTCTGCTCTACATACTAGACTTTCAAATATGGCACAGTTGCACCAAACAACCTCTAACATGTGCCATTATTTGTTACATTGTATGTGCCATTATTTGTCCCATAACTGCTCATCCAACTGTGGCTGAGGTATTCAAATGCAGGAAGCTGGCTTGTTCTTTGTCTCGATCAGAACTCCTCCTCTGCGTTTCGACAGCGGGATTGTTTGAGCAAGGTCAGGCGAGCTAGCACCTCGGCCACCGACAGCTCTCCATGGACCTTGTTGTCCCTTGTGCGCACATTGACAGCATTATTCATCTTCTCCTTCTCCCCGACCACTGCCAAGGCACGAGAAGACACAACAGCTTGACATGGGCCCAGTCACACCACATACACAGCTACCCTAACACATTCCCCACATTGTGCAACAACTGTGGGTGGTTAGCAAGCTTGGAGATCCATTTGCTTTGTATTCAACTAATTGAGGCTTATTATTTTTCTAAAAGAGTCTGCTGACAGCCCACAGTTACAAAAAGACCATAGCAAATATTTTTTATATTAAGGCCATTTTATATTCTTTACATTCCTGTACTGAAACTTCCTTTGTTTTAGTTTTTTGAACACTTATTATCTACAGACAATAGTAACTGCGGATGGATTTAATCAAACTGATTAAACTAAAGCAGATATGATTAAAAAAAAACACTAAAAACAAACACATAACATCTTGGAATATGTTTGGCAGGAGTGTAAAATATATTTTTGGAAAGAGAACTGAAATGTAACAGATTTGTAGCAGCCCTTTCTCTCATTAAATGGCTTGCCTGATCAGTTTAACAAAGGGACAAAAACAGCTTAGTAAATCTAAAAAACTGCAATTATGCAATCTATTTAAAAAGATGTGAATGTTTTGGGTGTAACCACTTAAATTTATTTTTGAAGTGACTGCACTCAGCCTTCAGAACAGCACAAATAAAGTGGGGCTGCTCTCAAATCAGAGGTCTAAAGTGTACAAAGTGCAGTAAAATGTTCTCACCAAGAATGAAGTTATATTGGGCCAACTGAGCATTACGGATTTTCTTGTTCAGAAGACAGCCTGCGTCCAGGTCAGCATCTGCCATGAAACCAGCTTCTGTGAACTTCTTACACACCTGGTGGGAGGAAAAAAAAAATAATTAAAATAATGATCATGAGCATTATACAAGTTATCATTCATATGACTGTGCTTGGATGTAGTCAAGATAAGCAAGTGGAAGGCTTACCCTCTTGGCGTAATCCTCACAGGAGGGGTTGACAGGCACTAACATGACCTGACGTGGAGAAAGCCACAGAGGCCTGTGAAAGGATAGAGAGAGAACGATGTTTCTATAGCCGCCCCAAAAATTTTATTGTAACAAAAATGCAATTTATCCAAATTTGTGACCACAGCAGTGGGCCTTATCCACATTAAAAGGTTCTTTCTTTTCATTTTTTAAATTAAATAACGTATCTAAAGTTGAAATCCCTCAAGTGCAAGAGCTACCAGGAAGCATCTCACCATTTCCCTGCATAGTTCTCTGTGAGAATGGCGATCATCCTCTCCACCGAACCCAAGATGGCACGATGGATGATGACTGGTCTGGCTTTGTCATCTCCATCCTTTCTGTAAGATAATGCATCAGAGACAATTTTCATAATAATAATAATAATAAACAGCAATGTTATAGAATTTTAATTGGATCATGTCCAAATTTTTTTACTCAAAACAAGGTGAGAAAGGGCTTTCGATATGTATCACAGGCATTTTAACATTGTCTTCATATGATGAACGGTTGCTTTGACGGCTGCTTTGAAGGTAACACCATGTACTTATCTTATAATATTTGAGCTGCAATAATTGCAAAAATTCATGTGCTCTTAAAAGCCTCGGGGCCTCCTGTGCAAGACAATACTTATGACAGGGATAATATAGTACAATTTTTTACCATTAACACCACAATCACTTTACTCCTGTCACCTTGATTTACCTCCTGACTGTCTGCAGCTTAAGTCAATCAATATTTACCTCAACTGAACCTTCTTCTTACACACACAGCGACCTCTTCCCTCTCCATATGTAATACTTGGCTGATTGGATTGACTCACAAGCTGTAAATACTATTTGCTGCCTGCTGTTTTTTAGCTATGTGGGCTAAGCATTGTCTTCCCATGCTGAGGTTACATACAGAAGCTCTGGTGAGGTCATAAATCAGGCTGTCACCGACTAAGTAAGTTCAAATTTGCAAACAACTCATCACCTTTTGAAAACACTCGACTCTGCAGAACACAGCAAGCAGGCTGAGAAATCTTATTCACGAGGGGATTAACATAGAATCCATGTTGCAGTAAAGTGCACAAACTCAGCAGTGTGTGAATATTTTGATTAAGTGACTCACCCCACAAAGGTCAAGTTGAAGCGGATAGGCAGCTGGAAGTCCAGCTGAATGGTCGCACACTGGTGGTAACGTCCAATCGCGTCTTTGATCTTAATGTCAATCTGCAACAGCACACAAAGAATTACAGTCCTTCTTGCAAACCTCAGAGAATTAAAATTGATTTTGTTTTCTGCAGGTAATAACAGGAAAGAGTCTGACCTTGGGTCCATAAAAAGCGCCATCTCCGGGGTTGAGTTTCCATGGCTCCCCGAACTCATTCAGACTGTTCTCCAGTTGCTGTTGAGCAGGAACCACAGTTTTACATGTAATTTAAAACTAAACTATGAAAATTGTTTACTGTAAAGCAGGCCAGGTCATATTGTAGTGCAAAATCCAGCACGGAACATACAGTTCAATCTGCACTTTGCACTGCTAATGCACTTTGTATTTACATTTTATGTGATCCCCTTTTGTGTATGCAATGCCTATTATTATTATTATTATTAGAAGTGGCTGTGGTTCATCCACTTATCAGAAGCTGGATGGTTCAATCCTCAGCTCCTCCAGTCTGCATGTAAAAGTATCCTTAGGCAAGATACTGAACTCCAAATGCAACTCCCATGAGCAGGTGGCACTTTGTGTCAGTTCCCCCTGCCATCAGTGAATGAATGTTTAAGTGAACAGGTGAATGTTGACATGCATTTTTTGCTTTGACTAATAATAGTGTAAGTGCAGTTGGTTTACCATTTTAATGACAACACACCTCCTACAGGACTTCACAATGACTCATAGATCTGATACTACTATATGATCTATTAGCACCATCTTGACACTGTCAACATGAGTGTTTATGTGCTAAAATCTTAGGTGAGGGAAAGTCCCAGCATCTGGTGTGCCACCATAGCAGTGTAAGAAGACAAAGTCAAATCTTCTGTTGAATATAGTTGGATTGGTTTTCCTCTGTAAATCTGGGCTATGATACATAAAGGAGTTTACCTTCTCAGCCTGGTTCCACACAGCGATGTCGCCCAGATACTTCTCTGGACGAGTGGAGAGATGAAGCTGGAAGGAGAACCCGAACACATGATAAACACAGCGGAGGAAATCAAGACAGCCCTTCATCTCTGACTCGATCTGCAGGAAAAAAACAAAGATGATTCAGAATTTAGGAAATGACTCATAATAAGTAGGTACTTGTTTTTCACATGCTCAAAGACCTAAACATTGCGTGCATGAACTTGAAAACTATTGATGTGGCCACCTGATCCATCGTGCAGAAAATGTGAGCATCGTCCTGCTGGAAACGCCGTACTCTGGTCAGCCCAGTTAGTGTTCCTGACAGCTCGTTCCTGTGGAGGACCCCGAAATCTGCCAGCCTCAGAGGAAGCTCTCTCCACGAGCGAGGCCTGTGGCTGAACATCAGACTGCAGGACCACCAAAGAGCAGGAAATCAAATGACTGTGACACATTAAATACTGTATGTGTGGTCAGATTTTACAGCATTTAAAAAACACTCTAAATTTACCAGTGCCCTGGGCAGTTCATGGGCTTGAGTGCAAAAATGTCCTCTTCCACAGGGAAGGAGAACATGTTTTCGCTGTAGTGTTGCCAGTGGCCAGATGTCTCCCACAGTTTGCTGTTATAGATGTTGGGGGAGGCTACTTCCTGGAAGCCTCTTCTCCAGTACTCATCCTAGAAAAAACAATAAAACCACATAAACAAGCAAAATCCGCCAGCTGGCCAGCACAGGTACTCTATTAAGCTGAGCTGAATCATAACTTCTGGCGTAAAAGTTGAGTTACTGCAATGGAAACCAGGTACTGTGGGATTATTTTACTCATCTGTTTATTTTAGACAAAAAATTTCATTTCCAGTTAAGGTGTTTAGCAACTAACAGCAGATGAATGATGTTGCGGATAAGATTGCAACAGTGAATCTGTGAAACTGTGTGTATGAAACAGGAAGGAGTCTAAAAAAACATGATGAATGCTCAGTCAGCTTCCTGAATGAATGACTGCAGTTTAGCATAAGAAGAAGACAAAACCTGATTGTTGTGTTCTGAGTGACAAGTGACTACATGTTTTCTATTACAGTCATAAAAAACCAGTCTGCAGCACCCACAAATGCGAGCAGGGTTCCTTGAACATTTTGTAAAAAGAAATGCAAAGCTCAGTGGGAATGTGATTGATTGACGTGATAATGATCTTGCACCGTTTCTGTGCAATGTATGTGAAGGCGTCTTGGCTTGGTCTGGTGTTTGTGGGTGGGTGAAAGTCTTCAAGATGTCAAGATGTCGAGATGTCTTCCAATATGTCACACAGATCAGTTCCTGCACAGTCACTGAACTTGGCAAAAGAGTTCGAGTCATCTTGAAATCTAAAGTTTGGTCAACTTTGGACCGCACTGTGGTCTGCTCTTAAGGTATCATAGGCCATTCTGAACAAACAGAGCTGATTGTTTTGTCCATCAACTGTATTTGACGACCTGGGAAAGAGGCTCAAAATGAACTATCCACCCCCCTTTGACCTAATGATGAAATTTCATGGCTTCCCAAACACAAGAGTTTGTCTGTAAAAGCCAGAGGAACATTTTCAAATGATCCCTCTTTGGAGCCAGTCTGACAAACTACATGCTATCTTTGAGAGGAATACTGTGCTGCTGACAAGCTCCTTAGAATCACAATCTGAAAATCTTGACATTTTTGGTACTGACACCTTCAGTTTGTTATGTATTTGGTGTTTTTACCTCAAAAGCTCAGACTATGATTCAGACTTAATACAGCAATCAAGACAGGCCCCAGCTTTTCTGGGGTCCTAAGCAGAATATGAACTGACTAAGCTGAACGAAACTGTTAAGAGTTGACAATCACGACAAGTACACTGGAAAATGTTAAGCACTGCCCGTGCCTCGTGGACTCTGCAAAGAGAGATTATAAGTGTTTTTCTGTTTCAGCATCTCTAAAGTACCTCTCTTTTTAGAATGATAACCTCTACAGAGATCCTTGTTCTGTCTGTGCAGCTTGTTCTGATACAAAATGGTGTTTGGTGATCTCGACAGAAGTGCCTCAATCAATCTCCAAAAAAGTATTCAAGTCCATCAATACAGTCATAAAAATTTATGTAATGATGACAAAGTTATTCATCACTACCAACAAAAGTATACTCTAATAAAGAAGCATTTTAGAAAAACTTGCTAAAATAAGATCACAAAAAAATGCAACAATTTGAAAACAATATAAAAAAATGCCCCTTTCAGCATTTTAGATAGGGAAACATAAAGTTATATGAAATAAAAAAATAGATGATGTTGATTGAAGTTTTGACCTCAAAATCCTCATTTTTAATTTTGAGCTGAACCTGCTCACTTTGGTTATTGTACTGTTAATATAATACATGCAAATACTTTTAAAATATTAAATTGAAGTTACAGACTCCCTCCAAAATAGGAGAAGGGTCTTTACAAAAACAATCTTAGCAAACAAGCAGTAAATAAAAGAGGCCCTGATAGGCATTTGGCCATCATTCCTACCCTGATGAATTCTGTGAGTGTGTTGTAGATGTAAGCTCCACGTGGCATGAAGAAACAACTGCCGGGGCTCAGATCGTGGAAAAAGAACAGCTCCTGATCCTGTGAAACAGGCAGAGAACAGTTGGTAATGACTTCGCATATCCTTAGAAACTGCAGGTACAACCAGCAAGAAATTGCTCCGTACGCAGCAGAGAGTAGTTCAGTCATCACACAGCAGACCATCTGTCAGTGAGTGGCAGATGAAAAAGGCTGAATGGAAAAGGAGCAGATGGGTTTGGTGTGTCCTGGTAGCTGGAAAGCAGGGCAAACAGTTTCCTTGCAAGACTGTAAAGACATAAGTTATTTATTTCTGCCATCTGAAACTAAATTGCATTAGTGCAAAACTGTCAGCGGGTACAACTCCCACCTCACCTCTCTGTCATTCCATTCTTTTAAGCGACAGGAGTTATGATTGAAGAAACAGATCAGTAATAGTAATAAATTAAATAAACAAAAGTGACATTTGGTAGCATATTGTAGACTATCACAGTGCTTTAACTCTGACACAATTAGATATCAACTACTTTTACTTTAAGTTGTTGCTCTTTTCTTAGAAAAGTGAGACTGTGGTATTTAAAGTCTGCATGAGAAATGTGAACTTTCTTTGTAGAATCAGTGATAAAAATGAATGCCAACATGCAGTTATATGAGAAAAAAAACATCCCTTTAAACAACTTTGAAAAATCTACAGGACTGCAGCCAGCCTCTGCCTTTGGAGAGAAAATAATGCTGCTTGTCTCTCCTGACGGATGTGGATGCCATCTACAAAGATCATGTTCTGAAGCTCTTCATCAGCACAGAGAAAGTTTAAACCATATTATTGA
>JAPZDV010000001.1:5525981-5549949 GCA_029814665.1 Acanthurus lineatus
ATGTGGATGCCATCTACAAAGATCATGTTCTGAAGCTCTTCATCAGCACAGAGAAAGTTTAAACCATATTATTGACACGCAGATTGTAAAAATGATCAGATGAGTGTTTAAATTTAAGTTTAGACCAATTTTCTTTTGACAAATTTCAACATTCAAGTTAGCTTTTTTTATTTTTAGTGTCCATCTTTTTTATTAAGTCATGTTGTTTAGTAAAAGTGATATAAAGCCTCAGTGAGATGAAAACACTGATCAAATATGTTCAGACGAGCCCCTTTTGTTTTTAAATCGATGGATTCTGGATGTCTGTTCCTTTTTAATCTTATTAAAGACTCAATAAGATATGAGCTCAGATTTCAGGACTAAGTATCTGATAAGTGGTGCTTGTGTCAAAATGTGATTAATATGAGATGAAGTGCAAACTGACTGATGTTCACAGTGCAGGAACAAAGATCAACCTTCATGGAGGAACACTGTGTTTCAGTCCAACAGAGTCAGCGTAACAACGGTTAAAGCGATGAGGGGATGCTAGGACACAAAACTAACCTGACCATCACGAGGCTAGTCTGAAGGGATGGGTTTCCATGGTAACGAAGGTCCAGATTATTAAACATCCTTTATGAAACAGAATTTCTTAAAAGGAGCCGTCTTTATGAAACATCACTCAGGGGATCTTTTTTTTTATATATATACATATTCACACACCAGAGCTGTTAGTTCCTCTCTGCACTGGTGAGGTTTAACATGTCTGATTCATTTCAGCAAATAGATTTGTCAAAGAGAGAGCCAGACCCCTGCTGGTGCACATGATGGGGTATTTCACTTCACTGCTATTGGTTGATAACACTGTACTGCATCTAGCTGCTTTGAAAATGTTGTGCTTTCATTATTCAGTGAGCAACCGACAAGGGTCGGCTCTGGATCATGCCACAGAGCACCATCTTTAAAACAACATGCCGCTTTTGTCACCCTCCTCCAACTGGCATCAACAGTAATAGCTTGACTCTAGCGTTTAATATGGAACTGTGTTGTTATTGGTGCTGGCTGAGGTGCTGCCATCTGTGTCTCACATGCTGGAAAACCAGCTGGGGTGCTCAGATGACGCACGGGCGTCCTGAATGTGCCAATTTGAAGAAACACAGTGCCCTCAGCTGGTACAATGCAGCAACAGTTGATTTATGGCAGAACATCACGGGTTTTATGTCCACGTTGTTTTTCGCAGTACCGGTTTGGACCTGACGCGGGTTTGCTCATGCCAACTGGGTGACACTATAAAGAAGATTTGTTCATATATGCTGGCATGTGTTGTTACAGCTCATGTTTGCCTGGAGACTGTGTTCTCGGTCCAGGTTCTTTTCAGGGTTTTACCACATCTATAAACCCACAGATCTAATGTTAAGACTCTCACGAGGAAAAACTCTTATTGAAACCTCAAAGAAGATGTGTCACTCATCACAATATATAATTATGAATTAAAATTCTATTTGTACTGGGTTTCAGTTTACAGTGCAAGACCTCAGCCAGCTGGGTGAGCTTGGACAGGACTGCCTAGTGACTCACTTTGCCAATCTTGCGATGGTCTCTGTTCTTTGCCTCCTCCTGAAAACGTTCCCACTCCTTCAGCATCTTTGAGTCTGGGAAGGAAATCCCATAGATCCTCTGTAGAGTTTCCATGTCAGAGCGGCCCTCCCAGTAGGTTGAAGAGTTCTGATGACAGAGTGAAAAGAAACAGTGGATGTATTAACAGTTTTACATGCTTGGACAAGATCAACATAAGTGGCCACACACTAATTTTTTGAAAACAGCATAAGTTGGTTTGGGGCTTATAGATTTAGGACATTAAAAAAAATAACATAAGATCCTGTGTGTATTTCCCACACACCTTGTAGATTTTCATGGCCTTGATCTTGCCTGTGTGTCTGACATGGGGACCTCTGCACAAGTCAATCAAGGGCCCACATCTAAAAAGGATTTATAAATGACACCATGGTGAACTTGATAAAGTATAAAAACACAAAAAGAACTCACATATCCTCTCAAAATAAAAAGATACCATTAATATTTTTTCTTTTCTCTTGTAGGAACCTTACCTGTAGACTGTGGTAGTGGGAGTGGTGACTTTCTCATTGAGAATGCGGCACTTGAATTTGTTGTACTGAAAAAACAAACACTTTGGATTAATTGACACAGAATGAATGCTCTCCATGCACACACAGGGTTTTTTGTCATGAGTTACAGATTTGACTGAGTGTTTTTTTTTCCCAAATTGCATGTGTGCAAATGATAATAAGCGGACTAGACAAACCTGTATAAACAGGGCAATGTCAAATTGTAGCTAGAGAACACTTTTCTCACCAGTTAAAACAGTTTGTGAAACAGAGCATTTCTGAAAATGGACAACAAATATGTGATGACTCAATCTTCAACACAAGCAGTGGATCTGAGGACAGCACTTCAAACTCACTTTAAACATCTTCAAGAGAGTCTCCTTGCTGATCTCAAGCCTCTCAAAGGGCTGCTTTTCCTTCACCACAGTCTTACACAAAGTTTCCAGGTCCCCAAACTCAGAGCTGGACACTCCCCTGGAAACAAGAGACGCACTCAGTTCATCATGATTGCTAACGGTCCGTGCTGCTCCCACAAGTATGAGGATGTTTCTGTGATTACATAAATGTTTTTGATATGATGAGCCTGTGTTTTTCATCTGAAAGGAAAAGACTGCTAAGAGTGTTCTTTTTGGCCCAACAAACCATAACATCATTTATAAAAAACACGATTACTTACGCTTTTTTAGACTAGAGTCATGTCTGAAGTAGAAGCACCAAAATTGTGTTCCTCCAACAACCACTCAAGTTTCTGTTTACATCCCGGCAGATCGTTTGGATACAAAATATCATCACATCATCATTAATGACATGACACATTTTTGTAAGACTTTGTTATGTTTAGTATATGGCTCCTGAGCTATGGCCAAAAAAATGTGTTTTGTGAGGTTACAGTGACCTTTGATCATGAAAAATCTGAACAGTTTATCCTTCAGTCCACATGGACAATTTGAAGAAATTCCCCTGAGGTGCACTTGAGATGTCGCATAAATGGGACAAGAGAATGGATGGACAGATTGATGGGCAACCTGTAAACATACTGCCCCCAGCTGCAGCTGTCACCAGCACCGAGGCATAAAGATTATATGTTGTTTGAAAAAACAGTAAAAATTCAGGCTCACTTTGATCCCTCCAGGAACATGTCGTAGTAGAAACCATTCTCTATGGGGGGTCCATAACACAAACAACCTCCATAAAAGCGCTCCATTGCCTCCCCCAGAATGTGAGCACTGGAGTGCCAATACACCTAGGATACAAGATGAAGACTTATGCATCAAAATTAAAACAACAACAAAATTCACATTAAAGCAAGTGTATAGTTTAGCTGCTGTAGCTTGGATCTCTTTCTACATCAAACACAAAGGTACAGATTCACATCACCTACAGGAAAATGATATTTTCAGTGACTATAATAAAAAGATTCACCATTGGAAAATTGGACCAGCAGAACTAGCAAAGGGTGATACCACCAATTCTGCAGCTTAGGCAGGGGGTTTGTCCCTCCAAATATTGAGAATATAGCAATCTGTCCCCCGAGAAGTAATATGTTAAATATGTCCTTTTTGTTATTTCCTATTTATTTGCATATGTTAAGGAAAACATGAGTGCATGACACTGTGCCCACCCACACACACACACCCACCCACTCATAAGATATTGCATTACAACAGAAAACATCTCCAAGGTTTTTCATCTGTGGGCACTAGTCACATGTTACATAGTTTTTTTTTATTAATCATTTGGTGTTACACTCACAGCTTGAGCATCCTCGTTGTCAAAGCGCAAGATTTCGAGAGAGCAGTCCCGCTCGAGAGGTCTGTCCAGGTCCCAGAGCTCCGCGTTCACCCGAGAAATCACGGCGTTGTCTGCCAGACCCTGACTGAGGGATGAAAGTGCACAATAGCTGCCTTGGAAAAGCTGCATGGGGATTTCAGAACGATTTAAGAAGGATAAAAATCCTTTCTTGTTGCATAAAATCAGCCACCATATGGTGTCCGCGGCACAAGAGGATGAATCTGTATGAATATGTATTTAATGGGGAACTTTCAGGACTGAACCCACACAGGCACAGGGAGAACATGCAAACTCAACACAGAGAGGCTCCGCCCCCATCAGCAACCAAACCCTAAGACCCTCTGACTGTGAGAGAGCAATACAAATCACTGATTCACACTGATGCTCTACTATAAGAGGGGTTATTGACAGGAAAGTCACATGGTAAACAAAGGGTAAAGTCTCTCTCTAAGCCTTCTGCATTTACTGAAAAATAAAGTTAATCATATTGATCAAGTTATCAGCTATTAATTGACTACACAATTGTAGACTACTCATTTATGGATCTGGCCAGCAGTTTAAGTACTAACCTGATATCACAAGCCAGCTGGTAGGGTGTGGTGAACCAAGCCTTGCCCGTCACCTTCCGCCCGTCTGGCAGCTCCACAGTGATGGGCTTGCTGTCTGCAGCTCTCTTTGCCAGCAGGGCATCACTCTCCTTCTTCAGCTCCTCATAGAGGCAGAGACGCTCTGCAATGTACCCAGGCCAGGGCTTCAACTGCAGCAGAAGACATGGAAAACAACCAAAGCCGAGATGTTTTTCAAAAGGCAGGTTCCGGGGTGAAAACAGATTTTGTTGTTTGTGATGAACTGAAAAGTGATGTTACTGTTGGTGCAATAACTTCAAGGTCCTGTGCTCTGTTAGTATTCACCTCCTTCACACCTCCACCTCCACCTCCTTGTCCCTTGTCCTCTTTCCTCTCCTTCTTGTTGTTCTTCTCAGCTGGTTTGGTTTCTGGGGTTGCCATCTGTCCACAAATAGAGGTGTGTGTATGTGTGTGTGTTAAACCAACAGAAATCAATGAGTTTTTAATCACGATCTTCCTCTGAGTCACATTATCAGCCCATTATTCATGTCATGTCAGTAAACATGTCCAGTGTTCTCAAAGGGTGTGCACACTTGACACTGAGTGGGAGATCTATTTCTGGAAATGAGGTGGTACAGATTGTTTCTTAGCTTCACTGGATAGAGGCCCGCTATGCATGATGGTGTAGCCCTGCTACTATTAACCTCCTCCCATTACAAATGTAGCCATTTGCAGAGTTCCTGTCCCAGTCTTGATTACTACCTTATTATCAGCCCGGTTGTTCCTCTGCTGCACGTTGCCGGTGTTGTTCTCCGGAGCTTTACCACACTTCACCCCTTGTGGTCTCTTGCTTTGCGCCTCCTCCAGCTCCTGCTCCGCCTGCAGACCCCGCCGGAGGTGGAGTAGCCGGTACCTGAGCTTCTCATTCTCGATCCGGAGGATCTCTAGCTCCGGGGAGACCTCCGTCACACCGGAGGCATCCAGACCTTGAATCAATCCATCGCGGAGAGTGGAGATTTCCTTGGTGAGGAGGCAAATTTGCTGCTCCTGAGCGGCCAAACGTGCAGCCAGGGTCTCCGCCATCTTTAAATGATCACTATAATGACAGCTGACTTCCGGCTAAGGTTTTTGGAAATAAAACCGTTATTTACACGCATGCAACCAGGATAAGGATCCACGTTATTTAAATAACAATAATAAAAATACATCATTCGATGTTTATTTTGTAAAATGAATGTAAGATATATTTATATATCTTATGTTGTTCTGTTTTTTTAGCATTATATTTCGAGAGAAATTCAATCACATTATACAAAATATTATTTAGAGTATTGATCAAAGTTGTGATTTACTGCCGTTGTATGTACCCGATGACGTACCAAAATCTCAGGTCTGCTTATAAGACTCCATTTGATTTTTTTTTCCAGTCTATTTTTGCATTGATCATGTGAATATTCTTCTGCGGTTGATATTTTGCAGGCGTCGCTCCTCGTTTGTTTCACACTTCCTCCCAAGAATTTGCAGTAACGGAGGACCAGCGCTAGGGGGCAGTAATGTATTTCCTCATCCCATTTTAATGTCAGCTGATTACTGCAGTGCAGCGTGAGACCAGACTTGTTGCAGTAATGTAAACACTGACTTTTCATTCATATGTGGTAAATTTGTTAGCCTACTGGTGAGTTTAAGCTATTTGCATATTATTTTAATTACGCTGAAATATTAAGCCAATGATCTCAGTTTATTTTTTTTGGTCAACGGTCGACTGACACCAACGTTCACTGCAGTTTATACATGCTAACGTAGCTAGCGTTGACAGTACAGTGCCAGGGCACAGCAAGTGCTACGTTAGCTAGCTTAAACTAAGAGCTAACTCTTCAACATATGTACGCTAAATGCGACTCAGAAGCATATTGCTCTTCTATTTCAGCCCAGACCCGCCGGGGCAGACTAATGTGGCTGTTGTCAACATGGCTTCAACCTCCAGCTTTGCTCCACCAAAACTGGCTGACTACATTCTTACAGAGCGACTTGGCAGTGGCTCCTATGCCACAGTCTACAAAGCCTACAGTAAAGTGAGTTTCTGGACGAAAGTCTAAGGCTTTGACTGTTCACATTGAATATATTTACAGCCTCGCTTGTATTGAAAGTAAAGTGAAGTTATTTCGTTAAAAGTGAAAGTAAAAACTGTAGTTCTTTATTGTTGCATTGCAGGGGGACAGTCGAGAAGTGGTGGCAGTGAAGGTGGTTGCGAAGAAGACCCTTAACAAGGCATCTACAGAAAATCTGCTCACTGAGATAGAAATCCTCAAGACTGTTCGTCATCCTCATATAGTCCAGCTTAAAGACTTTCAAGTAAGCTCAGTTGTAGCTTTTAGATTTTTGGTAACTTACACAAGGGGTGCTTTTTGAATAAATATAATTTTCCAGGACATACAGTGACCTCTAATGGCACTATACCCTGGAATGGGAATCTCTGTCCATGCTGCCTATAAGTTGATCCAAAGGGGCATGTCATTTTAGATGGAACAGCAAGAAAACATCATATTTGGCAGAGATGGTCACTAAGTTTGTGTCTGTAAAGCATTTATAGTGGATTCAAAGCAACAGTTGCTACAACAGTTGTAAGATGCGTTATTCTTCCCCTGAGTTGTCTGAATTCTTCTATTTTTTTTAGTGGGATGCTGAAAATATTTATTTGATCCTGGAGTGGTGTTCTGGTGGAGATCTTTCCAGCTTCATTCGCAGTCGGAGGATTTTACCTGAGAGGGTGGCCAGACGCTTCCTGCAACAGATGGGTGAGTTTTTGCAGGACCTTGTCACATTCTGTTAACAAATACAATGTTTTGTTTATGTTGAATTTAATAGACATAAGACATATTTTTAAGGCCATCAACACAACAGGGTTAAGTTTCATGTCACCATCTGCATTCTGAATCTTATCGTATTATTACTTTCTTTTTAATCTAAGGAGTTTTGACCCCCTTTTTTAGCCATTTAAACAGTAAATTGGTTGGAAAAATGGGTAGAACTCACTCTTGTGGTAGAGATAACATGCTTATTCTTATTTAAAATTTTTGCTTATTGAAATTTAAGGTCTGTATATTGTAGGCTGAGCTTAGTATCATTGTGCTGTTCTCATTATGTTCTCATGTATGTGTGTATTTGCATAAACAGCCTGTGCCCTCCAGTTTCTTAATGAGCGAAACATTTCACACCTGGACTTGAAACCCCAGAATATTTTGCTGAGCGGCTCTGTCCTCAAACTAGCAGGTGATCTCATACCCGCTCACCCAGTCATTCATCAAGAACACTTCAGTAATGTTTAAGACACTATGAGATTTGAATTACTGTCATGCTACTGAGCTGGTTGCAGATTAGAAAGTTGACTTTTTTATTTTGCCCTGAACAAGAGTGCCAGGAATAGTTTCCACTTGAATCTCTCACGGTGTTGTTTATAATGTGATTTGCTGTCAGATTTTGGTTTTGCCCAGTACATGTCACCATGGGATGAGCAGAGTGTCCTGAGAGGTTCTCCTCTTTACATGGCTCCTGAGATGGTGTGTCAACGCCAGTATGACTCAAGGGTAGATCTCTGGTCAGTAGGAGTCATTCTTTATGGTGAGTAGTTTGCATGCAGTTGTCTTTTAAATGCATAATATCCTGTCATAAATAACATAAATCACCCGCTGCTTCAGATAATCCTCATTAAATTGTCAATTACATATTCAAGTGACCAAAATGTTCCAGTGTAGTGAATCTGGTGAAACTGTGTGTCATTCTCACACATTAAAATTTTTAATGTCTCAGCATCACCTCTTTTTCAAAAGACAAAAGGCATGTTGGTAGGCTGGCCATGGCACTAAGTAGACCGATTTCAATATTGTGCCATTAATCATTAAATGGTAGCCTTGTTTGATTACATTTTATTGTACCTCACATTACTATAATGGCACACTACAGTAATTGTACTGTGTAGAGTGACAAAGTACATAATAGGAGAAGCTCTTATCACTGCTAGTTATGAAAACCAGACAACATGTAATTTATAAAACTGTCAGTAAGAATTTCTCATTAAATTTGACATTGTTCATAACAATGACAAATTGAATTTAAGATATATTTAAGGTAGATAAACTTACATCATTTATAAATTCAATACGAATATTTAAAGCCAACACACTTTTTACCTTAATGCACAGTAGGTTAACACTAATGCACAGTTAACACTCTGTAACCAACACAGATGATCTATTTGCAAAAGTCTACCTAACATTGTTTGTATGAATGCAGAGGCACTGTTTGGACGAGCACCATTTGCATCAAAATCATACGCTGAATTAGTGGAGAAGATCCGGAGTAATCAACCTATTGAGGTAAGAATTGAGAATAAAATGAGGTACTCACTAATAAATGCTGAACTGAGACAGTTGGTCCGGATGAAAAACAAAAACCACACAAATGACTCATTGTTCACACTAGTGTACTAAAATAGTGCTACATTGTGCTGCATGTTTATCGTTTGATGGTTGCACATGTTGAGTGTGCTTCTGATGTCAAATACTGTTTTTTGTCTGGATGAACAGAAACCTGTAAAACAACAGTACATATTTTTATGAACTGTCATTGCACTAAATGTTCCTGTGATTGTTTCAACAGCAATAACATGATGAAAGCATGAATACACAAATAACATCACATGGTAATAAGAAACGTCAAAAGTTTTTAGTAGCCTTTTAATGGTTAAAGTCACTTCTTTTTGCAGGTTTAATGCTGAAACCAAACAGAAGCCAAAATGCAAGAATTAAGAGCATTATATGTTTTTTTTAAATGCATGTCCTGCTGCTACTCTCCCCTTTAGAGGCAAACTAACATGTTAATAAATGTTTCCTTGTTATGTCCTTGTGACATTTTTCTAAAAACACATTACTGTTGAGTCAAGGGGGGCGTTTCTCTCAGCACTGGTATTTGTTTTTTCCCCATTTAACCACTAGATGGCAGACTTTCACAATACACCATTACAATCTCAAGTTACTTCTTTTTCAAGTTTAAAGAACAGTTAATGATACAAATCAAAAAAAAAAAAGTTTCACACATTTTTCAACAGGCTTATCAATAAATTTGACAATAACCTGTTCAGAAACACAAATTGACGGTTTTTTATTCAAAAGTCAATTGATTAATGATATATGTGTAAAAACTCCTTAATGGTTATTTTTTCGAAATGCTAAATTGATGTTCAAAGATTTTAAACAAGATTTTTGTCTTGAGTTTAATGTGTTGAAAAAAAGAACAATAATGGATTGCTGGCACCTAAAAGTAAAGGTTGTGCCTCTGTCCTTGCCTGCTGCATGCACAAACCAAATGTCAGTTACCGCAACACAGCAACAATTAAGGTCAACAGTACATTTAATGATGTAGAGCTTTCAAAATACTTGAATTCTTCTGTCAGACATCAAGTTTGAGCTCAATGGTTTGCATTAGTGTACGGTCCATTACCCGGAGATTCACATCGAGAGTTTAAGGTCATCTTTTGATAAAAAGTGGTGATGTGAGACTAGAAGGTCTCTGGCAGCAATCTGCTGTCCTTTTCCCTTGGATTGTCCTGTGGATTGAGTGTAACATAATAAGGTTGTGTTTTGTGCATCAGCTCCCTCCTGGGACCAGGGTATCCAAGGACTGCAGAGACCTTCTGTTGCGGCTGCTGGAGAGAAATCCAGATGCCCGGATCACCTTTGCAGAGTTCTTCACCCACCCCTTTGTGGATTTAGAACACATGCCAAGTCCAGAGAGTCTACCGAAAGCGGTGAGAGAATAAGAAGAAAGGGAAGTATGCGCTGGCATGTGTGTGTGTGTCTACTCTAGACTACCGTGAATAATGTGTGTATGATTGACTGAGCATATGTACACATGTGTTAGTAGGTTTATGCTCATGCCTGCACCACATGTGCCTTCACGCATGACCCTGCATGCATACAGAAGCAATGGAGAGCTGCACCAGTTTGCATTCAGTGATGCCAGTTTTGATTTCTTCTTTTCAGAAAGAGCTGGTACTGCAGGCCGTTCAGAAGGACCAGGAGGGGGAGAGGTCCGCTGCTCTGACTCTTTACTGCAGTGCCCTTGAGCACTTTGTCCCTGCTATTCACTGTAAGAGCAACAACCACTCTCATATCCTGTCTATGGCTTAAGCTCTTCAACAATGCACCCCATTTTCTTTCACCATAATAAACTGGCAAAGTAAATGCACTGAATCAAAAACCAAAACATCTCTTCTCTCCAACCCCTCCAGACGAGACAGACCGACAACGTAAAGATGCCCTCAGGCAGAAGGTAGGCCTGAAAACACTCCCAGCATTCACATTTGGATTACTTTTCATTTTCAATTGGTCTTTTTTTTACACTCCAGTGGCTTTCACTTGGAATGAATTCTCCTCTATGAATACCATATGGTGAGGATGAAGAGCATATGGCTTGGTAGACATGATTAGGCTGAGTCAATGTGAGAGGACTTCCCACAGGTCAGCCAGTATGTGTCCAGAGCCGAGGAGCTGAAAGCCCTGGTGGCCTCAGACAACAGACTGAGCTTTGAGGAGGCCCGGACCTCCAGGGATGTTCTACGAGGTAATGAACACAGCTCAGCACAGAGGCAGGGCCACTGTAGATCGACTTTAGCCTCGTCTGTCTAACAGGCAACATGAGTAATGCAATATTTTTGGTTTTTGTATTTGGTTTTACACAAATAATGATATTCAAAAGTAGTTTCCTCCTGAATGATTATTAGTCTTGTAATTGCATGCACCATTAAAAAATAGCTATTTATTAATGTAAAATTTGATTTAAAAAATGTATACAAGAAAGCAAAAATGATTGATAGTTTTTACTTTGTCTTTGTAAATGAATCCAGTTGTTGGCTCTGTCTCCAAAGTCAGAGGTCAGCTGCAGCATAGCAGCTCTGGGTTTCTAAGAATTTTGTGTTTTGCTCAAGAATACTTACGCTCTATTACAAAGATCCCCTAAAATAAATATTATGAAAACTTTAAGTGTCCTTACAGTACTGGAGCCTCCGAATGCTACAGAGGACAGATTGATTACAAAGTGTTGCATATTTTCTAATAGCATTCATTGATGATGCACTTAGATTGATGTACAATAGTAAATTGTGTTTTCTGTTTTCTTTCCACTCCAGAAATGTCTCGAGACCAACCACGACTGCTGGCTGCACTGGAGGTGGCCTCTACTGCCATTGCGAAGGTCAGAGGGTGGTTCTGCTCAATGGTGCCACAGCTATAGACACACAAAAGCAGGCCGAAGTGAAAGTAAAAGCAGGAAAAACAAACCACAAACCAGTCCTCTCTTATAGATTGCTTTCCAAGCCACATCTTTTAAAAATGCTGAAACAAAAACATCTTTTTTTGCAGTTTTGCGCCTCTAAAGCTGTGTTAGCTAGACAAACTTTTTTTTTGTATTTGTGTGTGTTTGCTGTTAAAAAAATAGAAGTGAAAAATAATGGATAAACCTATTTTCTAGTGATAACAGATTGAAATAATGGAACAAGGCAAACACCAGGGTGGCCCAAATGTCTCAGTAGTCACTTATAAAGCAATTAGTTTTGCTTCATTTTCAACTTTCCGTCATAGGAGGAGAGTGGCTTGGATGATCATGAGGCTCTGGATGTGTACCAACAGTGCTTAGGAGAACTGCTGTTGGCACTAGCAGGTAGAAAAACTCCTTTGATTTCCATTCACGATAGTTTTACTCATTTATTCTGTCCTATACTGCTGCTGGCTACTGAACCACTCCAGTGGAGAAAATCTCTTCAGCCCCCAGCAGATGTGTGTTTGTGTGTGTGTGGGTCTGTGTGTGTTAGAGTAACCAAATATGAGAGACTTGAAGGAAAAAGTCATTTTGTAATCTAGATACTCATAAGGGCACACAAGCTTTTCTTCAGAGTTGAGGGTATAGCCAGAAACTCAGACAAAAGAAGCGGCTGAAGAAAGACAACGATGCTCAAGAATTAGAAGAGAAAGAGACAAAGATTACGTAGAGAGAAAGAGAAGATACAGAAATTCCGTAAAAGAGCCATCAAAAAGATGCAAAAGTCTTAAAGAAATTTTTAAAAAAAACTCAGAAAAAGACTCAAAGATAAACTGGAAGACAGCGACAGAGCAAGTCAATAGACTTCCAGTGAGATGTGGACACTTAATAAGTGACAGATAGACAAACAGACAGAGGGGCTACACAAGAGACTCCAGTGACTCTCTCTGTGGCTGGGCTCATGAGCTCATCTGGATGATTGCCCCATTGGGAGAGGTGGGATAGAGTGATCCAGATGTGGCTTTGAGCCGGGATGAGACCCGATGCCAGCACCCTGTGTGTGGTACGAGAGCCCTGCCATCTGCTTCCCATTCAGCCAGCACACTTCAAGTCTTTGTGTTATTACACACAAGAAAGCCATTTTAACTATTATGAGTATATCGCTAATAAACAAGAGCTTTAATCATCCAACCAGAGTTGGTGAAGTTTGGTCCTGCAGGGGTTAAAACACTGATATTTTCTGACTTGAGATAATTGATTAAAGACATTACAGTTATTTTCTGATGTAGCTAAAGAAATCTAACAGTGGCAGTTACATGTGAGTGTTTAATCAGATGAGTTAAGCAGAACCTTCTCTTGTTAGTAGATCGGTAATGTATGATATTCTGGGACATGCCATCCTAACCAGCCTTGCGTTCCAGCGTCAGGGAGAGTCACTGTGGCACAGCAGATACCACTGGGGGATTTGTGGGGAGGAAACATTGGTTCTTTGTTTGGCCATGAGCTCTTTGTTGCACAGCTCCCCAACATGCTTTGCCACCAGAGAGCTTTCCTCCTCCTCCTTTTCTACTTTCTCTTCCCTCTCTGTCACTCTCCCCTCCAGGATGACTGACTGAATGAAAACACTGGCCTAAATTTAAACCGTTTCCACCTTTGGGCCTGCAGTCTGTAAGCTAGTGAAATTCGATCTTATAGTTGACGTCTTCTTGAACAAACAAGGTGATTAGGTAGTGGACTGTTTTTTTTCCTTGCTCTCATTATTCTCCATATCATTTTTTTTCTCTTATGGGGAGCTAGCTGAGCCCCAGGGTCGCAGGAGAGAGCTGCTCCACAGTGAGGTGAGTGGAAAGAGAAGAGCTTCTGGTTGAGTGCTCACGGTAGGAACGACTATCTGTCATCTCCAACAACCTCTCGGCTGATCACCGCACAGCAGACCCTCCATCACGTGACCCAGCCCATGAGCTCTTTCCAGCACTCACATGTGCATGGTTTTTTGTGGTGAAGGCCAAATAATGTAATACATCATCTATATAACTGTAACATACTCGTAAATCACTGTACACTTTATAATGGGACACTTAAAGTGGCAAAAAAATTTAATATTAACAGTTGATCACATGACCACTTGTTTTTCATTGATCTAGCAACACAAACCAACTGCATGCTTTCTGCTTTCTTTAATTCTGTTTTGCCTGGATTTTTTTTTTTAGTCACATTAAGAGTGACAGTTGTTAGTCACGGCTTTAATGTCCCACAATATTTTCTGCGGTGACATTTCAGCACACAATTAAATACTAAATATTACTGAAAACACACATATGTAAATAAAACAGGCAGTAAAGAAATGGCCTGAAAAACTCTGAATTCTCCACGTAAGTTGAAGATCAGTACAACCAACAGTGGCCAGGAGACATGAAGTGATGAAGGTCAGAGAAAATAATAATTTGTTTGGGTTATCAGTGGATTATTTGTTATCACATGCATATGCATGCCAACTAAGATGTACTTTGAGAGTATCTGCATATCCCTACTGAAATGTAAGTCGATCAAAATACAAAACAAGTAAAAACAATTATTGACTGTTGAAAACAGACTTGATCTGATTCACCAGTGTAAACTTTTAGCGGGCCTGCCCTTTACACATTTACCATTTTATCTTAAAGGGTGATCTTATGTCATTTTGGGTTCACAGCTTTTTTTTTGCCGCCACCAAGTGGCCAGTTGAAGCAGGTTTGAACTCCTGTATCAAAAACCCCTAAATTGGATGGTCTTGTAAATTTGCCGACTTTAACTTTCAGGAGTAAAGACCCTGAATACTGAAACATTGACAATCAGAAGCAAAGGACTTGTGATTGTCTGTTAATAAGGCTCCATTAATGTTTGTGTTTTCTGTGCATTCTTCAGTCAGTAACAGAGTCTAGCACAGACAACAGCATTTCACCAGCTAACTCCATAGGGGGGTTGGGGTTTGAGTTAGCTTCATAGACGACCCTATTTGAAGTTTTATGGGTGCTTGTCTTAAGTAAATTCAGATGCGGCTGTTATAATCTAACACAGCATTAGAGAGGCTGCGTTGGGGATTCAATAGAAAGCATGTGTGTATGCGAGAGCTCAAAAGAGCCAACACATGCCGCCATGACTGGCCTCCATGCACATTCATATCTACTGTAGAGCACACTTAAGCTTGACAGAGCTGTAGTTCAATACACTGGCTTCTCTTTTTTTGAGACACAGCTTTGATCTGTCCAGAGTTGTTGATATGGCGTTAGTATGGCTGAACATACCCACGGCCATACTGTCCTCTTACCTGCACATCAGTAAATGTTCTTAAAACTCTTCATGTACTTCACATGAACCTTCCTCGCCCATTTAGATTTCTTCCACATTTATCGCACTTGGTGATTAAAGGGATTATGATTTAGGTTTTGTGGCCACAGAAGTTTGGGATCAGGGCTAAATCCTGCAAACCTGTGGTCAGAATGATTTTTTTTACTGCAACAGATTAGTGTTCTAAAAGGAAATTATGTAAGCCATCAGTTTAGGGTCTTCCATGATTATGACCTGCAGATGTTCCTGCAGAGTACCCAAGTGGGCTTGCTAAATGGGATAGTAGTGATACAACTAGTAATGAGGTGCAGCCATGAACTTCATGATCACCATATTACCACAGTAAAGACAGCCTGAATCATATGATGACAGCAGTTACTACTAGCACATGTGGGCCATATGAAATGCTTTCAAAAAAATAACAAAGAGGAGGAAACACAATGCCAGAACAGATCAGCTTGATCTGATTTGGATGGAAAGTTCATGTGCCCATGAATCCTAAAATAACTGTGTTTTCTGCTGCATGAAGACACCACAGTTTACAGTAAACAAGCACAGCTAAGGGCCTACATCTGGCTTTTGGAAGTTTTATAAAAAAAAATCTTAAAGAAGGGAACTTTTCTGAGAATAATCTTCTGACTACATGCCAGAAGTCTTGAAAGTAGTTGTAATCCCAATTCCAAAAAAGTTAGGGTGCTGTGTGAAATGTAAATAAAACATAACGTGACCAGTTTGCAAACAAATTGTGTTTGTTGACAACTGTTCAGGGTGTACCTGAATGACTGAGCCTTACACAAAAGCCCGTTTACCTGTCCAATGAGCCAAACAGTTTTCATTTGAACATACCGTAACTTTTTGTTAAATGTTTTGTTGACCCTGTCCCAGAGTTTGTGACGCGTTGCTCTTGTTAAGTGAGTGACAATACTAACATGCTGATGTTTAGCAAGTATAATATTTATGTACATACTTTGTAGTTAACTTCTACAAACTACAGCTGAGGCTGATGGAAATGTCATCTGTTTTGAATAGAATTTTGATCATAAATCATGTTCTAATTTCTAAAAGGCGTTTGACCTTATTGCAGCTTAAGATGAGTCCTACCAAACAGCCAACATTTCCAAATTTAGAGCCACGCTGTGAACATTGTTTTAAAACACCAGCGGAACATGTATTACCATCATATGATGCAAAAAGCATGATAAAGCACTTACGTGTTAATTAAAGTTACATTTTTTTTATCTCTCTTACCAGATTAAAAGCCTCATGAGCAGAGCTGAGTACATCAAAAAAAATATCAAGGTAAGCAGTATTTCCTTCCTTCCACATCTTCAGACTGTGTACCTACACTTGTCTGTACTAACACAATAAAGACAAATTTACCTGTTTTTAGAGACAACTGCTTTGCTTCCAATGCTAAGTATTGGAATTGAAAACATTGATGATGTTTTCCAGTGAAGATTATTAGATTATGTAAAATCCTTTTGGTCCTTCAGTCTGTAACGTTCACATACTGTTTTTGTTTTTTGCTAGTTGCTGTTGCGTGGTTACAGGTTTATGTTTATTTTTCAGATGCAGGAGAATCAAAGGGACGTGTCTTTGGATCGAGAACCTCTTGCAGACTCAGTCAGAAGCAGTGAGTTTCTCTGTTGGCATTGTCTGAACTGCTCTGCTGGTCATGAAATTGTGTTTTTAAAAACCTTGCAGTCATACCAACAAGTGACTGCATGGAGGTTTGGTTAGGTTAGCTTGTGGGGGTTGAATGTGAAATGGCCGCCTAAGAATTTCAAGAAATGTCCTTTCATTAAAAGGTTTTCACACTAGTAAAATATGAGCCATTCTCTTGCTGTGCTGGCCACCCTGCAGGACTGTCTGGCTCTTTGATTTCATTTCAGTGCAGCCCGGAGCCGCTCTGTCCTCTGCCCTCTTGTAAAGCCTAACTTGTGAAAGTGAGACGTGGTGCTTGCAAAGAGTTACCCTCCTAACACAAAAACCCCCCCAGAAACATTGACAATACACAAACACAGACTGCATTCCTTTCCCAAACTCATGTAAATTTGTTTTATATAAATTTAAACAACATTTACTACACATTAGATCCAAACAATGGTATAAAAACATTGTACCACAGCTATAATGTTTACATTTTGCAGCTTCCCCAACTGAACACTAAACAAACTACCAAATTATATAAATAGCAAACTATTATTAATATATATAACGGCTTAATATACTTGAACCTCTCTAGATATCATCTGTATATACAGCCTTATTCCCAGTATTTTCCTGGCTGAGCTTCTGGATGGATAGTGGATACCTAAAGCCTAGACAATATCCTGTTCTCAGGAAGAAATTCCAAGGGAATTACATGTTTAAAAAAAAAAAAAAAGCGGGGAAAGAGGAAGGGCACCAATGACTCTTGAGGCCGCTCAAGTTTCTTGAAGAACGTGGCTTCTTATGCTGCTCCTGTTATTTTAATAAAACCACGCCACAGTCAGCCACAGTAGCTGGCACTGGTCCAACAGCAGCTGTACGAGAGAGGTTTGCAGCAACGCCCAAGTCTGTCTGGTGACCTTAGACTACACCGAAACACGCAGCAAAGCTTTGCTGAGAACAGACGCACTGTAGACCCTCAGACAGTCCCCCCCTCCCGAAACACTAAACCCCTTACAGACAGAGATTTGAATCACCTGCACAATCAGAGTGAGGACCAGAAAGGTTTTTTCATGCAGGATAAAGTTCACTCGCAGTTAATCAAAGATGAATGAAATTGAATGAAAACCAGTCAGGTGTTCAGTTTATGCTTAATGACAAATTAAATAATGTGGGCTAACTTGTCTTTCAGGGTTGGTATTTACACTTGTGTAGTGAGTGTTTAGCCCACTGAAAAATACACAAGATGGTACCATTGACTTTAGTAATGTTTCTATACTAGCGCATTTTCATTTACTTGTGATTGGCAGTGAACAAAGAGGGGGCCCAGCTTTAACTCATGCTATTGGTCACAATAAGTAAGACGCCAGTGAATATCTTTTAGAGGCTTCACAGAAAGTTTTAATTTTATTATTGAAAATCGTTGATTGTAGAAATAGTGGATTGAAAGTATTTATATAAAAAAACACAATTAAACAATTTTGTTTCTTAAAATACAAATTTGGTGAAATGTTCTCATTTATTGGTATCCAATAATATTACAAATGCTTAGTCTAATTTTTTTAATGAAACATATTTGTAAATTTGGTAATTCTACGTTATTCTATGTTATTCTGAAGGCAGCAACAAACAGCTCATCTTCAAGGGTGGAGTCTTAGCATTGTTATCTAAACTATGGCTGGAAATTTAAATATGGAAATGTGTTGTAATTTTGAACTGGTGAAACCTAACACAACATCAATCATTTCTGTTTTCTCAGCTTGCTGTTTGCAGTAAGCTTGACGGCCACCGTGGGAACTGGCTGTGACGCATCAGACAGAGCATCAGACTGTCTGTCTGTAGTGTTCAGGTTGCACTCAGAGCCTTCGCCTAACCAGGTCTCTGTTGCAGCCAAAACCAACCTGCATCACACCTCACTCTATCCAGCTCAGGACGCTGTCCGGGTGGGATGTTACAGTTGCCAGCCAAATGTGGTCAGTGTTTTGGTTGGTGCTGGAAAGTTGATGATTTGGCAGTTTGAGACCTTGTGTTTATTCTTTTTGAGGGAGAAAAAACAACATTTGGCTGCTGGTAAAATAATGAAAGTAACTCTTGAATTTGAAGTTGTACACTGGTGAATGTGAAAGTTCCCTGTTCTTTTTACACGGTTGTTGCATTGCTTAGCCTCAAATCCCTCCTTCTGACACACCATTGATATGTAAATGCTGGACAGCTTGTATGACAATACCACACTGTGTTAGTAAACCAGTTGGACTGAGTGTGTTGCATGTATTGCAGTTGAAACACTGAACACGATGTGCAGCACTCCTAAAAACTGTAAAATCCTGTAAATAAAATGAATTAATCAAATGTAGCTGTGACGTTAGGAAGCATCACATCAGTTTTGAACTGTAGTATTAAGAGTATGACATCCAGGCCTCTGTAAACATGCACATACTCTCTCAGCCCCTGCCTCTCTCCCCACTGCCTTTACTGTGGGTCAACCACAGGCTCACCATGCTCTCTCCGCTGATGGAGCCCTCTCCACCACTATGAGGGAAAAACTGGAGAGGTGCGGCCTCTGCCTTATTTACACTAGACTTGCATTTTCTTAGGTTTGGCACTGGCCGGGAATTTGAGGGATACAGTGAGTTGCGGCGCTCAAGCACAGCCTTCATAACTGGGGCTCTGTGAGATGCTAAAAAGCTTAACAGTCAGTGGCAGGCCGGTAATCCTCGCTGTTGTAGGTCTACATGGACTGTTTTGATTTCAGACAGGTACGGTACTTGAATATTCCAAAGGGAGCTTTACTTTGTGAATATAATCTTTCAAGCAACTGGAGAAAAAAAACTGAAACATGAGTCAAAGGAGAAAATTATAACTATGTCTGCTGGCAAGAGTTCCACCCAGCTGTGTTGTTTTATTTTACATTTCAATGTTTATACACTGTGATTTTATACTTTATGTATTTATTAAATGAGAAAATCAGTGGAAAATAAAATGGCAATCTCTGAGGTCTCTGTAGTCTGCACGTTTTGTCAAAAGCACAAGGCCAACGCTCGTCTGTCGTCTGTGGAAACATTTATGTGCCGTCGTGGGAAGGCAGCTCCGCAGCACCAGCTGGCTCAAGGGAGAGAGGATGGCAGGCATGGCAGAGCACACACATTCAGAAATGATATGATTGATATGGAAGTCTTGAAAACTCTGGAAACTAAATTTTAAAAATCACTGACAGAAGCAATCTCAAGCACTGTATATTATTTGTCTTTATTTTATTGCCCACATCTTCTGTCATCAGTGACACATCTATATCTTCTTACAGTAATAGTGCTGTTGTATTCACAGCACCTTTCTCTAGACAAGAGAAAAGTAACATGAAGAAGAAATTGAGCCCTTCAACAAAAAAACAGTATTAGTCTCTCATTAAAAGGTTTTTTTAGTAAGGTTTCTGTTGCTCAAGAGGAGCTTTTTTGGTCTGACAGTTACCCTTATGATGTCACAATGATTTCATCAGGGTTTTCTGGGCTCAGAGTACACATTAATATCACTGAGCCCATGTGGAAGAGGTATGGAGTGTGACAAATGAAGATCTCAACCAGGAAATAAATACTGCTGCTTCCATTTGGACTTCGATTTTTTTTTTCTTTTTCTCTCTCTTGTGGGTCCCTCAGATTTATGGATGTGAAGTTTTAAATATCTCATTAGGAGCCCTTTGAAATAGTGCCTCATAAGATAATAAAAACTTTGGAGAACTGTCAGCGATTTAGGGAAAAAACATCGTTTGCCTTGAAACGGTGAAATACTACAGAATGTGGCTGTACTTGCCTCAGGTTCAACAAGTGGTTTTCAGATCTGCCCAGGACTCACAGTAATGTTTGTTTTTTGTCCTACCAGCTGGTTAATCACTGTCACCTGGCATGCCAGGTGTAAATCACTCCCAGCCTGCGCGCTTGGAACAGAGAGCAGCATGGTGCGTTTGTGGCTGTGCTGTGGAGGGGGCTCTAATTGGCTGACGATGCCCATGGTGTTGGCTTGGCTTCATTGCTTTAATCATGACATGAGCATGTTGCTGCCAGGAAAACTCTGGATGCAGTTTTTTTCACTCTGGTGCTTGCTTTGTTGCTTGTTTGTGGGAGTTCTGTCAATTTATGTTGCCCCCCCCCCCCCCAAAAAAAGGGCAGAGAATATCTTACAGTAATGAAACCCAGAGAGGATGATTCCGAAATGGAAACCTCAAACCACCACCCTCATCCTTCAAGACACCCCCCACCTCCTTTCCCTCACCACAACCTACGGCATTGTGGCTTCAGTTTGCCTCCATTTTTGCTGCAGCTCCAGCAGCACGGTGCTGCTCTGCCCCTTTTCAGGCTCCCTCTCTGTCGATCCAGCTAACGAGACAGCGGTGGAGTTGTATGGGCATCGTCACTCATAGAGAGGGGTCTCTGTGTCCCAGACCTGAGGGAACTGGTGCTCTTGACTCCAGCACCCCCCTGCCCTCAAAACAGAGAGCGGGTCAGCCATTCACTGCGGCTAGATGGTTATCATGAATGGAACATTGTACCTATGAGAGACAAGAGCCCCCTAAATCTCTCCCTGTCACTCCCACATTTGGAGCGAGTGAAGAGGGAGCGGGGGGGTTGAGAGTGGGAAGGATTGTGGTAGTGGTGGTGGGGGGGGTTTGTTTCAGAGAAATGTTGAATAAAGATAATTTAGAAAATGGGCTCCTGCACAGTGCTGCCTCTGTATGCCCCCGTTCCCTCCACACGCTCAGCTCCCCAAGGCTGCTCTCTGCCTGTGTTTGTTTTGATTTTGCTCCCGGAATCAGGGTGTGGGGGATGGGGAGGGTCTAAGGAGATGGGGTGGTTATTTTGGAGGACTTTTAAGATGCATGGCAATGGTTAAGACAGACTGGACCAAAAATCAAGTAACTAAACTAAAGAGAGTTATGCTATACTGTAATTGGAGTGACTTTGCCCTCTGACTCCTTGTTTCTATGACACAATACAGAGTTGTCAGTGCTGGAGGACTCCAGTAGTTCAGAAAAATGAAAAGAAGCTTAAAAAGTTTTCCTCATGCTTGGATCTGGAGAAATATTTCACCTGCATCAAACTTCCAACCACTCATCACACATGGGTTTATTTTGTTTCTTAAAGCTGCGACAACCTGACATCATAGAAATAGAGTTTATTTCTTGTTTGTCAAAGGATGGAAACAGCCGGTGACAATGTGTGGAAATGTGTTACACCTTTGCTTGGCTTAACTGAGCCTCTTCTTTCTTGCTCTAAAAAAAAAACCATTCACATTTTTCTCTCAGCAAGTTAATTTTCTAGTCTTGCCACTGCACTTTTGTACCTTTTGGATTTGACAGAGGTTACATTTGCAGAGCAGGTGTACACCTCACACCCAACCCTAAATGACCCTTTTACAGTTTGTTAATGACTTGTAAACACCAAAGTAAGTGTGGAAGAAGCCCAAAATAGTTGCTTGCTCTTTCAAAATCCTGAAAAGTGTACAAGTCCTTCAAAACCAGCTCAGTCTGATCAAATGGCACGTCTTAATGACTCCCGCTCTGCAATGCTCCTGGTGATTTAGTTACAACATGAGCCTGAATTGTATACAGAATCCTGATTTATCTTTTTGCTCTAATGAGGACTTATTGCACAATGACTAAATACTTTAAATTCCTTTCCAGGTTTCACCTAATCCCTTATAAATATTATAAACACAGTGAAAAAAAAAGGCTTTCTGGTCTTGTTCAGTGTCACAGCTTGTTAAGAAGTCAACATATTTTACATATTTTATAAAGTAAATTCACCACTGGAAAGTATAACTGTCCTCCTGTCCTCAAAACTTGACCTTTTCAGAAATTTGGAAACAAATCTTCTTCTAAAAATTGCTAGCAATCCTTTTGTAAATACTCTTTAATCAAATACAGGTATACAGATTAAGTCATTGTGCTTACTTCCTGAGCACCACTGACACATATACCTCAACACATAAACACATTCATGGGGTCATGAAAGTTCCCCTAAACCGAAGACCTTCAGTTCACTGACAATCACAAAAGGAGCAGAGAGAAACCTGACACATTTGTTCTCACACAATAACGGGAATCCTCAATTGAGTTAGAGACTCTTTCTTCATCACGTTATTTTCTCTCTGTCTTTCAATGCACAAATCACATCATTACACAACTTGAGCCCATAAACATTTTATTATAAAACTCAGCCTCCCACATGGAAGAAACTGCTCCAAAGTGTTTACTGCTATGTTCCCACAAGATGAGATGAAAATTGAAAACTACTAAATCATGTCAGATTTTGGGGATAAAATTCTGAGCTACATTTCTGTGTTTATATTGTATTAAATGTAAGTGACCGTGGGCAGATACTGGCTTATTTTACTGCATATAATTGTAAAAATATATACACATTCCTTGTTTTCTAGCTTCATAATTTAACATTTACTGACATTTCTCAAGACTTGATGACAAAACAAAAAGATTAGTTTTGACAAAATTTCAAGTGGCAAAGACACAAACTGGCAGCTTAATGACAAATGAGCAGAACTAACAAAAAAGTTTGCTTTTGCTTTTTCCTTTCTGCTAAACAGCTTAATGTGGAGTAGTGGAAGAAAGAGATGAGACTAAAGAGACTGCAGGTGGAAATTCTACCTGTGTGGACCTTTAAACAGCTAACACGAGCCCTGTTTGCTGCTCAGTCAATGTACAGAACAAAAAAAAGGGATGTTGTGCACTTTTCTAAAACAGTCTAGAAGATAAAAACCGTTTAAAACATGTTCTGAAGAGAAAACACCTATGAAATCATGAACTGATCTCTATCTTGTTTTAACTAAAATGAGTTTCATCTGTTTGTGTACATTTACTCAGTGAGGGTCCTCAACATGTAGCCTGCACTCTCACGCTGTGTAAAACACTGTCATTAAAAATGAACATACATTCACTCATGTTCGACCATTCATAGCTTGTAAATACATTGTTCTTCCTGTTCAAACACTGCTGTGAGCCTGCTGTGCTCACTGATTATTGTGTTATTGTTTCAGTGTTGCTTTGCTGGAGGTTTAATAAGGCACAGTGGGACCTGGTGTGTGGTCCAGCAGTCCTAATGTCCATTTAATGTACTCTGTTCATCTAATGAATTTAAACTTATTGCTGGAGCTTCTGCCAGAATCATACCTTTTGTTTAAGATCTTAAATCTTATTCGGTCTGACAAAGAAGG
>JAPZDV010000001.1:5553353-5601929 GCA_029814665.1 Acanthurus lineatus
TATCTATCTATCTATCTATCTATCTATCTGTCTGTCTGTCTGTCTGTCTGTCTGTCTGTCTGTCTGTCTGTCTGTCTAATATCGGACCAATAATGAAACATATAATTAAATGTTAAATGTGCAGGTACCCAACAAAGTAGACACTGACTGTTTAAAAACATGTATAAATATTTCTTTCCATGCAGACTGTTGGACTCATTTTATCACTGTACTGTTGCCACAGAAGGAGGATGTTTTCCCCAACTGAGATGCAAAATTGTTTTACTTGTGTTTTCTACTAACTGACCACAACTTATCATTACATACATGTCAATCATAACAATCTGTCTCCTCAGCCATTCTCCTGGATGCTTCTGCAGCTGTGGGTGTATTTTTGTCTCCACCTGGTGTTCTGGTTGCTTACTGACAAATCACCACATAATGCACAGCAGCAAGCCAAATGCAAAAACCACACAAACCCAAAGGAAATTCATTATCCTAAAAATCAGTTTATTGCATTTAAAACTCATAAATCACTGAAATACTTTCAGAGACAGGATGATGGAGACACAGGGAATCAAAGAAAAGGCCAAAGAACAAGAAGAAACTGCGTGTCATGGCAGCCAGTTCATGAAAAAATAAGTTCTTTAGGATGAAAACACAACAAATTACACATGTATGTTATTATTATCATCAAGTTACTGAATAATTATTTCAAGTCACATACACTCATACAACGCAAAAGGTTTGCTTATGGCTTCTTTTCCACCCATTAACACTGTCTTCTGATCAGACATGACAGATTCTAATGGCTATATTAGAAAAGGTCTTATTGCAATTATTCCACTGCTTTATATTATTGAAACATTGAGAATATACTGTTCATCGGTCACACAACAATAACCACTTTACAGGAAATGGGCTCATTCAGCAGTAGTGTGGCACCTAATGCAAATTACAGCTCATCCAAGAGAAAACAGTCAGTATGTTTTTGCCCACATTTCCTCACGAATTAAACATGTACGAGTGAAATTCTGACTTCCCCATTGAAAAAACACATTTTGGCAGTAAGAGCTACAACAGGAATCAAAGTGGGGACGGATATGAGATCAAAGCTGACATCAACCTTGCTGCTACATAAAATCAAACACTGGCAAAATGTAGCGTATATGGATTTAACACAACATCAACAACATCCCCTCTTGACTCGCCCACGCCTTCATTGACGCTTGGCTAGGAAACAACATAGACAGAATACCAAGTTACACAGTGAGCCCACGGTGGCTGCGTGCCGTGCAACACTACAACCAGCTACTCAACCACAGGATGAGCTTTCTTTTTTATGTTTTTTTTTTTCAAACAAAGACACCACTTGACAAATCACTTCAGCTAAACAACACGAATCCACCAGCACAAAACGGCACCACTGAGACTCAGGGGTCAATGAGATGGAGGACAGGTCAAAGGTCATGGGATGGCGGACAACAAGACACGGCGAGTTGATGGAAACAGAGTGAAGAACGGCCCGTTGTTGACAGCACAGGCAAACAGCAGATACATTTACATTTTACACAACATAAATATTTGTATGGGGATTTATACTCACACCGCAGTTACATTGTTGACATATTTGTGCTGTTTCCTTCATATTGGTCGAACAAAGGCTTTGGCATACAACTCCTAACACTTTTGCATCTCTCTCATCTGGGCAGCTTTTGTTTTTTTAACCTCCAGATGCAGCACAAACACATATTTGATCCCTATTTAGTCGATACTGATACAAGGTTCAACTGGGAACATGATTAATGTACATGCTTAAATATTCTGACATTGTACATAATTTCTGCCTGCTCACAAATTAGTAGTTGCTTTTAATTGAACTTAGAGAAGGCAATCTCCTGCAGAAAAGAACAAACAAGAAAGCTGTCTCATAAATGTAGCTCACAGATGTTGGAGATTTAAAGAAGACAACCTTGTACGGATGTCTGAGGCACACTGAAGTACAGAAAAGCAAGAAAAAGCCTTTTGTCATGATATGTCTAGGAAACGATTAAAAAAAAAGATTACTGCAGCTCACGGGGAGCTTTTCATCAGGGCACTAAAAGGCCAACATGAGTAAGCTACTTATGATAAAAATCTGTCTCATTTGTTGCTCTGAGTGAATATTGCTCATTTCTAAGATTTTGTGCTTTTCTGTGTTGAATATAAACAACCCCACCAACAGCTCATTTTAATTTTCCCTACAATAAATAACCACAGTTCCCAAATTCAACATGGCACACATATGGCCCTCTTCACAACAGGCAAGGTCGGTCTTGTGTATGTGTGTATTCATTCTAACCAAGCAGCTGATCGGAGTGATCCTCTCTTGTTAAAGGTGCCTGTGTTCATTGTCGGAATCATCTGCTGTGTGTTTGGCAGCAATGAAAAACCCACATACACACTGGAGACCTCTGCTGCAGAATCATGTTTTGTTATCACTGGTCACATGAGGTACAGAGAGTAAGGGAGGTTAAGGAATGAAGTGAGTAAAGGATTTAACAAGCCAGTTTTTCTCAGAGGAGGAGCTGCTACACAAGCAGAAATGATCTCATTGGTTTAAATCTCAGTGGGAGGAGCCAGAGAACCACAGTCTTTAACAGTGCATCGCGTGTATTTGTAATAAAAATATGAATGACATTCATAACTTTTTAGGCAGTTTAAAAGGTTAATAGGATAGCAAACTAAACTAACTCAGCTAGACAACACTATGGCTAAAATTCTTCTTTTATGGAGGGTAAGAAGAGCCCTGGTTTTTACCAATATTGTATCAGCTTCCTCATCTTCTCCTTTCTTTTCTGCAGGGCGCCTGTCTAACTCTGCACAGCTAGGAAAACTGTTATTATGTGGCTCTGCCTACTCACATTCCACCCAAGCAGTGAGAATATTTCTACCTCCAGAGCAGCTCAGCCTTTGAAAAATATTTTTACAAGTAAAACTCTAATCATCCGGGGACTAAGAGCTGGCCAAATCACATGAGACTGCAATTCTCTGTCTGCTTTTTGAGGTCTTCCAGTGTGGCCTGTGCTTTGTCTTTCAGCTGGTCCATGTCCACGTTCTGGATGTTGGACAGCTGGCCCAGCACCGACTGCTTGTGTGCTTCCTCCTGGTTGTCCTCAGCGATCATCTTGGCCAGCTCTGTGGGCAACACCACGTCCTCCCCCGCCTGCTGGATCTGGGTTTCGTCAACCTCATTCTGAGGTAGATACACACATGCATGCGTGTCCACGTTGACACACCCAGCAGAACAGGAGAAAGAAGGAAATAAATTTAGAGCTCTGTAGTTTACAGATCTAAATTACTTGGCTGCAAGAACATGTGGGTTACAGAAAGGCAGAGATCCTGCTGGGAACATTTCTTTGTGCGTCATGAAGCTCTTACTCCATTCATGGATTGTTTTTTGCAAAAGCGGAGCTGGATTACTTTACCTTTGGTAGTCTGTACTTTTCCCGGAAATGACTTCTAACTGTGGCTCTCTCAGCTTTCTTCTGGGCAAAACTGGCTTCTCGTTCTTGTCTGCAAGAAAGTAAGAAAATTGCTTTTTGGCTAAATTGCCACTGAACACACCAATATAGATCAACTCCATTTCCAACCAAAGCTGGTGAGAAAAGGTCTTTTCTGATCATCTGCACACTCTATCACCTGCAGGAGGCTTTGGAAACACAACGGTAGCTCCAAACACCGAATATGTCAGGGTAAATATCCACCAAATATCACAACAAACCACACATATTATCTGAAAATGAAGAAAATCACTACTCATTATCACCATTATGTTGCATTTGCTGTTTGCTTTAAGAGCATCACGCAGCTCCTGCTGGATATGGATCTTGTAGGCTGTGAGGCTGAGCATTACTATGTCTCTTCTCACACTAACTACAGTGAGCAGTCTAGAGTGAGCAGATAGCGGAGCAGCAGCAGCAGCCGTGGTGATGCCGTAGGGAAAAGGCAGATAGAGACATTCTGCTTATGTTGAAGAGCCCCAGATGCAGCATCCAGTCAGTCCAGCGCTCACCTGAGGGATTTGCATTCTTTTGTGATGTTTACTACTAGCGGAAACATACAAACTGCAGACTCACTACCACTCCCCCACTTTCACAGCTGTCAACTCGTCCTATACATATCCTGGATTTACCTCACTGTGAGCTATTTCATTCTGTCTGCCTACATTCATTTAAATGCTTTCAGTGTGTTGTCATCTTTAAAAGCTAAAAACCTGTATAAGAGCCTCATTTGGAAAAAATGTCATTCGAGGCAATAACTAAGAAATGACAGATGACATTTTTAATCATCATGATAATTACCTTAGGTTTGAGTCTACATATGAGATGGGGTCGAGGATTTATTACATTCTATTCATCCGTCTTGGAGAAACCAAATGTTGAGAGAATTTCAACATTTGTTCTTTAAGCCTGATGTCATTCAACTCCTTAAATTCACTCTTTTGAACAATGCAACCTACATGTTGCCTCCAGCAGAGGGCAGCCAGTCGGCTGCTGGCCATGCTGTCTCCACTTAACTTCACTAGAATATTTACTATTCATGAATTTAAATTTGCTTAAATACCTCTTGCATCATGAGTCAACAACATGACGTAATACTTAGCAAACTTGCTTGTATGGCCTGCAGCCAAACACAGCAGGAATACTGTGGCAACAGAAAACATTTTATTAGAGTCATTGAAATACAGTGGGTGCTTATAACAAAATGAACACCATGGATGATATTCTTCAAAGCCACAGTGGCAGAGGTTGTATTGCACGCCTAGAAGGATCAAATCAACAGCATTATCTAAAGGGGGTGGGGGTGGTTGCACTGGAGGACCACAGGCATGGTTTGCAAACAGTTTGTATCCAAAGTGTCAGACGAAGGTCGTTTATCAGGAGATGCAGCATTCATGGTGCCGTCTGTGTAAGCCTCAGTTCACTTTGCATTAACATGAACACGCTAAACACCAAATGGCACATAGGCCCATGCAGCGCCCACTTGCAGCCAATGAGTAGAGCTTTGTGTCTTCTCCTCTCAAGGGCATCAGATGACCAGGGTTGTCACTGTGGCCCTGGTGCTGAGGGTGATAAAATGTCGACATGTGACATGTCATGGAGAGCAACCCAACACTCCCCCCCAACCTTATTCTGCTTTAATCTAAGCAGTATGGGCTTCTCTGTGATCTATGCTCATGTTTAGCACCTCTGACTAATAACTCACTTCCACTGAAGGTCACATTACAGCGGCGGAGCGCTGAGCATCTCACCTTGCATCCTGTAGAGCTCAGTGGGCTGAGCAGAGCCTTAATGGGCCTGCTGCTACAGTAAAGACTTCACTTCCCAATAAAAGCTCTGCACCTGGTTCTGAGGCATTTTGGAGAAGAATGTTTATAAAATGTGTTTGTGCTGAAGGGTGGGGATGGGAAATAATTAGATAATTCTGTTTTTGGATTGTATGTTCTTCTCAGCAGCTTTAAATGCTGGCATTGCAACTGAGACTTATAATCAAACCAACCTTTATTTTTTACAATAAAAATCCAGTCGGAATTCTTTATTGTACATTATTTTTGGATTTTAACTTGTTTTATGGACAAGATAGCGAACAGCTGATATGGGATGTAGAGTTCCGCTCTCAGGGAAACATCACACTAATCAATTGTGAGTCACTGTATGCTGAGTGAAGCCTGTTTGCCAAATGACCTTCTTGTTTCCCTGAGTATTGTCCTACAGTGGCTCAGGAGATAAACAACACAATAGACAATTTGGAAAAAATTAACATTTGAGAATTCAGGTGAGACAGAGCAAAGACTTAAATGAGAGAAACAAGCATGACAGAAGTAATAAAAGGCGCATATCATCTGTAAACATGGATAATAATAGAGGCAGTACCATTTTATATCCAATTCATCCACTTTTAAGGCTGCAATACATTTTATAATGTAAATTTAATGCTCACATCTTGATAAGCGACGTACGCATGAATTCAGCTAAGAGAAAGGAAGCCTAAAATGATAAATAATAGTTGTTTTTCAGCCCTCTGATAACATCTAAACTATCTAAGGTTTTACTTTACCTACGTTATTTACCACAGTAGGATTCATTATGCAACCGCACGCAAAGTAAAGGGAACATGTTTCGCTCCAGGCAAGAGTCCCTGTAGATGCTTCCGTGGAAAAACAGTTACCAGAATCCCAAATTAAAATCGGCGCTAAACAATTTGCCGAAGCTCAGAGACGGAAAGCTCCCAGGGCGAGAGGAGCAGCTGTGTGTAGAGCGCTCATGTTATTGCATTGATGCGTAAAAAGCGCGCGGCGCTCTTGGAGTGCTTTGCTATTTACACACAATACGCACTGATTAAGCGCGCCAGCCATGCTTTCACTGCTTGCCTGACACGTACTATAGGTTTTCATCACAACTTCCCACTCACAAGCTTCAATCATTGCCTTACTTTTCCTCCTCTAACTGTTGCTGATACTGTTCAAATTCCTCTTGAGTCATCCCCTGCGCCGCCGCTTCCGATTTCTCCCCCTCGGGTTTCTCCTCCGTCAGTCCGCCCGTCAGGTTCTTCAGCTGTCCTCCCACCATGTGTTTTACCATGAAAGCCATGGCTGCGCCTCGGAGAGTCCTCTCTTTGATCGGCTAAGAAGTTGAAGGCTTGATGCGCTCCTGGAGAGAGCGGCGACGGTGGGTAAATATCCGCCAAACAGTGCTTAAGCCAAACGCCTGGAAGTGTCGCACAGGAGCATATGACTTTCAGTGGCTCGGTGTGAGCGATCAGATTGGGAAAAGGACAGAATTATTCCAGCGGTGCGTCGGAAGCTGACGGTTTCAGCACCACTGACCCTGGACAGCTCCGCGCGGTGAGGGATGGAGAGTAGCTGCTCAGTAATGAGTCAACAAGTTTGGCGCTGAACTCTACCAATCCTGTGACTCCGTCCGCACGCAGCCACCACTCCCTCCGCCCAATCCCGAGCACCGCCGGACTGAGTGTGCGCTTGCACGGCGCGCGTCGACATCGTGGGCTGCTCCCGTGATTGAGTTGAACACAACTCCTGCGGGGACAAACAACACGTGACCGGCCTCAGTGACTCCTGGCTGTTTTGGTGCCTCTGCCTCTCTCAGGGTCATCTGCGCGCTGGAGCCTGACACACAGTTTGTCAACACACAAAGTTTCCTAATTGCAAATTAGTCAAATGGTTGTCCGTTAACCCTCGGCACGAGTTCGGTTTATTGCTTAATCACTTAGAAAGTCGCTCTCTTATTTAGAGGGGTTTTTTTGATTTACACAAACAAGCTCATGTCCCCAAGATGAGAGGAAGCTGGAAAGATGGAGCACGAGCAGATGTAATATCCATCGTCCGTGAGCATTTAATGCAAATATTCCTCGCTCCTCGCATTCAGAAACTGGAGCTGATGTCCTAAAATTAGAAACTTTGTCTCCAGTTGCATCACCATAATATTTCTGCAGTGACTCATATGTCTGTAGTACCCGCAAGTAAGTTTATAATCTCACTGTCATATGCCTATTAGACCTCCTGCAGGATTTTCTGTGCTCCTTCCCTTCATGTCTCTTTGTGTGTTTAAAGCGGTAGGCGGGTGAATAGTTCAACTTTCATCACCAGAAAAGATGATTTATTAAAGGGCTGTGTGGTTCTGGATGACACTGTGTGACGCAGTCTACAGCTGGAAAGCCTCACTTCTAAAAATATGACCTACGTGTGTGTGCGCGCGCGCGCGTGTCTCTTTCTCTCTCTGTGTGAGATTCTTGACAGCCAAAGTGTGAAAAGGAACTTTGATTACAAGTCAACAACTTCAGCATCCTGATCCTCGCAGCAGTCTGACACACCGAGCCTGGCCTACTTTCCTCGGTCCCCGTGGATCAGCTGAGACGGAGCACGTCTCAGTGTCTTTTTGTCACAGGCTTAGCGGGGCCCTGTTAGCCTATACCTGGCTTCCTCTACAAATCTCTCTCCAACTTCAAAGCTGCCACCAGTGAATAGATTGAAACGTAAAGCAGTGAATAAAATCAAAGCTGTAATCTCTGTGAAATTTAATAAAAATGAAAGAATTTGCCGAACTAGCATGTCTCAACATGAAATTATATCTTTTGGCTTTTGATATTCACACCAATGTGATCTGCTCACACCCCAGGTCTCACTTTCTTTTTCATGGATTAACACTGAGCCCTGACTACAGGTGCTCCGGCAGGTACACTGAAGGAGCTCTTAAACCCAGATGATGTAAATTGCACATAAGCACACACACAAGTGCACACAGTGTGTGTGTGTGAGTGAGGAGGGCTGCAGCTTTTGCATGATGACATGTTCTGACAGCTGAGCCTCACAAAACAACCATGGTGGCCTCTAAGGTAGAGCAAAGACACTTTCTTTAAGAGCCGTATACCAATGTACGACTAATATATGAGCTGTTTTCACTCCTTTCTTGGGAAGTATGAAAACACAGATAAGACACAACAAGTATGGTTGCACATTTTTTGGAGCCTTTACATTGTCGTGGGCGCAACTTGACAAAACACCATCTACTGAGAGGTTATCTGATGAGGTTGTAGACTTGCCCACACCCATACAGTCAGCTTCATACTGAAACCTTTTTATTGGAGATTTATCCAATACCATTTTTTCATCTCTGATCTTCAGTTACTTCAAAATGTTACTGTTATGTTATTTTTTTACATGTTGGTATCGAAATGGTGGTCACATGTAAGGCGTTGTTGCTGGAAGTTGCTTCTTATTCTTGGTTTTGCTCCGTCATCATTGCATCTTCATCAAAAGACGTGATGCTTCTCTGTCTTCCAGTCCGAAGACACCAGGGGATCTGCAGCAGAGGTGTTTTCTGCTTCTTCTTCTGCTTCTTCCCAACACTCACTAAATGCACTTATAGACTAATAGTAACAGAGACATTTAGCATGTGATGTAACACATAATGCATTATCAGGAAATATACACTAGGAGATCTGCAATAGGAAGTAGATTTATTTGCATTAGTTCGTAAGTGTTTAATGGCAAACTGTCAGCTCCTTCGTAAGGTTTTAAAGGAATTTTGCAAAAATGCATATGGAGCGATAAGTATCTACAGTACATTTTATAGTCCCTTTACATTGTAACCTCACCAAAGAATAAGCAAAAAAGGGAAAAAGGTGCCATTGATAAAAATTAGATTCTGAAACATGTAGGGCATTGTAGTAAACTGACTGAACACTCTTGCTGCTTTCTGGTTGCTGATTAAAAAAAAAAAAAATGTCACAATCAATAACATTGTTTCACATTGCGGGAAACTGTCTCATATTTTCTGGTCTCTCACTTGCAAAAAGGGGACGCAATCAGCTTTTTGTTTAATAAGAACATGTGGCAGTGAAATGAAACCTTCACGGTCAAACACAGAAAAATAACAACATTACTCACAGTACCTGATTTAAAAACATGCTCTTGTTAATGTTGCCTGGCTCCCGCTCCTGCTCAGTTAATTTTACTGCCTACTCGGCTTTGATTGATGTTTCACTGTACTGTGAAAATTAACAGTTATGGTCTGTGTTGAGCATATGAAGCATAAGCGCATGCAAAGCCTTCACACAGATGTTTACTGTAAAAGCCATGCATGGTTGTGCATGAACCTGACACGTTACTCTCCCTTGCTGCATAAACATCTGTTTTTAGTCTTTAAGTGTTTTTTCTGCCATAACTGAAATCTCAGTGCTGGAAAATAAGCCATTAATTTTGGTAGAAAAACAAAACAAATGCAGATTAATGATGAAAAAATGCAGATTGTGCTTGTAAGATCATTAACTTTTGGCTTAAAATAAAAATAAGTGTTTGAGTGAAAAGCACCAAAAGGTTGCAGAAGCATGACAGACTGTGGTTATTGTGAGGCAGAAGTGATCAAGCAGTTAGTCAACATACCGAAAACATCACGCTGGCTCCCGCCCAGTCGCACTTCCAGCCTGGTTACACTTGATCTTCCAGGATTAGGAGCCTGTGTGGGATCAGGAGAGATGTGCTTATGTACACCAGCGCATACACTCACTGATCCTCAGCAGCTGAGTGTTACACCTTTGTTTCTTTAGACACGGGATGACAAGGGATTAGGTTCATCAAACAAATGTTCCCTGCAGCAAACAATCTGCACATCGGGGAGTTTTTATATTCACACAGACTGAGATGACGCTATTAGCAAGGCACTGTGATGCCTGTCTCAACGAAGGCAGCGTGTGAGTGGCACCTCCCTCATGAGATGACAAAATATCACTCTAATCCCATTAGAAGTAAAAAGAGCTCCATGACCTTGATAATAAAACTAATTTTAAATAAAGAAAGAATCTGAGGCCATTTGGTTTGGCTAATGTGTTTCTCCTGCCTCAGGTCCTGACCAGAGATCAAACAGACAGGTGGGGTCACAGTGGCGTGGCACCATATGGTGGCAAGCAAGACACCCCAGCAGTGGTGGTTTGATGCCCCCCAGGCTGTCTGGAAGGTGTTGAACTACACCACATGGCAACTGTCCCACCAGCTAACATCAACTACCTTCTTTTGAGCTGAATATCACGGCCCCCGACAGAGCAAAAGAAGAAAATTTAAACTTTTGAACTTGACCTTTAAAGCTGCAGGAAACTGGGCTGGAAACCTGGTTTATGTAAATGGTGCCCTTAAAGGCTCAATTCAAGACAACAGCAACAAAATACAAAACATATTGAAGCTTAACTGATTGCTCAGACTAATGGCTACACTTTATTCTGGAAAGAGTTTACCTGTTTAGTAAGTTTCAAAACATTTTAGCATCGAAAACAAAAAATTCATCCCCTCTATTATATCAGTGTGAAGTGGCAGGAATCCTAGTTTAAAATTTGGGGAAATTAAATCAGTATTGGTCTTTTTATGTCTTTCTTTTATTTGTTTGTATCTGCATGTATAGATACAACATAAACCAAAGGGTAGGTCACAAGGTGTGCTTTTTCTTATACTCTGGCAAACTTAGTATCCATAAATGTCCCTTTAGGAATTTCTTAGTGTGACCACAGATTTAATACCTTTTGGTTCAAGGTAATAAGCAACAGATACATAATTTAAACATTATATTCAGGTGTAGTTGGTGGTTATCTAACAGGATGAGCTCTGCCTTTGGGACGCCATAAAGATTTAGCTATTGAACTAATATCTTCTTGGTATCATATTAGTGCATTATTAGTGACTGTCAAGAATCTTTTGATGCAGCTAGCGATGTGTAAATGTGGATGAAATTATTTCCAACATGCTCCTTGTCGTTTTCTGATTCAAAGTATTTTTATTACTATAAAATAATTTTTATTACTCTGTATTATCTTTTTAATCATTTCCCTCAGGATCAACATGTAAATGTTCACAGAGGGGGTGTGGCCTCTGTTAACACAAAAAAAGAACATTTAATGAAGAATAAGTGGTATCTGAAAACAGAAACGCAGACTGGGATTTAAATTCCACATTGGCTTGGTTGAGAGTGTGAAGAGAAGCTGCTAAGAGACACACAAAGTGACAAAATTCACAGCAAAAAAATGTGCAGACGAAAAGTGAGAAAGCTGAAACACAAATGTTCAGAGAATTGGAAAAATGATGTTGTGAAATTGAGTGTGAACCTATTTTACTGTCTATGGTTTGAAAAGAAAAGGGCCCAGAATAGTTGGAAACACTGCAGCAGATCTGCCTCCAAATTTGCAGTAAAGTAAGTCTAAAACTGCATTCATCACTGAAATGAATGTCTGAACTTTTGACCTACACCATTGATAGGCAGATATTGAATAAAGATGCTCCTAACCATCTAATAAGCAATAACAATTTTGAATTCTCAATTCTATATGCTGCTCTTTGGTGTGGGGCTGTTAAATTGTTTGGACCTTTGGGCTCAAGGCGTCGAAAAAGACCCTCCATTTAAAAATCCCAGCAATGTCTTTTTTAAGAAATCATGACCTGCTTACTTGAGCTGCTCTACAGACCTTGTTGTGAGCAGTTTCATATAAACCTTTGTCTTTATATTTCCTACTGACGCCCTGAGCCCCTAATGCAGAATGTACTGTTGTTCTGCTATCTTCAAGACAAGGCAGACATCTCTGCCATTGTTATCTTCAAAATCTGGCATATCCCACCAAAACCAAATCCACCAAACCAAATCCAGATGGACAAACTACGATAGAGGTTAATGTCAGGACATATTCTAATTAACTAGAGCGTGCCCTGATATTTTGGGGAGGGGTCCTTCCTTCTACCACTGAGGCTCTGATGTGCAAAGTGAAGTTAGTAAAGAAAAACTTCCCGTTTTGGTGTGGACAAACTGTAGAGGATACATCAAACAGTGGACAATGCCACCATGATGTCAGCCCTTGGTGTGTGGACTCTCATATTAAAGCCTCAGGTTTGGCATTATGATGTTTGCCACCTTTGTTTTTTGGAGCCAGCAGTCACTATATTTGGATGAGAGGGTGGAGCTGGGCAGGATACAAAAGGCTGTCAGTGCATCCAGGTTTGAGACTGGAGGCTCTTATGGCAACACTTTTTCATAAATAGTTTTTAAATGAAAAATGTATTAATATGATTATGTGCGGTGTTTGGTTGTTTACATACTTTTAGCCTATCTTGTATAAAGCACATTGAGTCCAGAATCACACAGTCTTCAAATTTTTCACCCTTTGTACCCGTCATCAGCCATTCATTCAGTCTGCATTTTTACACATCTTCAATTCTCTATTTGTTTCCTGTAAACTGCACTGCACTGTAACAATAATCTCAATTAAACACACATCTCATTTAGAGTCTCTGACTCTCTGTCTCTGTAATATTAATATTTTCAACCCATGCTTAAACAAGTGTTGTTTAATCCATACACTGTGCATTAACTGTTCTTTATTTTCTGTTAAATTAATACCAACTTGCGAAAATCCCCTTTAAAGAATACAGCCAACATCAAATGCAGCTTCTATCTCCATGTATGCATGGACTAGTATTAAAATTAGGATGCTCCACTTCTGTGCTTTTTAATGCATGAACTTGTATTAGTGTAAGTAGCTCTGGTGGGTTTAAACCTTATAAGCATTGCAGCTTTATGGCCATGCAGTACCCGCTGGGCTAGTAAGTGGGCTAAGTAAGTCGCTGTACAGGGAGACATTCTGTGATATCATCTGTGTGCTGGGTGTCAATGATGAAAAAGAGTGGATTTTTATCCATATTAAATTAAGTGATTAAAATGCCCCCTAGCTGCAGTTCTTATCCAGCAGAAGAATTACAAACAAGCTGAAATGAGGAGTAAAAATGAAAGATAATGACAAAAATATGAATAACAGTATGTTTTATAGGGAATATTATCATTTTTAAAGTGGAAATTTTATCATCTGTAGACTGGAGAGAGAGGCAGGGGTGATAGAACAAGATATCAAGCAGGAAAGGTCATGGGTCAGATCAGAGTCCATATTACGAGCATATGGCTGGCTGCTGAGCCTGCTCAGGGGCTGGGATGTCTCTGCATATGTAGCTTTCCTCTCCTCCTCTCGTCCTTCTTTTACACCCCTCTCTTACTGCTCTCACACATGTGCTTTACTTTCTGTCTCTCCCCTCTTCTTCTTCTTCTCTCCCTCTCTCCCCTCCTTCCTCCTCTCCCTTAAATCCCTACCATCCTTCTTCCCTCCATCCTTCCATCCCTCCCCCGTCTTCCCTGCCTGATTTAGACCTCTTGCCTGAGAGGAACATCAGAGCACAATGGGTTAGGGCTGGATGAGCTTAAATGGAATGAGAAAACCGGAAAATTCTCTTTCATGAATAGATGCAAACAATTGGCAGGGTGAGGGTGAACGAAGGAGAGGAGGATGAGATAAATCAAGCTGGGAAGTAAGAGGAGTGACACGAGGATGGAGAGAAATGAGTGCTGCTGGCTATGGGTTGAAGGTCAGTGGAAAGGAGGAGGCAGGAGGTGATAAAGGATGATTAAAAGTTTTTAATTCCAAAAGCCTTTTTGAAAACAAATTAGTTCATGAAAATTTGTGACTTAATTATATATTGAAGATAACACTTTATGCTTTTGTATGTGGAATTTTTAGGAGAAAGGTCCTCAAGTTGCTGAGACTCTCAATAAAACTTTGCTTTTATTATTAATAGACCACAACATGGTCACATGACTTCAATGCCCCTAAGCTTCCCACCACATTATATTATACACACATAATTAGAAAGTTAAAAGTTAAGAAAGTTTGAGTTGGAAAAGTTTTTAAGTGTGCCAGAGTAAACACAATAAGTCTGTTGAGACAAACTGGTGAATAGATTAGTTACGTTATTCAGCATGAGGACCTTTAATGTTCCCAACAACCTCTGCAGTCTTATTTAACCACCTGTTAGCGACCACCTCTTAAGACACGTAAAAGCTTCAGAAATCATGAGCGGGGTGTTAGCTGACATAAATATGTCTTAAAACAAAAACGTGAAAGTCAGTTAAGGTCGTAGAAACCATAGACTTTATTTCAGGCAATCAAATGAAAACCCCTATTTTTAAAAAAAACATTGATTTGGAAAGAAGAAAAACCAGAAGTTTCTCAAGGCCAACTAATGTCTGAGCTTTCTGACTCATTCCTGTGGCACTCCATCCAATCCTTTACTACGTTACACACATTTTGCTTTGGCAATGCAGCTTGGCTGACCAGTACTTTCAAGATTAGTAACAAAGTAATGAGCTCAAAACATGCAACCAAAAATGGCACTAAACTTTAAATAAATGTTGTGGAATATCAGCTATTATTGAGTCACCTCATCAGAAGACATGCTAGTTGTTTCCTGCTTCTTGCACTCTCTGTCAGATACCCTGATGATTAAGTCTATTGAAGAAGAAGAAACAAAACGGTCCTCTGAGTGAAAGTTGAGATCATGAGCTTTAAAAAATACCCATCATCATTTCAGAACATTTAGGACTCTGCTTTTTCACCCATATTTAGTTTGGTATGACCATCAGCTTATGGTGGCTACAATAGGACAAGTGTAGCACTCTTTAGGTTAGCAATGCTGTACAACTGACATTACTGAATTTGTTCTCTAACTTTCTGACTCATCTCTAGTGTAACTGTTTCACTACACTGAAGCATTCGCTTGAAATTGTCGACTGTACTTGTCACTTGTGGCCAGCATGACCTTTGCTTGATTTAAATTGCATTGGCTTGCTCAACTGATGCATCCACAGGTTGGCTACAGATAATTTGACCCTTTAAGGCTTCGGTCTTGAGTTCATTTGAAAGCTCATGTTGTATCAAATACTTCATTTTCATTTCAATTTTACTATTAACTATTGGATTCAATCAGTCCGTCAGTGTAGAATCAATGCATTTTGTCCACACTTACTAAGCTGAACTGATCAAATGGATTCTGGGACCTTCAGGTCATCCGAGTCTCAGTGTACTCATTACACATTTTACGCCATATACTTCATATTTCCCATGATGCAGTATGCTTTATCTTCTCTATATATCTTGTCATCTTGTCTCGACCCTGAGGTCTGCCTGAAGCCTCGTACTCCATCTGTTTCCTGTGCGTCAGAGAGTTACAGCTCGGTTTCTCTCTCTTGCACACACACACACACACACACACACTTGTGTAAATATCCTCGTTAGGATATTACATCGACTTAATCCAAACCTTAACCCTGACCTCAGTAAAATCCACACCTTACCACTAACCATAACCAGGACTTCAGAAATGATGCTCTGCCTTGCTTAAGGTGCCCAAGAGGCAGCAAAACACACACTCTCTCTCTCACACACTCATACACACACATTATTCCCCATCTCCCTGTATGTGCAGCCATTCCAGCATCATGCATCCTTTTCTCCTTGTTACATAACTCCCCTCCCCCACCAGCACAGCGAGAAGTTATGACAGAAGTTATGACCCCAAGTCTGTAACACGCTCCTGTTTCTCCTGCAAACACACACGCATATATACTCACACGCATGCATGGAGGCGTTACCGTCACTGAAAGGATGACGTCTCCCAGCACAGAGTCACTTGCAGTTGAGTCACAGCAGAGCTTGTTTTAACATTCAACTAAACACAGTCTTGGTGTGTTTACACCAAGAGCACCGACTCCCACAGCCTGACCTCAGAAAACCTGCACTCTGGCCTGTCTTTACCCCGGTCTGCTCCCCAAAAATGAGCAAATTTCTAGGATTCAAAGTAAACAAGAGAGAAGAAGGCGGAAAAGAGAGCATGTGCCTCAAGAATGAGAGCAATTTTCTGGGTTTTTGACACCCTTACAGCAAAGACATGCTGCCTGCAGCCTCTGCAGCCCTCACTGTCTGCCACACTGACCCAACTTTTGCCAAAATATCCTCACTGACCTTTTGTGTAATATATACGTTTGTTTGCATTTGCATGCAGTCTCTCTGTCTGTACATTCACTGTAGGTTTTTAAAAGCTGATGTGTACTGCTGATGCTTCCCAGTGGACACAACTGATCAGAGAACAGCTGAACCGCCGTAAACATGAGGCCCTTTGGAGTTGGGGCTAATCAGAGCATCATGTGCTATAAATAGGTGTCCGACATTTGTTTCCACTCATGCAAAAGGTGCTTTATGGAGCTCATTAACAGCAGTGTACAAATTGTATGTTTCCACTCGTTATGGTTTGAAGCTATGCACTCAGGAGCAGAACTTCAAGTGGAAAAAAAATCAGATTAAGCTCTCATCCGCACCTTTTCAAATTAGCACATTCATCTGACTGTTCTAAAGTGGATCTAAAACATCTCTTTTGTGTTTTTTTTATCTCTAAATGTTTGACAGATCTTGGTTTTTTTGCACTGTTAAAAGGCGCTGAAATGTCAACATTCTGACATATGCTGCAACTAAGAGCATCCTCCCTCCGCCTCCTTTGCCGTACCTCTTTCAAAAACGCACGCGGCTGACTTCTCCTCCTCTAACTCCTCTAAGCTCGCCATGCCTGATGACCTCGTCTGATCTGAGCCCTCACACATCACTGCTTCTGAATCCCAGTTATCCTTAGAGGCCTCATATCTGTAAACGCCAAATATATACACGCAAACACACACACACACACACACACACACACACACATAGTGATTCAGTGAGTGGCTGTGTTGTTCTCCATGTGAGCAGGGGAGTATGAGTCAGTGTGTGTCCGTGTGCACGTGCCGTGGGGTGGGTGGAGGTGGGGCTAATCGTCCTCATCCTGTCACTTTCTCTGTTCCTCTGTCTGCTCAGGTTCTGTGACGACTGTACAGAAAAACGGACTGGAGACATGGAAGAAGACATCAACACATGAATCAAGACAGGACGCTTTTTTTAAGACGTGTCAAAACACCAGATGCACAAGGGACACGAGAGCAGAGCAGGTCTCATATCTCTAATTAGCACCATGATAAACAACCTGAATGCAATGGATTGACCAATATCACCATGACAACACAAGAAGAGGAAATACATGACAAAGAGAGAGCACTAAAATTCATGTTGAATATATCATTGTGTCGTGGTACTGTATTAGGCAGTTCACCACCTGACTTAAATTATATTTTGACACATTCATACGGTTGTTGTTGTGCTTTTGTTCGAACTGTGATATGACTCTGATATGAGCCAAACACAACAGAGTTAAGCGCCATTCATTGTGAGTGAAGGGCCAATAAAATGTTTACTTATGGCCATGAAACTCTGCCTTTTGGTTTTTGTTTGGAGTTCTTTTTCGGTGAGCCTTGACCTACGAATCACGGCCTCAGTCATCTGCTTGCTTTTATTCTGCATCACATCCTGCACAGATAACATTCAACAAATAACACACTTTACCTGGTCAGGAGAAAGTCACTCGAGCACATGCTTATGTGTGACCATTGCCTTTGCTGGCAAGTAATAACCTATTAATATCCTTATAAGTAATGCATAGGGATTTTTTAGATTAAGGGTCTTCGCTTTTATAGTAAATTTGTCAGGAAATATGTGGTGTGACAGTTAAACAAAAACAAGAGCGATGAAGTGCTTTTTGTAGTTTTACAATATCTGAGAAAACAAGATGTGTCAAGATTGAGCAAGATACTTTCATTTTAGGGACATGTATGCATTCGGAGCTTTATTTCACTTAAACAAGACATTCTTAAATCAATTCACCTCTGCTGGATTGGTGTGGAGGCAGAAATCATGGCAACAAAACCAAAAATACAAATCACAAATAGACCAAAAGAGTATGCACAGATATATGCACCATCTGAGACAGCTAAGAAAGTAGGTTTTTTCTTTCATTTTGGTGAAAATGACCCTTAAAAAAGGTTGGCTACAGAAAAACAAAGTCATATTAACACTGAACTGCCCTTTCATTTAACATTTGAGCCAGGCTCCTCCACAGCAGTTTGCCTAGTACAACACAAGGAGTAGTTACGTAAGATCTTCTGTATTGGTAAATGCCTCTGCTCGACCTCATGCAGCCTCTACCCAACCCGAACAACATGAGGCCAGTGCTGATGAAACCCGCTGAAAACAGCTCATATGTTCTACTGAATCAAGCCCACCCCAAAGGCAAACTCATCATCTTCATCCCTGCTGGAGAGCTAACGTCCCTTCCTCCCCTCCCTCTTCCCCAATGTTAGACCTTTTCTCGCTGAATTCAATTAACTGTGGCTCAATCAGAGCGTCTCTGCACGCGTCACGGCTGAAGGTGAAGGCAAGGTGAGCTCCCAAAGTAGGCTGTTGACGCCTGAGAAGTCAGGGCTGAACGCTGGAGCCATCAAACTTCCGGAGGCCGGACAGGATTTGGGATTTATGTGACAGGCTGCCCAAATACGTTAACATGGATCTCGCCAAGGCAACAGCCTCCTCGCCACGTGAGATGGACAGCTGCACATAGGATGCATAGACGTTCCCTCCAAACAAGGAGAGAGTGTCGGTCATGACTTGTCCCCGCTAACCATGCAACCTGTCACAGTCTAACACTACACACCTGGACGACACGTCACAGGAAACACAGCAGTTATATAAACATCTAACACTTTGGTTAAGTTGGGCTGTGAAGTTAATCTAAATGACAACCCATAAATCAGTTAATCCAAACGTTTCACTCAAAACAAGAAAAACAGGAGAAAACAACACAAACACCACATTTATAGGATTAAACAAGTGGATGTATTGTTCCTGTGGACTCCTAAGGGACCATTTTGGGGGTTGGGGGGGGGTGTTGAAAGTTGAGAGGGCATGGCAATTTGGTTTCATTTTGAGTGCTGGGGAGGGCAAAGTATTTTCTTTTGAGATGGGGGGGGGCATTTACAGTTTATGTATGTGTTTTGCATTTTCTTACATTGTTTGCATTCATGGCCATCTAAAGCCATCACAATGCTGATCTCTGACTGAAGTTAAAAGTAAAGAAAAAACAACCTTTTTTTATTCTGGAAAAGGAGTTTTGTTATTTCTAACAAATTCATTTATTTTACTAATTATTCATAATTCATTTAAAGAGATTTTACAGTTTCTTGATTTAGAAAATTTGTTACATTGGCTCATCCCTTCATCAGTGTGATAGTGGACTAAACTGTTGCGGGGCAACACAGAAAGGACTGTGTGTCCGTAGTACAAGGTTAAACATGATCTCCCATAAATATGCATCTCAGACCAGGCTCAGTCTCAACAGTCTGTTATTTTGTTTGTAACTATTTTTAAGCTTCAGTCAATTCAAATGAAACAGATATCATTTTGTATCTGTCATGTTTTTTCATTTTGTATACAAATGCAAATGTACATATACAAATGTATATTTTTGTGTGCTCAAGGGAGGAACATAGACATGGAAGCCTGTGTGCCACAGAGCTGCTGTATGTAATGTGACTGACAGCAGCGCTTTCACAGCCCATCTTGTCATGTTTAGTGAGATGATGGATGTTCTCTCTTCTCTCTCTCCTTGTCTTTCTTGCCTTTCATATCTCAATTTTTTTTATTCCTCAGGTCTAAAACTGAACATTCAACTCGTACCATACCATCCTCCTCCAGGAAAAACACCAAAAACATAAAAATGATCTTAAACACAAAGGAATACAGTTTTATGGCTGAAGTAAAAACCTTCAACAGTTTCATAGAAAAAAAAAACTTTTCCCATCTATTGACCTCTCAAAGTAGTTTTCCAAAACAAATCAGTGCTGACCCATTCACACTCATTCATATACTAACTGCAGGGGCGTCTATTGAAGTGCCAACCTGCTCATCAGGGACACATATGCACACACATTCACACACTGATAGAAAAGCCAGTGGGAGCAGTAGGGGGCTCACTTACTTGCTCAGGGACACTTTGCCATGCAGACTAAAGGAAGCTGTGGATAAGTGGACAGCCCAGCCTTCTTACAGCCAGCTGACAGGCTGCTGGTTTAAATCCATTAACTGACTGTGAAAACCTGAATAAGAAACATAGATAATGTCATTTCCAGTCCCTCACCTGTCTCTCTTGACTCTGAGGTGAAAAAGATGACACTATGTCTGCTCCTCTAGTGCTGATCACTGGCTAAGGAGACATTAACTGGTTGAATTGGGCAGTTCTCAGTGAATGTGACTAAATTTCTAAATCTATATGTAGTTCTCAGCAAAAACCACTCACCAACAGAACTGACCAAGCTTAGACCAATTTACTATGAATGCAGGGAAAACATGTTGCTAAGACATTTTCCTGAGGTTCACTCAGGAACATCCTTCCATACACCTCGAGTTTTTTACCGGGACCATGACTCGCCACTGCTTCCAGCCAGGGCAGAGTTAAAATGAACATTCTTGGGAGCCACGTGAGTCATGCATGATGTCGCTGCCCACGTCTGTGTGTGGGGGCTGATGAGTAATCCAGCTTGGACTGAGGCAGCAGGCGAGCCTTTAAAGCCAAGTCTCAGTGGAGTGGAGAAATATTGAGGCACAGATCAGACTAAACACATCTCTGAAGCACTTCTAATGTTAGCGAAGGCACAGACAAGTCAATTAGTCACCTTGATCAAAATTCAGCTATGATTAAATCCCATTCAGGGTTTCACTCCTTGATGTTTTAATTAAATAATATGATAATAATATAGTAGTTTATTGAAACAGCAGGATTAAACTCCTGACTTGAGACTTACTCGACCAAAATATCATCCTTCTGCAGCAAAGCAGCTGCAGGAATAAGAAAGCAATGACGTAAAAGTGGCCTCAGGCTGCCTGAACAGCAAAGGTTGAATGTAATTCTTACATAAAGTCAGTGGTACTATCAGATGAAGCAGGGGTCAGATGGAAGCCAGACCAAAACATCAATCAACCAATTACACAGCAACAGAATGGACAATTACAGGAGGAGCGAGACAAACACAATGTTAATAAATTTGACAAATACGGGCAACAGAATAAATTGGTTACAGTTAATGACAGAAAATTAATCTGCAAAAACTTTGAACAGATTTTTTAAGCTTTTTTTCTATGACAGTAAATAAAACATTACATATAAACTTTTGTAATATTTGGGGCTTTTAGACTGCCAGCATCTCCAGATCTGCTTGAGGAGAAAGCCATCATTCCTGAAAAGAAACCTTCTCCCCTAGAACAGAGTCTAATAAAATATCGTCAGTCCTTTTGAAGCACAGGTTTTGCTGAGCTCTGTGTTGAATCTGAAGTCTGCCAGACTTGTTGATCCCTCCCTTGTTGACCATTGGCAGTTGTCGGATGATAAAAAACTGAGCTTCCAGTTTGTCCAGACAGTGAAAGAGTTTAATGAAATCCTGCAGTAGGACTTTTAATGGCTCCATGAAACCATCATTGGTCTTCACCTGTGTTGTCATTATGCTTTATGCAGAACCTTGATAAAACAGGTGTCTGCTCCTGTAAGATAATTAGATGAATTTTCACTTTTGTTTCATAAGTCATGGCACCAAAGCAATATGTTTTAATCTTTCCACTGCTTGCTTCTGCCTTTTCTTGCTTTTTTGGTCATTTTTCATTCTTTATAATACTCCAATGTCTAAAAGTATTTATAGTCATTTTCCACATCTGTCTCATTTAGATTTATTAACGTCTCAAACCTCTTTTCCAGCTGTAATGTCAGAGTTAACTGTTTCTGTGTTTATGCCTACCTTTGGCAGTCCTCCAGATGTCTGGGGTCGAAGTTGACTAAGTTGGATCCATAATTTTTTACCCTCTGTGGGGCTGCAATCTTTTCATATTAAAGTTGAGCACCCAGATTATCCCAGCAGGTAGAAACCCAATTTACAGCTCATGACGTCAGTCTGCACGGTTCATTTCAGTGACAGTTTGGAAACTTATGGAGTCATTTAGACATAAATGTCCATTTAAATCTCATCTGGCTATATTAAAAAAAAAGCTAACCCACGATCTAAAGACATTGGCAGAGTGTCATGGGGTTCAAAGTACTTTACCGGTGTGAACGTCCTTGTCTTGAGTGCAGCAATCTTCCTCTAATACTTTGACAGTCTGTACACTTCATTGAGTCTGAGAAGCATGGTGGAGCCCATTCTGTCTGTTGTCCATTAACTCACTGTTTGGGTGGCATTAACATGTGGTTAGCAGAAGGCAGTTCAGAGCAGAAAACCGCCTTAAAGGTTCAGTGTTTTAGATTAAAGTCTAATGGCAAAAATGGAATATGTTATTCAAAAATATGTTTTTGTTGGTGTATAATCACCTGAAAAGTAGAATAGTTGTGTTCTCGCTACCATAGAAATAGCTTTTTATATCTACAGAGGGAATAAATCCTTTTCCATGTAGAAAGCCATGTTGCACCATCATTATAGTCCACAATGGACAAGCCAAACACTGGTTGTCCTTAGGACCTTTTTATCCATCACACACTTGGATAGTTCTTAAAACAATGTACAATAATCCCATTTCTTAATCACAACCATTATATTTCACAAAGTAATGAGGATTACCATTATCATGTATTCATGTGACATAGAACACACACACAAAAGGCAGAGGCGGTTGCGTGCTGCGACGATCAACAAGATCTGAATGATCACATTTTCACATTTTCCGCACAAAGCAGTGTCTATTAGCAGATGTGGAAGGCCCATGACATGTACCACAGGAATACATCAACCATTATAAGCCACTGAAGCAGTGATCCATTAAATTGAGAGCACAAAGGCACAAAGTGAAAGGGTCAAGCACTGCTCTGAGTGTAGTTAATGTAAGACCTACACAACATGGCAGCGGCTGACTCTTCCATATGATCCCAAGCCATCAAACACTCATCAGCAGAGAGCTACCGTGGATTGCCTTCTGTTTGCAGATCATAGAGAACATGTGTGTTTGCTAACAGCTTGCTTTGCTGCGGCTATGTGATTATACATGTCTGTTCACATGTGAGTTGCCACGATGCATCAACTTAATTAATGTGAATGTGCTGGGAGCAGCCCCGAGTCATTCCTGCCCACGGTAGAGAGGCTGTTACATCACTCACACACGCTGAGCAACAAAACACAGGAGCACACACTACTTGGAGAAATTTTCCTGACAGTATATGTGGAATAACGGTCTCGTTGTAATATCTGTTTGTTGCACTTGGTCAGCCATTCCTGCCTCGATTTTCTGTTATTCTTGCCTTCAAAGCAGCTTCAGTGAGGTAGTTTGTGCTGTGAAGCTGCAGCTGCTGAGCCACACACTGACTTCTGGCTGCATTCATTAACTCCTGTCTTTCTACGAGGGTCTGGCTAACAGCCCTGTGCAGGCTTTCAGCCCTCATCTGTGTCTCACCCCCCCCTGCTCTCTCCCAACCGTGCCAGGCTGCAGGAGTAAAGCTCAGACGGTTCGTGCACACCCCCCCTGGGTGTGCAGGGGCACTGGGTTGGCAAAGGGAGGGGGCCCTCCTCACATAAGCAGTGCCCCCTTTGTGTTGTTGTGAACAAGTCTGTCCACAAACAAAGAAAAGCAATAATATTGCCAGTATTCATAAGTATTTTAAAAAATATATTATTTAAAATATCAATAACAATTTCTGCTATTGTCTTTATTTTTATGCATGACTTTGTTTCAGCTTTAAAATAAATCAAACTTAGGCATTTTTAAATAAATGTTGCTGCGGGACCAAGTTGATTTACTCTCTGATCCAAAGGCAGCCCTTAAATTATGAACAGGCCCCCTCCAACAAATAAACCCAAGCATGTAGCTGTGAACATACAGTTGTGACAAGCCTGTGACTGCACAGTTTTATTTGCAGTCTCCGAGGCATTTTGTGAACCTTAACATTACTTACGGTTGGCTGCAGTTCCTCATGTGTCACAACAGTTTATAGTCTGTCCTCTGTGGATGCTCGCAGAGGCTCCTAAACAAAGCCTAGGTCATTTGTGAGGGTGGAAAACCCAAAAGTCAGAACATTAATTTTCATTTGCGAGACAGGAACTGTTTAGACGGCTTCTCCTCTTCAGTTTATCATTGCTTCTCAACAACTGTCACACCATGCATGTCATTAAGGACAGTGTATCTCTTTTTAGCTACAGAGGATTCTTGCATGTTTGCCTTTTAGAAATCACTGGGATTATTTTGCCTATAAATCTCTTCTACTTGTAAATGCTGACAAACTTGCAAGTGATCACTAGCTTCCAATGGGTCCTGTATGTTCTGACTAGGTTCTGCATTGGTGATATGTAGTGTCAAGTTCAACACTCTGCTATGAATGGTACACAAGGATGTCGTCTGCTCAGGCAGCCTGTATCTCAGCTCGCTGCTCGTCTATAAAAAGCGATAACAAACTCCTACTGCCAAATGACAGCGAGCATGACGAGTCTACAGTGTCAGACTGTTGCTCTGACTCATAGAGGCTTCGTCAAACCTCACATCATCCATCCGACTGAAGAGAAGTTTCTTTTAAGCTGAACCAACAAACTTTGCACGCTAGCGTCTCCAAATGGCGGGAAGATGTCACCGAAAACTATTTGAACTTCAAAACCCAGAAATCCTGTTAGATGATGTCAGTTAACGTCAGTCAGCCTGCCCGTGTTTACCAGTGCAATCAGTAGGTGGACTGTTGCTTTAAACCAAAAGATAAGTTCATGCAGAGGAAAAATGGCTCATGTTAGCAGGTCTGTGGACGATGATCTCATATGTTTATGTGGGCAACATGGTGCTATTGCAAACCTTGCAAACTATACTTTTTACATGTTTACACATTAAAAACACAGGTACTTTTCAACAGTATTGTGACACAGAGGCATCAGAATGTGCTATGTAGGTCACTACATAGTCTCACTCCACCACACAATATTCTTCGCCGACAGTGTTGCAAGCTTTGGACGTCATTGGGTCTGACCTCTAGTTGCAGTTAGCCTGCGTCTAATGGCTTTTTTCAGACTTTCTTTTGGTCAGTATGGTTTTAGGGTTAGTGTTTTATTGCTGTGTATTCTTTTGGTGTACTCTTCACAGTGCTTTGGCTGTGTTTTTGTGTTTTCATTCAGCTGGATATTTATTTAGGACAGTGTTTGTGTGGAGAGGATTTTTTTATTTTTGAGAATAAGGAGGGGAAAATCCCTCTTTGGAAACTACTCATGTATGTGTGGACGAGGCCTCAGATGCTGGCTGCTCTCTCCTGTGGCTTCCACTCTGTTTGGTTTTGTTGTGTTTTGTTTGTCTGTGTCTTGATTTGATATTTAGTTACATAAATAAACTTATTTTCAGATACTGTTCTTGCTTGAACTCTCTCATTGTTACATTCTCTGAGCCAGTTTGTAATAGTAAGTTTATCAAAGTTTTTTTTTCACAAAAGCAGCTGCTTGATGCAAATGGAAAAACAGATTAGTGAGAGATCAGACTAAATCAAAACATTAAAGTTACGGACTATGAAAAACAAAATACTATGTCAAGTTAATGTGTTCAAATTAGTAAAAAAAAAGTGTGCGCTGTATTGGTGTTAGGAAGCGCAGATTTGAGTGACAATTTTTAGTGAATTTTTCCCTTTTTGTTTCCACATTACACAGATATTTGCTCCATTTTTAACATTAAAATATTAATTTGAACAACTTTAGATAAACCAAATTAATTATTTAATGTATTAGCTGCTTTTAAAGTCTACGCTGGTGCAGCTGTTGTCTCTTTTTTAAGACAATCAGGAGGATACTGTTACTTGGAGTTGTATCACAATAATGTCTCCCAAGGGCTTCAGGGCCCTTCACCCTGTTGTTGCCCCCCTCTGAGCTCGCCGGGGGCCAGGAGTAGGGGTAGGTGAAATGTCAAGCACAAAAATGCAAATTCATGCTGACAAGTGGTGCAGAAAACATGTTCTCTACGACTCGGGGAACCTTGATATTTCACAAAGTCAAATGAACATGTCAGCCAGCACTGCGGGGCAACTATTGGGTTATTTAAAGAGGAGGTTCAGAAAGCAGGCCGGTGTTACATAACAGGCAGCAGGGACTGTTTACGTGCAGCTCAGTGGACAAGGCTCGCCTTTGTTGTGGTGTTATCCTCCTTTTCCAGTCTCTCTCTGTCTGTGAGCCATCACAGACTCTGAGAGAGAGACACAGTGAGGGTGGGCAGATAGACGAGACACATACCGGTTCACATTAGTCCGTCATTACCTCACTGCTGGGTTCTAATCTGCCAGATCCACTGTGGGATCCAACCTCATTGTGTTGTCTATCTCTACCACTGAGCTCCCAAAGAACAGTATGTGGCTCACAGCTCAAGCTAAGATGAGCAGCAGGACACCTTCATGACTTCAGAAGCAGATTTATCCCCAAACATTATTAATTCAGGCTTCTCTTGCCGTTGAATGCTGTTCAGATGAAAATCAGAGTGTGAGGATGCTTGTAATGTGCATCAATTCTAGGTCCAAACATTGTGTAGTGTCGCACTCGTACACATGTAGCACATCACCGCAGATAGCCCATGTCAGATGTGTTCTTGTATACTGCAAGTACTGCCATGGGTTTAGGTGAAGGGTGGAGCCTCGGAAGAGCACGCAAGAGGCATTATTTACAGCACACTGACATGACAGATGAGGCTACTCGCTTTTGTGTGTATGACTCTTGTTAAGTTGATATCAATACTAGATGTATCAGAATGTGTTCACACTGTGACAAAAGTGAAAAGCAGAAAACAGTATGAGACAGCTGCTCTCTGTAAGTTTAGATCCTGCTGGAAAAAGAAAGCTGCAGCATTTAGGCTCTGTGTCCAGCAACAGCATGAATTGCTCAATTGCTCGCTACGAGTTAACTGGACACACACACAGGCTCAAATAGGTGTAATAATGAATTTGGAGCAGAGAGCCAGCAGGTCAAAGCACATGTGAAATCCTTTGAGTTAACGCATACAGCTCAGCTGGTTGGACTATAAAATTTCAAGCTAGCGGTGCATACATATCAGCTCTTAAATGATTTATGTTTAATCATATTAATCACATGTTTAATTGATGGCACAAACCAGAGGGAATCAAAAACATATTTATCTCTCTCATTGACAACTGCACATAATTTTTCTAAAATGAGGTCCCATGGGATCCAATGGAGGAGGTGGCACTTGAGCACCCTCAAATTTCATCTCCGCACCCTAAAAAATAATGGTGTCTGCAGGATCAGGTTGAGTATGTTTAAAAACACAGATATTGGTTTTTGCTGGATTAAATCAAAACTTTCTTTTGTCACAAAATTTTTTGTGCACATTTAGTAACATTGTGAAATGTCATTTCCTTGAGAGACTTCAGCTGTCTCTGCTCTGCTCTCTGTGTTTGTGGACTTAGGATAATGTTGTAAATTGTTACGGATATTCCAAAACTTCCTACCTGTTATTATATTATAAAAACACTGTTATGTTCGCCTTCAGTTTGATGGCAAAAGAAGTCAAGTCACATTTATTTATATAGCACATTTCATATGACAGGTGTAGATTCAGTGTGCTTTAAAGTTATTAAAAGCTAAAATATTATATAAAGAAAAATACTGATGTTTTAATTGATAAATCATAAAAGTAGTGATTACACTTTTGCAAGGCACTGCATGCATGTCACGTTCTCGTAAGGGGTTGAGCCCCCCTAAAGGTCAGATCCCAGAACTGCCTCTGGGTGAATTGCCACAAAATTTAATGCCCACATTAAAGCTCCCCACTGGATGAATACTGATGACTTTGGTGGTCTTCTGACTTTTTCTTAAGCTCCACTAGGAGGTTGATGTTTTTTTAATTTTGAGTGAGCTTTATCAGTTACTACTAAATAAAATGATGTTCAATAAGAGAAATATTCAGAGTCCTTGTAAGATAACACACATGAGTTTTTAAACACCAGCATGTTAGCTTTTTCATGGACAGCATGTTTCCACGCTGATGTTAGCATTTAACCTAAAGCATTGCAATGTTGAAGTACGACTGTGCTGAGCTGCCATCATGGCTGTAAAGTAGTCTTGTTAAATATGCAGTACATGGTATTATCAAGAATAAGGGCTCCTCTGTTGCTACACAAGGAAAGCACAGCACTAACCGTCACATTACAGGTAAGGTACACATTAGTATTTTTTGTTGTTGCAGCTCAGCAAAGAAGCACTGTCCATAAAAACAGAGAATTTGTACTTAAAATACGGGAAAACTTCCACAGACTTCTGAAGCCTCAGATTGCTTTTGGCTAAACTTTAGAATATTTTTGTCTCGTTACACAAAACACAGAGTATGTGTTTTCTATTACCAAAAAAACAACAACAACAACAACAGTATTGGGAAGAGATCCCTTCACAGTGGAAAGGAGAAACGATTACAACCACTAAAGCTGTTTCACTGGCATTTAAATATTGTTTTGTAATAAACTAAAAAAAATGTGAACCCTCCCTATGCAGAGAGTTCATTATGCCCTCATTCAATTCATGGCTGAGGATCTGTTTCTTCAGTACAGGAAGTCCTGCTGACGCACTCTGAGTCTGTGACGTCTTTGGGTTGTGCCCTTTTGTCCTGTAGTCTATGGATTGTTGCTGCGCTGATGACCAGCTCTGTTTATAAGGTCATGACCCCTGAAGTAAGACATGTAGAACACACTATCTGTCAGATTAATTAAATATGAAATTAAGAAGTACATTTACGTGGCATAAATGATCTTGTACCGTAAATCAGCACTCCATAGAATGAACTCCATATGTTGGAAATTACCAACAGGGAGGCGATTCAGGCTGCAAACATGACCACAGTGCTGTGAGACAGCACAGGGACCCACATGCAGTGCACAGGGACAAATGAAAGAAGTGGCACCCATGTCTGAGAGGCTAACAGCCCTGTCTGTGTGATATTCTCCAAATAGAAGCTAATTGCAACAGGAAACAGTATATTTTTAGGCTGCTCGGCAAAGTGGCCATCCCAGACGGAGGAAGGCATGTGATGCAAATGATGCGTCCGTGTAAAAAGATCTCTGTCACTGAGCCCATGTGCACATTTGACACAGCCAGCTGCAAGTTGGCCTGATAATGTCAATATCATTTCCTTCATCTCCTGTCAGCTCGATGCCTGCTCGTCACTGAAGCAGGCTGGAAAGGGAGAACTCCCACACTTACTCAATCACAGTGCTGGAGCTAAACAAATCCCTCTGTGTCAGTAATTCAGGGGTATACAAACTTTCTGCCCTGCAATCTCCTGCATCACTGACCTGTCTTTAAGGTACAGTTTAACATTCTGAGAATAACACTGATTTTACTTCCTTGCTGAAGAATGAGATGAAAATACTACAGTAATGTATATGAATATTTATAATATGACACCACCCCCATGTCTGTCAGGTTGTGATATTAAATTTACAGCTTTCTGGCCAAATCCTGCTCATTATAGAATTGGGGTAGCAGGCTAATGATTTTTCTAATTCACACTGAAAATTAACTGGTTCCCACAGAATTTCTTTTTATATACCTATTAGCTAGAACTGTACAGAGGGAAAGATACGCCAGTTTTGTATGATGGGATAAATTAGGCTGATCTTTGTGTGATGGCCTCTAAAAGCTAAAGAAAGTGCAATAATATCTAAGAGGTCTCAGCTTTCTTCAGCGCTGTATAAGCTGTGTATAATGTTTTGTTCAAATATTAATATTTACAGCAGTAATGTAGCTGCAGCTTTTAAAGGCAGTGAGGCCTTATCAGTCATCATTAGTTTAATTAATGGGGTAAGTTTATTGGTTGTTTTTTTTTGTAATTATTAATGAGTTCAAAGAAAAAAAGGAATGCGTTCTATAAAATGAATAGGATTAAAGCTTGTTTATTTAGTAGCCTCTTGCCAACTATCATTTTACATAGTTAACACTAGTCAAAGCAAGTGAAGCATCCCTTCATTAAAGTGCAAATATGAATCTACAGCCTTAGCTCAGCGTTCAGGCTCAAGAGTTAGCCTAGCTCAGTTCTAGGGAACAAAATCTGCTTATCAGCACCAAATTATTGTCTCTATACCTGTACTGTGTTAATTCTTGAGCTTCAGAGGTGCTGCCGGTATGATTTTGTTGCCTCGGACAGAGGCTAGGCTAGCTATTCCCCGCTGCCTCTGGTCTATGCCAACCGATAGCTCTTGTTTCATAGTTAGCATACAGATATGAAAATAGCAATGATCTTCTTGCATGACTCTCTGCAGGGCAGAGAAGATGTGTATTTCCAAAATATCAACCTATACTTTTAGTCCCTGTTTTATTTGCTACTGAGAGCTAAACATAAAATCTCCATCGAGGCTGACTGAAAGGTCTTTGTCATGAGATAAACATTGAGCAGTTTATATTCCAGTAAAAATTGGTTGATAACCACTGGTGTACCCTTCAGAAAAAAACATTACAATGTTTTTATTCAGTGATTTACCCACAATAGGTGTGAAGTGGTTTAATGAATCTACATCTTGGTGTTAAAAGCCTGAGGAACCTGGGAAAGTGTTGTAACGTCACCCTTCTGTCATCATGTGCTGAGGTGTCCTTGATCAGTTTCACACCCTCCTTCTGCTCGAGTGCAAGAGACTGGTTTTACTGGTTAGTTTCCAGATGAGATTTGGTCCATCTGTGTAGGTTTGTGCTGCAAAAACCTTTAATGCTTGAGTAGCAATAGTCCCCCAGAACATTGATGACGAGAAAAACGGTAATGCTTAGTGATCCAGGCCAGAGACGACACACAGGATCTGCCTCTCTTCCTGCTGAGTGATGTGGCTTTGAGAAATCTGCCTTCATGTAACCCCGTGACAGCACATGGAGCCAAGGCTAATTGGAAGGCAAGAAAAAATATGACCTGAAACCCCTACCTCACCACCTCAGCCTCATTCTGTCACACATGTAAATCTGTCTGGTCCAGCTAGACACGCAGGAGAACAATGCATGCTAACGCCACAAAAACATGTGCAGCCCCTAGCATCTTTCTCGAAAAGGCCCCAAAAATTTAGTTGGCGTAATCAGATTATTTCAGGAACTAATTTGATTGCCTGGCTGTAGTCAATAGCAGCGATACATAAGTTATCGGAAGCTGATTAACACATCAATCCTCCTGCTTTTGCCTGCTGAGAACGCAGAGCTGTGCGGTTGTCAGGATTACTTAAGCATGAACCGAAGACTGAGGCATCCAGACGTGCGAGCTGTGCATTAACTCTCAACTCCTGTCATCACAAGCTTTCATCACGGTGAAAACCCTCAAGTTGGATTTAACATTTCAAAATATAACATAATCATCACATTTTTTTTTTAGTTTAAAATGGAAAATGGTTTACTGTTTGTTAAATGTAATGATGAAGGATGGAGACAAATGGTCTGGAGGCCAGAGAATCATAAGACTGTGTTGTTGACAGTGGCTAATGAGTCCAGTTTTGATAAATCGCTCCTGAACAAGCCACTGAGAGGATGCAGCTGCCTCTGACCTTTGGCACCTTCAGAGGATAGTAAACATCTCCAAAATCTAATGCCCGATATCTTGAGAAACTCTAATTTAGACACATTTTTAATCTGAGATTAAAGCTCATGTTGCTCCTTTTTTTCCAAGTTCCCTTGAGCACTCAGATTGTAGGATGCCTCCCATGGTGGCAGTGACTTTTAGCAGTCAGGCGACATCCAAAAATGTCCCCCCAATCTGCTAATGAGCTGTACTTTATGCCAGTGAGCCCTGGAGACAAACTGTGTGGGGGTGGGGGCCCTCTGCAGCAGGCCCGTCTTGTGCGGCCGTAGCAGGATGGTAAATTGGAGCTGGCGTGATAGGTCCTGACAGCAGCACAGTCTTGGCCATGAGCATTTACTGCCTTGCTTACATAATCAGCCCATTGTTACCGCCTAGTCACTGTCATTAAAATTCATGGAAATCACATGAAATCAGGCCCCAAAACAAGTGTTTGTTGCAGCAGGAGAGGATGCAGTGTTTGGTCAGTTTGCAAAGACAACATCTGAATGAGTTAAAGTGGAAACACAAGACACAAGGTCAGATAAGTTCAGCGAGACTAGAAGATTGTTGGTCTCATCTCAGCTTAAGTCACTGCACTGGTGACGAGTGGGCGTGCTCCAAAGAGCAGAGGTGGCACATTAAAACCCGGCTTCTTGTTAACCACTGGGAACCGCTCGGCTGACAGAACACGCACGCTTCCTAACACCCACAAAGCCTCTGTTTGCACGTCACCACCTGTTCACAGCACTTCTGCTATCAAAAGAGGATCCCCGGAGGATTATTGTACATCTGTTAAGAGACCGGGCTTTGAGACTGATGCAAAACACTTTTTTTCTTCAGTTCACAGAAATTTTATCTCTAAACTCTCACCTTAGATTGTTCATGTAATGCTGAAGAGTTAAATCAAAAAACTTTTTACCCTTTGTATGATTGAGGAGGCACAGAGGCCAAAAAATTGTCTGTTTCTTACAAATAAGACAACAAAAGCTGTTAAAAAATAGCTATAAATAAGCTGATATTTTGTTACATATCTCTGTATCTCATTCTGTTGTACTGACGGTAGCCAAAACAACATAATAGATATTTAAAATAAGTAATATTGCCATACAACTAACAGTAGTCCTACAGTTTAAAATACAAAGCACATAACACACTGTTGAACTCTGGTGCCTTTACTGCTTTGCTGTCAGACAACTGATAATGCTATGAGCATGTTAGCATGTCATATAGACATGGAAGCCTCCTCATCTCATCAGTGTGATTTAATGGAAAATTTTAGTGTCACGATACATTGAAAACATGTGCAGAACATCATCAACATGTAAATGTTTTTGTTTTTTTTAATATGTCCATATGATTTTAGTTTCCATTTTGATTCTTCCTAATTCCACTGAAACTGCTAAAAGTAGTTCACAGCAGAGACAAAGATGTGACAACGGGCTGTCTCCAGAGACTTGGTTCTGTCCACTCACAAACAAGAGGGCTGTTCTTCCTTGTCTAAAATCTGTATTTTCATTGTGTTATGACCCTCAGGGCCACCGTATGGTTCTGTTACACACTAAAAAGGTATCTTTTGGTTTTTGGGTGGCTTAAGATCAATTTATTGAGATCTGGAGCAGCTTCATTCCTCTTTCTCTTTCCTCCTTAACTGAGTACTGTCCAGGTTCCCCTCAGCAAACCTTGAGGGAAGTTCATGTTTTTCCAAATTTGTCTTAAAGATGAAAGGCTGTGTAATACTTCCACTGTGGACACACTTGAAAACCTTTTTGTTAAACCCTGATATAATGCACATTTGGCTCTCACACACACACTCCCACACCAAAGAGAAGGAGCTTGTATAACCACACTCCACCCTAACACACACCCACACACATATACACACCGGTATAATGATATAGGTGTTCCCACACTGTTCAGATGGAATGATTTATTCATAATCATGATAGCATAATAAAACAATGAACATTGAAAGCACTGACAGTTGAACCCAAGGCCTCTCACACACAGCATGCACCACCCCGACCCCAGCGTTCACAGAGACACTGACATTCCTAATGCCAAGAGACGCCTGGCTTCTCAAAGTCCTCCATTTTTTTATTTTCCGCCCCCAGTCAGTCAGTTTTTTCCTTGTTCTTTTTTTTTGTAATCGTTTAAATATATTTTGATATAAAAACAAGCTCACGTATGATGAATCAACCATGTTTGTGAACTGCTTCTCCCCCTTCTCCTCCTGTTATTGTCCTGCCCCCCTCACCACTCCTCCGGGCTGTACTGGTTGAAGGACAAACACGATACTGGCCCCCAAATCCTCTCTCTTCCTGTTCACGCTCTTTTTATGGACACTTGGGAAAAAAAAAAAAAAGATGGGGTGATGGTGGATGTGGGGGAGACAGTACTAAAAAAACGGTTTAATAACCTCCCTGAAAAAAAGAAAGCAATAAAAAAGACTTCTTAAAAAAAGTAATTTAAAAAAAAAATCAAACCACAACAGTCCAATTGAAGTGCTGGAGGGAAGTCTGGAGCTCTGTAGACTGGAGGCACTTTGGCACAGAGCGAAGGCCCCACACCTGACACCAAGCTGAGGGGAGAGGAGGGGTGCTGAAGGAAGGATGGAATGACAGAAAGCTGGGCTGAATTCATGCAGAGCCACATGGTAACAGAGATCCAGGAATGATGGAGAGGTGGGAAGAAGAAAGAGCATCTGACAAACGTGGAGGAAAAGGCCAGCCTCCCCTCTAGTTAATGCCATGTTGGGGAGAGGAGGAGGGGAGGAAAGAAAGAAAGAAAGAAGGAAAGGTATATTAAAGGCAGAGGAAGAAAGGAAAACTTGGATTGAGAGTAAAGAGACAGAGAGAAAGAGAGAGAGAGAGAGCAGGTTGAGCGGTGGCAGGTTTGGAAGGAGGAAAGAGCAGTGGCCCATCGAGAGAAGAGGAAACTGTCTGGCAAAAGCTATACAACACAAACAGGAAAACAGTCCTCGTATGGAAGCAGAGGGCAGCTGGTGGACGTCTGAGGCCGAGGGAGGGGGCGCAGTATGGCAGTCCCACAGGAACAACAGGCTGGGCAGGCAGGAGGAGGATGCTATGGTCCCTCTTCTTCTCCTCCTCATCCCCCACCTCCTCCTCCTACACCCACTTATCAGCTGTGCTGGGCTGTGTCTCGCACCCCTCCTCCCCCCCCTCCCTCCGTGGCCTCCTCTTCACAGGTAGAGCTCCTTGGCTCTGATATGCTGCAGCTTCTCCCTCAGCATACGGAAGGAGGGCCGCACCACGGAGTCCAGGGTCCAGCACTGCTTCATGAGGTCGTACACCACGGGCGGGCAGCCGTCTGGGGCATCCATCTTGTATCCCTTCTCCACCCGGGGCACCACCTCTTTCAACGGCTAAGAGAGCGAAAGACAGAGCAAAGGCGACATTGATATTCAGCTGATAGAACTGACAATGTGACTCAACCACACCTCAGCATTCACAGCAAAGATCACCTTTCATAACTAAATTTAAAACTGAGTATGTAATAGGTAGTGAAGCATGCAAAAAATAAACTAATTCATAATAAACTCCTCATATTAGGTCACGGCAGCCTCATAAAACAAATCTACATATTTTAAGGTCAAGACATTTCATTAATCCTGCACAAAAATAAATTAATAATTAATGGTCCCCGCAACAAAGTCTGCCATCTGCTGGTCCACCGTGGTCCTTGGTGAGCCACACACACGAGGTGTCCAGGTACTTACAATTCTAGGGTAAGGCACACGCCCGAAGGAGTAGATCTCCCAAAGTAGGATTCCATAACTCCAGACATCCGACTTGGTGGAGAACCTCTGTGGGGAAAAAGAGAGGCCCAAAATGACATAACAAACGAAAGGTATTCAGAGAGCAGCTCAGGTATTTTGTCATTCATGTATCCATCCAAACCAGCCCTTGGTTGGCTTTTTATTTGAGGAATGTAAGTTATGACACAAAAACAGTTTGACAAATTTCCACAATTTTAATAGCAATCTATCCTTCTTGTCTGTTTTAAAAAGCTTCCACATACAGTTGACAACTAAAATTCTTAAGAAGCATCAGCTCCAGAGAGTTTACAGGCAGATGTAAAAGATTAAGCAATGGAACAGAGGTGCTGCAGTCAAACTGCTGCAGACGAATAAAGCACAAAGTCCTGAACAGGATTCCAGTCTACCTGAACCAGTTAACAGAACAGGTTCCAGTGGCAAGAACCACATGTATAAACAGATTCATTCCTAATCAGCACCTTAAGAAGTTTTTTTGCTGCATTTACCATTTTTCTTGCACTTTTGCTGTCTCTATGGTACAACCTGGTACACTGAGTCTGCCTTTGTTCACAGAGGAGGGAAAACACTGAACTTATTACTAATAATAACTGTAATGCCTACTACTCTTAATCTTTGCATGCTGGCATTCAAAGTAAAGTGGTGAAGCAGTTGCCACCCCGCCTCATGTCGTCTTCTCTCACCTTCTCTCTTAGTGCTTCGGGGGAGGTCCATTTGACGGGGAGCTTGGCAGTGTCCTGTATGGAGGAGGCCTCCTTGGTGAGTCCGAAGTCGCTGACCTTGGCAATGTTGTCGTCAGACACCAGCACGTTACGAGCTGCCAGGTCTCTGTGGACGAAGTTGTTGGCCTCCAGGTACTCCATGGCTTCACACACATCGCTGATGGACAGAGAGAGACAGGAGAGATCATGAGTGATTATGAGTGATAGTTTGAGGATTACTGTAATAACCTACAGATGAGCATCTACTTCTTTGATTAATGAAGGCGTTTTTGTGGCTCTAGTTACGACTTTTATTATCTGCTCTCGCCAAGACATGTCAGATCAAGAGTACAGAGCAAATATAGTTAATATAAATTGGTGAGGGTGGAAGAAAAAAACAGGTAGAATAAGAAAATAGTACACAATACTTTCTTCTTAAATCTTATGATCATGCAGTTGAAGTCAATTCTCTTCTCTAAAAGGTTCATTCAAGGGTAACTCTGTACATGAATCATGACATTCTTCCCTGTGGATGCATGTTTCTTTATTTGAAGTTATGTGAGAGTACACACTTGTGTAACTGTGAGCTCATTTTAGGATGTGTCGGGTTACAGCATCAGCTCAATTACGGCTAAATTAAATATGAAAAAGGACTTTTAAGCTCTTAACTTGCAGATAAAGCAGCCATTTAATCAAGCAAGCAACCTTCAGGATGGTTGTTTGTGTAAAGAAATGCCTCTTTTATGTTCTCAGTCAAGTGCATGACGTTAGGCTTTTGAAAATCTATTCATATCCTGACAGCTAAAGAGCAGCAGTTTAGCTCTCGACCCTGAGCTCTGCTGATTAAACATTTGTCTTTTCCACAAATGTAATAAGCACTTGAACGGAGAGGAAGAGGACTCACAGTGAGAACTTGAGTAAGCAGTCTCCACCGAGGACGGTCCGTCCTCGAGAGCGCAGGTAGTCCACTAGGCTGCCCTGTGACACAATGCAGGTTATTGAGACGACATGTGGAGGACAAGGAGCATTTTTACCTCACCAGAAGTTTTGCTGTGTTATCAACAAGGAACCATTATATTACATTACAAATATTTACAACCAGTCAAAATAAAAATTCCAAGTTTTAGGTGGCTACAAACAGGAATGAGAGACAGATTTGTCCTTCACAAGTTATTTGCTTTGTTGATAGAGAGGAAATTATTTTTTCCTCCACAATATTTAAACATGTTGTTTTAGCATGTTTCTATGAGAAAAGACTGAAGACATCTTGTGTGACAGACCTTAGCCATGTACTCTGTGACGATGTAGAGACTGCCCCTCTCCTCCACAATTACCCCTAGCAACTGCACCAGGTTGTTGTGCCTAAGTTGCCTGTAAAAACAAAACAAAACAAAAAAATTAGAACCAATCCCATCAGAACAAAGGGTACCTCTGTGTCCACAACAAAACATTTTCTTGAGATATGAGACAAAAAAAAAAAACAAAAAGAAAAAAAAATGTTTGATGAAGGACAACAGTGTTTTATTTGATGAAAAAGATGTCTGTGCTGACAGTCACACAAACATATTTTACACGGAGCATGAAGGACAGAGGAATAGTTGAAGGATCTTACGTCATGACAGAGGCCTCGGCAATGAAAGCCTGCGCTGTGGCGTCATTTTTGATGCACTTGACTGCCACCTTGGTCCCTCTGTAGTCTCCCACCATCACATCTGGCAAGGACACAGACAAGGTGAGGTTTTAGTACAATATCCGAGGCAACCCTGGTCTCTGTTATTATTGCTCTGACAATGAAATGAAATGACTCAGAGATCCTTGTGAAATCATCTCCTTACCTCCAAACTCTCCTTTGCCAATGGTCTGCAGGAGTTTCAGCTCCTTTCTGTTCAAGGCCCAACCGCCTGCCAAGAGAAGACCAATAACACTTAGCAAACTTTACAGCCAATCACAGTCCTGCTGTACAGTGCGGTACTAGCAATACTGTAAATCACCCAGGACGAAGCATACATATTTAATGGCAACCCCCTCCAACCAAGGAAAACTCTTAAGTTAAAGAACCAGAACTACTTAAATATTTTAAAAATTTAGTAAAATACTTATTAGTGAGTTTCACATACTGTGTATCTTCTGGTCAGAGTAAGTTCTACGTCCTCAGTAACAGATTTCTCAAAAATATTTCAATTGGCAGGATGGTTTTTATCGATTCTGACATTTAGCTTTTCCAAATTTTTTGGTGTTAAGTTTACTGAGATCAAATATGAGAGGAAACAAAAAGTACAGCAGAGGTGAGGAAGACTTAGAATGACCTTGGAAATTGGTAAAGCTCAGCACTCGTCCCCAGACACACAAAGATTAATTACTCTCTGCTCATTAATGCTATTAGCACTGAGATGATAGTGGATTCCTTTAGGAGATGCAGACCTTGTGTGTATGCCACGCACTGAGGCACACACTTTATGTTAGTGTGGCTTATGTGACAGGACACAAACTCAAACACATCAATGTCCCTGTGTGTGTTGGTGCTGGTGTCCCTGTAGATTGGTGTAATGAGCTCAGTGTGTCCTTACTCCTGGAGAACTCGTCTTGTGCTGCCACTGTCCCCTCCATCAGCTTGGGTTTAATCAGCCTGGTGCAAAGGCCATCGGCATCTTTGGTGTAATGCTGAGGACACAGTTAGAGAGAGTTAAATAAATTTTGGAAAAACAAATAACAATAAATAATCCAAGTTGTCATTTTTGTGAAGGGTTTAATTTCTTTAGAGCTTTGTTTTTTAAGAATCTAATGTTTAAAGGCTGCAGTGTGGACTGTAAAAGTTCACTCTCACTCTGCCACTGTACACAGAGTTGAATGATCAGTAACTGATGTTCATAAATTAAATCTGAAGGCTCAGTCTGTGTACAAGCTTTTGATATGCAAAACCAAAGTGAGGCTGGTGCTTCGAGCAATACTCCACAGAAGAACATGAAGGTGGAGATGAAAAGAAGATAAAGGCTGCGTGAGGCGAGTTGATGTGAGGAGGCTCCGTCTTTGTACTACGTATATCATTTGTGTTTGTCTTCACCCAAGAGAGAAAGCATGAGAGAACTTTTATCAACATGCATCAATGTTAAAGAGGAGAATGGATGTCCTGGGGGACGACAGAATCTGTGCTTCATTTCCATGAGGATGGTTTTGATCATCACAGAAAAAAAAAAACAAAAACAAAAACTAATTTTGTTGCAAGCAAGAATAAATAAACACAATTAACAAATACCATGAATCTGCACTACAATCGTGTATCAATTGAGGTGAAAGGATCAGTCTTTTGAAATAAATGAAGCTCTGCTGGAGACTGTCAGTACATGTAAGGCTCCTGAAAAAGGCTCTCAAGGAGCTGCCATGCTGTGAGGTGTGAACATTTGTGACATTTACTGTCGGAACCAGCAGCAGGGAAGTTTGTAGTTGTCAGAGGTCACTGCATTTGACCTTTCATCCTCGGAAACAAAGCAAACAAACAAACTCCAAACTCAGATATATATCTGCAAATCATCATGAAATTATCACTAACATGAATGCTGATTTTTCATTTTTAAGTCATGTTCTTTTCATGTGAATGTGAAAACTAAACTATAAATTTGAGAGACAGGGAAATTTAAATTTGAGTAGGGCTGGGTATCGGTACTAAATATCTTAAAGGTATTGAATGAAAAATCACAAAACTGATTAGTATTACAAGTTCTCTGGTCAAATGGTACCTGCAATCAAAGCATGTACTTCTGTTTAATGCAACAAGTAACTGGCTCACTATTGAAGCAGCTGCAACCCATACAGTTTGTGGTGCAGTGAGGTGCCATCAAGATGTCTGCAGGTGTGGTTGTAAGACATGCCTTTGGCTTCAAGAAGTTTTTTTTTTTTCAGGAAAAACTGGAAACATGATCAAGCATGCGATGTATTTTATATGATGAACATCAAATGAGGAAGAAAAATCAGTAAATGTGTTGTAATTGTTCAAAGAATACCCAGCCCTGTGTGTGAATCAGTGTCTTTAGCATCACCACATTGATAAAACGACAAAAGAGGAAGCCAGTCCACCAACACGAAACCAGTGTTACACAACTGCAGCATGACAAATTAACCAGAGTGTAGGTTACTGTGATGACCACCAGGAGGCAGCATGGTGTAGGAGGGGTCAGCTCCACTACATTATTCAACACAGATTCTCACACAGGCCAACAGCCCCTCAAAGAAAAAAAATACATAACAGAAATAAAACACACACATACACACAAAGAGATAAACACAACCGACTTTGCACATCTATATATATAAAAATATATATGTACACATGCATACACCTACACAAATTTTGCTTTATCTTTTACTATATTTGCAGTGATTTCTATATCACCAAATTACAAGTATTGTAATATGTTAAACAACGACTGAAATTCTTTCTTGTGATGCATGAAAATGAATTTTTACTAGAAAATGGTACTGGATAAATCAAGATCTTGCCTATATATAATTAACTCAGAAGTGTGTAATCACAGAGTAAAAACACAAAATGAGCGTTGTAGCTGAGAATACTTCCTGTTGCACCCTTGTAAATACCATATGGAACCATCTTTGGTCAACTTCACCAGTATAAATGCATACATGTGACTGACACATATTACATCACTGTGGATGGAGTGACTGACACAAAGGAGGCCTCAGAATACACACACTATATGCATTAACATATACTATGTGTGTGTGTGTGTACTCAGGTCTGTGTGAAGCCTGCTGTGACAGGTCGCTAAGAGCAGAGCAACAGTGAGCAAGCCAGAAAAACACACAAGAATGTGAGGAATCCTCACATAGGTTATTACAGAGAGAAAGAGAAGACACTGGGGAATGTGGGCAGAGGAGAGGATAAAGATATGGAGAGACTGAGGGAGAGAAATGTGGGGGGGGAGTAAGAGGTGGAGTAGATAACAAAGAGAGGAGGGGAAAAAAAGCAATAAGTCAGGTATACACATGAGGAAACACAAAGAGAGAAAGAGAAGGAGGGAGAGAGGTGGAGAGAGGAAGTGGAGGCAGCCGAGGCCTGGAGGGTGTGAACAAGAGAGAGAGGGTGAGAAGGATAGAGAGACAGAGATTGTGGGTGGCTGATAACAAGAATGCACCAGGGATGTAGATGTTCTCGGTGCCAGCTGGCACATTCCTGTCGTCCACTTCCAATGCCCCGCAGGGCAAAGAGATGAGGTCCAATTAAAAGTGTGATAGACGCCAATCCCGCTCTTCTCTTTATCTGAGAGGATGAAAGGCCTCTCTCTCTCCCTCCCTCTCTCTCTCTCCCTCTCTCTTTTTCTCTCTGCCATCACGTCTCCTGTCCTCGCCTCTCCACACTCTGTCCTTCCTCTGAACCGGCTTTCAGATAACAGGCAGGGAGTGAGAGGAACAGACAGCTTTTTGAAGAATGTGAACATGTACTTGAGCCTGATTTTGAGGGAAACTCCATGGGGACGATGAATGTGTGTGGGTCTTGTGTTTACAGTTATGTAATCGTACTGCAGCATGAGCACATTGCAACAAGATACCATTTACTAAGAGTAAAAAACAGGTATAAAAATATAAAGGTGGACTCCAACCTCAGCCATAACATCATAAATATGTACAGAAAATTAAAATATGGACCTTGCAGAGACTTACAGGGCTAATTTACAATAAACGGAGAGAATTTCTTTCTGTCAAAATCACAACTGATAGCGAAGGCGTACAAAGATAATCATGTTAGCTGAGGACTTAGGCGGTAAAGAATAACTAAAGAGACTCTGACCGCTTGACTACACTGTTTCGCTGACAGTGAGTGGTGACTCAGGAGGAAATTTTGACAACACAAACATTACCTGAAACTAAGTGAGAAATAATACAAAGTTGATGAGATGACTGCCGACTCCTCTTATGTTATTAACTGATGGGCATGTTTGCAAAGTAGATTTGAAAAAAAAAAAATGCATGATAGAATTTCTCAAAGTTTAATACAATTTCTAGGTTTGCGACTAAGGTTTTTTTATGCTTTATCTAGAGTTTTTTTGAATAATCACTCATCTATAGATGGCCGGACAGTAGTGAAAAATATGCTTTGCAATTTCACAGAGTGTGATGTGACATCTTTAAATTGCATTTATTGTCAAATTAACATTCCATATGCTAAAAATGTTCAGTTAAGCACCAAAGCTCCACAACTGAGAGAATAAGAAGGCAACCACTGGCCATTAAGGTGGAGATATGTATGTATTTTTTTCCTGATGGACAATCGATTAATGGGCTAACATTTTCATCTCTGCGCTCGAGAAACAACAGCAGCTGAAATATTGACCTACTTTCCATTGACTTTCAGGAGAAGGATGTATCATTTCAAACAATGTGAAACAAGAGTAACATTTATGAACTGCATGTCAGCTGTCAAAGGTTTCATTTTCCTACTAACAACTGTTTTTACAGGCTCTCACTATGGTTTAGCTAAACACTTAAGACTCTCATTTGTTACTTTTATTAACTTTAAAGACAATCCAACTGAATTGTATGAGTCAACCATTAACACTCAATAGAGACCAGAGTGGCCAATTATCCTTTTAATCTCGTCAAAGTAAAAGCCAGGGCTATTACAGGAATCAAGGGTGTCATTTAAAGAAAAATTAGGAACTTGAATGCAGCTGTCACTCACCTCAACCAGCTGCATGAGGTTCTCAAAGTACTCCTCCTCGTCGATGGTGAGCTTGCCGTTGTGGTAGATGATGCGGTAGTGCTCCACCTTCCCATCGCAGCTGACACATAGGGTGTAATCGCCGGGATAGTTGGTGCTCTCCCTCACCAAGAACAAGCCCGTCTCCGGAGGGTAGAGGAGCCGCTCAGCCTGCTCCCGAGTTATCTTCCCATGAAACCAGCTACAAGGAGGGAACACAGGCAGGAAATGAATGACAAGAAGAGTAACAAAAAAAGAAAAAGGGGTGGAAAAAAAGGACAAGAAAAGGTGAGAGAAAATGTAAAAGGAATAAAGTTAAACAAGGCTATAGTTGAAAAAGAAAATAAAAGGGAAAAGAGAGAAAACGTCTCATGGGATTGTTAAAGATACAGAAACTTTATATCTCATTTTCTGTCTGTTCTAACAGCACCAGGTGCTACATCAGTTCCAGCAACAAATAACACCATCTTTTTATTTTCCATTTACTCATTTTTTTCATTTGCAACTTCAATCATACAGAAGGATCCACTTCCATGTTACGCAGCCCACAGCTCTCCACTGAAACGAGAAGTGAAAAACAGTGTGTGACGGTAGTGGGAAGCCGGCAGCCTTACTTCCAGTCTGCTCAGTTCAAGCGTAGCAGGGGTGGGGCTGTCTCTACTCCAGGAGTCAGTGAAAAAGTACCTGAACCCAAACAACAGGAAACATGGTGCTCACAGGCCCACACGCATGCATGCGCACACTCAGAGGAGGCCCGAGGCAGAATCGGAAACTGACACGCAGGGACTGCAATAACAGGAAAGTGCAAAAACTGCTCAGACAACACGGCGGGCAGGACAGTCGCCCACTCCTGAAAGAGGTCAGGGAGACGGACTGACTGACTGTTCAACACATATTGGAGTTAAATAGATAAAAAAGAAATAACAACAATAACAACAACAAAAACTATGGCTCTGCTAAGCTAAAAAGCCATTCAGAGATCTGTTGGTTTCATCATACTCTGACAGCAATTAAAGCTTACTCGTACTTAGCAGCCAGCCCTGCCTCACCCTCACCATATGGCCTGGTAGATACATCTATACACTGCTAATGGATGGATTAGACAGCTGCATTACAGTGAGTGTGTTTACATACACATTAGTAAGCTGGTTTGTATTCGGAATGGAGAGAAACCTGGTTCTTCATATGCCTAATTACATGATCCTAACTGTATCCATGTTTTTGATGGTCCGTGTGCTGATGTTCTTATCTTGTAACATCTCAGCCTCTTCTGTACTGACTGATTCACCTCAACAACTTAGAATGTGCATGGTTGAGTTTCTGGTCATCTGAAATCTGCTGCTTTGATACAGTTAGGATCGTGTAATGAAAAGCAAGAATGACAACACCTCATCATCTGCACAGCCAAATCATTCTCATTCTCAGCTTGTTGTTCATTGCTACATCATTCACCACCAGATTTTTGTGTTGATGAATCCAATGCAATTTTAGTTGAGGATGCATCTGAAAACATGGCAGAGCACTGTGAGGTATCTAAATAAGGTGGTTATATGTTACAGTATTCTGGTTTGTATCTGAGTACTCTAGCTAGCATATAACATTTTTTAAATCCAGCATAAGGACTTGTCCAGTTTTCTCATGACAGCACTCACTGTCATTTACAGATCTCCTCCATGTCGACACAGAAATTTTTCTTACTGTTTCTGTTTCTGTATTACAACATATTAACTGTGATGTGATCTGCAAATGTTCAAGTGAAACCCATTTAACATTTCCCAATGAAGAACACTTAAGACTATGACAACATGTGAGCACACAGTGTAATAATTTTTTTCAATATATCTTCTCTTCTGCCTGTATGGACCCCTGAAGCTTAAACACACCACCATCCTGGCAGCGTATCCCATCGATTTATGTCACTCCTTGTGCGAAGGGTCGTATAAGCCGCAAACAGGAGCAGCCCACAGGGTCTCTATCCGCCTTGGCTGTAGAATGGGTGGCAATCAACGGCTTTAATTGATTTAGCCCATTTTCTCGTGGCTTCCTTGTCACTCCCTCCTCCTTCTCTTCATACTCCTCAGACAGCAGAGGCCCTTGTGGCAAAGCAGCTTTATACGGGTTGAGTTGATTAGATCAGTGCAGGCTGCCTCTCCGATGGACAGCAGCTCCTTAACTCCCACTAATCCAAGAGCAGGCGCCAAGCATGGATGGCCCGGAGACACACATATCCCTTTGGTGGACACATACTGGCTGTTCTGTCCATGGCAATTATCTGCTGATTTTCTAAACATGACATCATACTGAAATTAGATTAACAGAGAAGGAGGAAGCAAGGCAGAAGGGCTGAACACCTCAGCTTTCTATAAGGGTGGTGCTGTGATGAGTGGCAGATGTCTGCCGCATGGGGGCAGCAGAGAGAGCAGCTGCTGGATGCAAATGAGGGAGGCCAGGGACTGTATCCACTGCTGAGTATCAAGGGGTCAGGGTGAGCGAGGGGACAGAAGACCACAGCTGAACCCTTATGTAACCCAGAGGAGAGGGAGAGGTCTTCTCAGAGACATCTGTTAGTTATTCACACACACAAAAAACTCAACAAGTCCCTGTGGGTTCCAGTTAATGGCTCCAAAGAACAACTTTTGGTTGTGTGTTTCGCAAAACTATTTATTAGTGATCTAAAAGGCAACATTGAGCGCATGATGTAAGCAGCAAGTGCAACAACACAAAATGTATGGAAATCTATGGATTCATTTTAGAGAAATCAAACATATTGTGATGACTTCACATTGTTAGCACAGCCCTCCTAGTTAATTCAAGGTTAATTTAAGTTCACCATTAGGTCCCTTAAGACCACACACACATGCACACACACACACACACATACCAACATGCCAGAGTTGGATGACCCTATGACCATGTGTAAAACAGTGTGGACAGGCAGTCTGAGTGGTGGCAAAAGGGGAGGTTGAAGCTTTCAGCAGCAGTTGATGAGGTGAGACTAAGGGGGGACAAAAGTCTATTTAAATGTTTCCTGCTAATGTAACAGTGACAAACCACCAACTGCTTAAGCGCTGCTTAACTACTGTTGATTCCCGTGCAAACAACTGCCTACAAGTTTGATCTCTGTATCTGGAGAGAACACACACCCTTTAGGGTACATGTGCTTCCTCCTGTGATTAAAATATATGGATGAATCAGTTTAGCTCACTGAAAAACAAAAGGTCCAACCAATAACACTGCATTAAAACATACAGTAGACTGTCTCTTTCTACGAAAGCACAAAAGCACAATAGTTAAATCATTGCAAAATTGAACAAATATGTTTCAAGATCCAACATTTTAAGCAATATTCAATTAATTTCCAAAGCCGTGGAACAGGTCCCAGTATATAACCTCTACCAGCAAAGTGACTATCAGCTTGTTATAATCCTGTATTGCCTCATGTCACACTGAAATGAAAAACTTTCTACTAATCTATAAAGTTTTAACACTTGTTTATTATCACTTGAGGGATACACACGAAAGCTTTGGCTTACAAATGACAACATCTCATAGCTATGTGATGATACTGTAGCAGCTTGTGTGCTCTTGGCTTTCCTGTCTCGTTTCATTTGCATGTGCCTCTCGTTATGTTTTCCTTCTTTTTGAAATAGCTGCCATTTCAAAGAGCCCGATTCAAATGCAGTTTGCAGCTGGTCCTGGCCTCAGCAGCAGGCAGACACAGATGAGGAGACACAGCACAAACAGAAAAACTGTAAGAGATAGAATTTCCATCTTTTGATGCCTTGCCTGCTTCTGGAAATCAACACTACATTTTCCCTCGCAATGGGGACGGGAAGTGACAGGGGGTATGGTGACTTGTTCACACTCGAGGAGAGAGTACATGTGGTGCAGATCTAGGGGATGCATATCCATAGTGGAAATGTTGTTTTGATTACTGCTGTAAATTATCATATTGATGTACTAAAACCCCCGCTTCAAAAAGTTGGGATGCTAAGTAAAATTTAAATCAAACAAATATGATAATTTGTTAATCCTTTTTGACTTATTCCATTGAAAATAAAACATAGACAAATGTAAAGACATCATCTCAACTCTAATATCATTCAGCTCGGCTCTCCACTAAATGACCCCATCCACAGGGGGCAGCAGAGTAAGATGGGGCTGAGGGAACAATAGAGAGTTGAAGTCCTGCCCACCTGGCCAGTGGATGCCATGAGACCACATTTGGAAAAACAATATGTACAGTTGTCAATGGAGAGATACATAATTTTTCCATATTTAGTCACTTATAGAACTTTTGAGTATGTAGTCTTTCTGAATGCATATTTACAGAATCTTGTACTTCAACAGTTTCACAAACTTCAGCTTTCTTGACTTGTAAAATTATCTTTTAAATTGACGAAATTCAAATATCTAACAAATGACATAAATGAAATGAAACAAAACATTATTTTTCTCCTTTCATTGACTAATGTACATAATTTTTTCCGAATTAAGGTCCCATGGAGTTGCATTGGAAGCACATGCACATACACAAACACATACATGGGCATGAATACATAGTTATGATGGGTTCCTCCTCTTTTACTCCTTGGGTACTTACGGCATAAGACTGAGTTTCCCTCCTGACTTGACTCCTTCTCTTTTCTGGACATAATTAGCCGGGATGGTGCCCTCTCTGCCGACTGTGTTCCTCGCTCTGTACCAGTTTGGATCCTACAAACAGCCAGAAAAATGACAACACAGCTTTAATACTGGAATTAATAAAGTAGGTTTGACACTGAGGCATTCTGAGGCACATCTGTCCCTCCTGTCCTTCGATAAACAAAGCAAGGTGGCAGCAGATGTGTTAGAAATCTAGAAACAGTGAAGGCCGCAGTATATGCGAAGCATCAGTGGAGCTAGAAAGAGCCTGAATCTAAAAGAAACCCAATGACTTGCTCTACAAAACTGTTTGATGGAATTAAGTTAACTGGCATCTCAGGTATTTTGTAAGCTGATATTCGATACATGGAGCTCTTTATTTGTTTAGTGCCTTTCTGAAATGTTGTACATTTTGCTAAGTACATGTCTGCTCTGATTTGTCAGTAACAGGTTGGTAAATATCCAAATGTACAAAACCAGGAAACTGGCATTAAGTAGAGAGGCTGTTTGCTTATAAGTAATAGTTGATGATTAAACTAAAAAATAAAATACATAACATATGAACAGCTGGGAGAAAAGAGTCAGTGTTGTTGCCTGCTGAAACAATCCAGTTATGCAAAGTTGCTGTATTGGCCTTTTTTTTTTTAGCCTGAAAAAGAAGAAGCTGTCTTCTAGGCCTGTAATCATTAACATCAGTTGGTTTCTGGGCCAAAAACAAATGTGGAACATGAGAAATAGTAGAGACACTTTTAGCTGTGCTTGCGGTGAGGCCAGTTGTGGGAAAGCACAAACAAGTATTCATGGCCTTAACTTATGTAGATAAAATGAGTTGTGAATGATGCGGTTCACAAGATATTTGTTTATATATATATTTATATGCAGATTTATATCCAAAAAATTATATAAATGGA
>JAPZDV010000001.1:5616532-5635013 GCA_029814665.1 Acanthurus lineatus
AAAACACACACACACACACACACACACACACACACACACACACACACACACATATACACACACAGAGAAGTTGTTTCAAACATCCCAGGGGGTGATAGAGAATAAGTGAGGAGAAAGAGGGAGGCTTCTTGCTTCTGCTTTCACTGCCTCTCGTCCTCCTTTGATGGCAACACATGACAAGTCTTCCATTCACACCAGAGAAGGAGGAGACGAGAGGCAAAGCATGGGGATGGAGACACAAAGAATGTCATTAGCAGCAGCCACAGCAGGGTGCTGGTACAATATGGCAGTGGCATTAGTGGTGACTGGAGCTCCAAATCTCTTAAATAAAAGAAGCATTCAGTGGCAGCAGCTCTGACACCATGGAGAAAAATCAGACTCAGCGGACTAAAAAGAAGGGAGAGAGGGAGAAGAGAGGCACATGGGGAGAAAACGGGGGGCTGAGAGGCAAAGGCTAAAGGCAAAATCCAAATTGCAAAGGGACTCTAGAAAACTATTTGGCTTAAAATAGAATTATACAGATACTATGAGCAGGAAGTTGAGAAATTTGAAATACCCTATTTCTTCAAATAGTGAATGGGCCCTAATTTACCAGATCTTTATATGAGGTAGGCCTGTATTAAAGTCAGACTTTTATTTTGAAAAACAAAAAGCAAAGGGGCTGAAACTTGCAGCTGAATTTACATAAAACCTGGAATTTTGGCACCTTCCTGTGGAGTTATGGGAGTTGTGGATGTGTATATTTGTGCTATAGAACGTAACTGTTGTGAAAACCCCTTCCCTGATTCACTGCTCTGGTCTCTGTGATGCCTCTCCCTTTCTATATTGACTGTTAAGCTCACTAGACCACTGCTGCTTTCTCAATCTACTTGAGATGCAGAGTTGGAGGAGGCTAAGCTTTTAATGTTATGTTTGCAAACAATAACACATGATTGCTGTATATATTAACCCTTTAAGTTAAACAAAGCTGCCCTAATATTTATTATTTACTTCAAATTATTAAATTTTTGATCGACACTTTAAGTCTTCCAAGGAGATTTCAAAACCATTTACACTTGACCTCAGGTGATTCTGACAACTGTTGTTACAGGCACCAAAGAGCCAAAGGTATCAATGACTTAATAACTACTCAATAAAGGTTAATTACATCAGACTACATGCAGTTAGAATTAATAGTTAAGCTTATGGCACAAACTTAAGGGTGCTAAACTTATGGTAAAAACAAAATGTTTGTGATTCTGGGAAATACTGAAAATTATCTTGTTATTTGGCAACAAATTCTAATACCTTTTGAGTAAATCAAGCCAGTATCAATGAACAACCCACTTGTACCAAGATGTACTAATGGTGGTGACTGACTGTGTTACTTAAAACAACTAGGGTCATGCAAGAAAAACACCAAGCGCCAGCCACCTGTCTTCACATAATTTTAAGTGAACTTTGTGTAACCTGTATCTTCTTGTCTGTGAGGCTTTTCATCACATCATTAACCAGGATGGAAGCCCCATCTGATCCTCTCCTCACCATCATGGGGATGAATAACCATAACCCGAGGCTGAGAGTGTTTGGAGTGGCAAACATGGAGTTGCTTACAGAGTGACAGTATAAAGTGAAAACCACAAGTGAAGTTGATGTAGTCGATGGAGGTCAGACCCGTGCTAGCTGCTCTTCAGCACAGGGAACTACGGAGGTCTTGCTATTTCCCTGCATCACAATTTATAGAGTCTCTTTTTTTTCTCCTTGCTCTCATTCTGCTTTTTTTGTGCTTCAGATTAGGGAGACTAATGCTGCTGTGGCATATTGCTGTCATACATGTGCTATTAATGTTTTTTTGACAGTTTATATATATAAAAACTGTACAGTAGTCCAGTACTGTACAGATAATCCATCAGACTCTCAACACCGCACAAAGAGGATGAGTGATTTTATTTTTATTGTCTCTCTCTTTAATGATAGTTTAGAGCACTAAAATATGTTTGCATAAACTTGTGGATTAATATTTATCAACTTACTTTTTAAAATATGCATTAACTACTCATTTATTGTTAAGTGCACATCATACAATTTTTTTTTTCCAGTTGCCTCCTGATCCTTAATCAGCTTCTTCTTTTCAACAGAGTTACTGTACCATTATCTGTAACATAATTTCTTTCTTAAAAAGTAATTTTATGAAACTTATTTAGTTAAAAACGATATCAGTCAAGGTAATAGTAGATGTTTTTTGAACACTACATATAGCTAAAGGCGACAGCAAAAGAGTGAGAATGTAAACAGGAGACAGACGATGCAAAGACAGTTAAAGAAATGCCTACAGATGGAGAGGACAGAGATCAGGAGAGCAAGGGCACAGCTGAAGAGGAGTTAGAGGAATGTAGAGGAGAGGAGGATACGGACAGACATGAAAGTGTTGAAGGCTTCCTGGTATCTTGGCAGAGGAATGTGTCTGCTGGTCCTTAATATTAACAGCAGTCATCCGTCGGTTCCACTGCCAACCATGAATAATGGAGGCTCCACCCAGCTTTGCCAGCACTCTGAATTATTAATTCACAACTACAAACTTGCATTAGTGAACAGTGTGGGGCACTCTCCACTGCGGGGTGCAGGCACATTTGCCTGCCTTAGGCTGACTCACATGCATATGCTCACACACAAGGGCATGAAAATGTGTATGTGTGATTGTGCACATAAAGTATAAGTGTGATATTTAGCATATCCATTTGCTTATATGCATATGCACACTGATAGAAAGAGGAACCCATTAAAGCATCTAGCTGGTATTTTCATAAAAGTTTTTTGTGACATGGAGCTGCTAATGCACTTTAAATTTAAGGCAACAACAAAGGAGGTTTACTTAAAATTAACATCACTGTTATTTTAATTTCATATCTTCTTTTTAGATTGAATGACAGATATTTATGGAATGTGGGTTTTCAATCAACAATAAGAAAGGGGCTTTATATTTAGTAAGCCTGTTGCCGAAAGTGTCACTGATACAAAATGCAGGAAGAAAGATGTTTGGCTCACCAAACTTTGAGAGATCTCTTTCAATAACTAGCATAAAATCAGTTAATAACCATTACTGTTTCAGCCGCAATAGTACAACCCAAGGGACAGTGTTAACTGGGTCATTAGTTTCTTTTCATGGGCTAGGTTAAGAAATGTAGCCTAATTAGCTGAAAGAGGAACTGACTGACAGATGAAAATCAGTGCAATGCTACTCTGCCAGTAGACAGTTATGTTTTGCATATGCTGGGTACAAGGGAAGGTCTGAGGGTTGGGTGTGTTTCTGTCTGAATGTGCATGAGTCACTGATGAAACACCATGGCATGTACTGTCACCTCTCTCCATACACCACATACGAGCTTGATACTTTATTAAAATCCCACCACACATTGTGCCGATTGGCAGTTGGATCATTCATCAAAACATTAAAAGACTGATTGATGATTGTTTTTTCCAACACTAATAATTCAGGTAATTTTTAAAAGATTTGATGATAATCCCTTGAATTTTCAACTGGCTAGTAGAAACATGTTTAATGTTTCTTGTGTTTCTGAGGGCCCATTTAGGTCCCATCAAGCCCTGTGATGAAAACAAAGTTCTCCTGTCCATTTTAATGTGAGTAGCTGGACTGGCTTACAGTGGTGTGGACCACAAGAGTTTGATACAGCAAAAAAAAAAATCACACAACTTAACATCACGCAAAAAGTGGTTGAGATATGTCTGTACTTGAAAATGTGGTGGTTGAAACTGGTAGTTGATATTTCTGTGCTGGTTTTATAGCTTAAAAAATCAGCAAGGTAGCTGTTTTATTTTGTGACGCCAAGTCTTTCATGTTGCCATTTATACTGTAATAAATGGCAACATGAAAGTACTTTGCTATAAATTGTTAAATCTAGTCAAACTCTCGCCCTCCTTTGGTGATCAGATCTTCTGCTGGTGATATACAGTGACCACAATTAGAAGATATGAAAATTGAAACTCCCAACCCTACCATGTAGATAACAGTGTAGCACACTTATGTGCACAAAGGCAGCTCATTTTTTCTTTGAATCTGCTGTAAGTAGAGGTTCACCTAGAAGACCGCTTCTCCTACACTCCAATCCTCTCTTGATTAAGGCAGAAAACAACCCTGCTTTCCTGACCACAGAGTCAGCCAACACAGCCTGCCAACCAATCTCTGGGGTCGGGCTAGAAAACAAGACACAGCATTGCTCTGACAAAAAAATAAATAAACAGAGAGAAAAGCCCACAGTGGACAAATTAACATAGACTAAAAGAACACTGACTTTGTGTGAATTTTAATTTGGGCATATGTCTGTTTACACATGTGCACTGGGTTAAAGGGTGAAGGTTATGGGGTGAGAGAGTAAATCCAGCTTAACAATGACCCATGGACACATGGAGTATCACAGGGGTGAATTTCTCCCAAAGCAGAGCCAATGTTTACAATGTCAGCTACTCATCAGGGTTCAGGGATTTCCTCAGTAAATTCACAAAAGCCTCACACTCAGTGCTCGCAGTGATAAACCTGATCACTCTCACAGAACATGGACAGGCAAACAGTCGAAAACAGAAATCTGTTTCAACAGAGTTGAGCAGTATCATGACTGTTATTCTGTGTCCCAGGCATTGGTGGCCTTATCCAAATTCCACTGACTCAATTTAATTTTTTATACATTAAATCTGAAAGTTACCTGTTTTTTTTTTAGCAGCATCCTACATAATGTTAATTAATTCATGCGCAATACTGTCAATAACCCAAGGCAGAGAAAATCTAGCAGACCCCTAACCCTGTCCAGCTGGGGACACACATGCAGAGCACAGCAGAGAAGAGACAGCAGAAATTATATTGTTTGTGCTGGGAAAAAAACAAAAACAAAAACAAAAAACAGGCTTGGTAGCAATGCCTTGACAGATTTAGTGTTTTTGTGTTTTAAGCTGAGGAATATACTGTTAAATTGGATCTGTGATGCTGTTTTGCCCTCATTGTTCACTGTGAGGTCTGTAGTCCTGGTGCGTTTTACACTGAATGAACACAGTGCCAGACTCTATTTCAGAAATACCCTTGAGAATGAAACATTGCTTTCTAAGCAACTAGTTATTTAGTTACTTGATATAAATTTTGGTGTTCTGGCTTATGATTCCTCTGGCATGTAGTTACATCAGTTATAATTTAATTTTCATGAAAACTCAACTCCTGATATTTGTTCCTGTTGTTCTTTGGCACTGTTTTGGGAGGAAGACATAACAGGTGTGACAGGCAAACCAGCTCTCAAGTGACAGATTTTCTTTTAGATTAAGTTAGGTTTAAATAAATAATGAGCAGTTAATGCATATATTAAAAAGTAAGTTGATAAATATTAATCTACAAGTTTTAACAAGCATGTTTTAGTGCTCTAAACTGTCAGAGAGAGACAACAAAAATAAAATCACCCATCCGCTTTGTGTGGTGTTGTTTACATGTAAAGCAACCACATGGCTAGTGTCTCTGTTTAATTTCTTTCTCCGTGCTTTTAAAAATGCATTATCTGTTTTCTGTTTATTATGTCCATTTTATTTTTTTCCCCTCATAATTTCAGTTGAAAGTAATTTTTATTTTTCTCCTGATTCACCTAGCCAACTTATACATTCACCTGGAGGAAAAACAGATAAAAGACTATCCCAGTTTCCCAACTGAAACTAAGGTTTTTTCTATACATGTTATCGAGTTCTGTTAATCGAGGCCAAATAGAATGAAAATGTTGGACCCAATGAACCACAGGTGTGAAAACAACATTGGTGTTTCTCTTGGACTCTGTCAGGTCCTTTCCATTGCTACTGGTGACTAACTACTGGTTATTTTTAGAGCTACAATGATTAATCTTTTAAGGGATAGTTAATCAGAAACTAATTGGATAACTGTGTAGTTAGAGAGCTACTTTAAAAAAATAAAAATGCTAAACTTCTTTGGTCCCAGCTTCTAATATGTGAATACTTTCTGTTAACCATCAATCTACCCTTCTGGTAAGACCCTTTGTGATAAAAAATAGAACTGACTTCTGGTCAGAAAAAACAAGATATTTGAAGTCATCAGCTCGTATTTGGTCAGTTGTGATAGGTATTTTTTAACCACTTTCAGACATTTTGTAAACCAAAAAATGAATATTTGGACTAATCAAGGGCTTTATTGAGAATGAAAATAATTAGAACTTGTAGCCCCAGTAAATTTCATTATCTATTGATCACTCAAGTGGTTTTTGGTAAAATGCAATATTTTTTGCCTCCAAATATCAAAGAGTAGCAAAATACCTGAGGTGATATTTTTCGATGGCTTGTTTCTTTCTGTTCAATGGATAAGAATTAAATTATGTTCAGTTTATAAACAGAGGAACAGCTGTTCAAGCAAATTCCTGTTGGTTAGTATCCAAGTGCTAAATAATTTTATAACGACTGACAAAGACAGCAGGACGGAACAGCATCTGACACACAATGCAAACTGAGCAGACATCCTGCACTGAATTTCAGTCTTAAACAAAGTCATGATACATGCTCCTGAAATGCACCACTGTAAAACTTTATATGTGCTGGATTCAGTATTCAGTCATTGTATATATGACCATACACTTATAACAGTGCTCAGGAATATTGTTTTACATGAGAATATAAACAGAAAGGTACTTTATTACTGCAATAACATCACAGTGACATCACAGGGTACCTCCTCCGCCAATAACAATAGACAATCTTCAGGTTGTCTGGCTGAATTAAATAAAGGAAGCATATTTGGCAACCACCATGAAAATAATCTAAATCCATCTGACATTAACTCAAACACTGCCCCTTACTCAACACCATAAGGTTAACACTGAAACAAGTAGCAGAATGTGCAGGGAGGGGTCCCTGTTTTGTAAATGGTTGGTACATTCTTACACTCCCGGGAGACTAAAGACGGAGCCTTGCAGAAATTTGAGATGGGTGACTTTATTCTCAAATGATGCTGACCTCACCATGATCTCGTAACAGGCTTGACATCAGCAAGAACAGCCGTTGATTTGTTTGCATGTGAAAGAGAGAGAGTGATCAAGTAATAATATATGGGTCTGAATGGGTGTGACTGACTAAATATGTGTGTGCATGAGTCAGAAAGGGTCAAAGGTAGAATGGGAGACAGTGAGAGTATGAAGTGTTAATGTCAATGAACAAGAGACTGAAATCATGTGAAATAAAAGGTTTCAAAATGACAGCTTTAACTGTAAATTCAAATCACTGTGAACATTCAGCTAAGGTAAACATATTTCCTTAATTCAAAGATATCATTTGCATGAACCAGGATTTGAACTATAATCCTGGTTCCATAAAAGAAATGGGACTCTCAAGTATCTTATGGCTCCATTTTGATTTTGAGTGCCATGATTTAAAATAGAAACCATTATTGATGCAACCTATGGATTGATCTGTCCTTTTTATGTCATGCCATAATTAACTTACATTTAGAACATACATTTTTTTTAAAAATTGTAAACTGTTGAAGAACAATCTATGTGCACCAAGATGCATCTATGAAATCATGTCTTCCCCCTATCCCTATTTAATATATCCATGTGTTTTTGCAGGTTCATATTACTTTTCTATTAGTAAAGGAATTCTATATTTCATCTGGCCTGGGAATGACTGCGAATCCCCCAGGAGGAGCTAAGAAGCGTTGCTGGGAAGAGGAACGTCTGAAATATTCTGCTCTGCCTGCTGCTGCCACAAGCTGACCCCAATTAAGTGAAAGACAATGGATGGATTGATGGATGTTTCTATACTTTCTTATTATCTAAAGCTGGGAGTTGTTAGTTGCATGGAAAAAACACTACTATATTGTTAAGGGAATAGCCTTGGCAATAGACTAACTAGACTTAAAAACTTCCTAGAACCACTTATCAACTTTATTTCTAAAACATAATGAGTGACAACACAGACCTCAGCTCAGCTGCAAACAATGATCTTTCTCCTCCTCTTGCACTGAGTGCAGGTACTCAGAGTGTTGTAGGAGGCAGGCAGGAGGAGGCAGCTCACCGCAGGAGAGGGAGTTAAGATGTTGTGAGGTATTAGCAAAACAGAGAACCTACTGAGTACAAAGAAACTCGATCAAACACGTGGAAAATAGTATCCCTACTGAATTCTTTATTGTAGTTAATAAGTGAATGCAACAAATCAAATACAGTCTGCAATATTCTTAATATGACGTTGATATTAGGGTCTATGGTAAGCTGATAAACAAGAGATGAGATCAGCAGAAAAATTAAAAGAGATACTCTTGTCCTACTAGGTGCTGTGCGTCTATTATATCATGCTAAGAGATAAGACTTGAGAAATTACCCATCTGTCCATCTTTAAATCCATCACTCTGTATCTATTAATGCATCCATCTATCCAACAACCAGCTGCTTTGTAAGCCATGAGGCTCACCAGATAGTATATCAGAAACATGCCAAGATTTAGGCCGTCAACCATAAACATCTATACGCTGTGCAGGGTAAGGGTTAGGGTTAGATCCACTGATTTAATCTCTCAGTTGAAGACAGAGTGAAAAACAATGTTGCCTCATCACAGCAACAGCCTCAGGGAGTGACTTCTACACACAGCAAAGATCAAGTAAAATCTTCTTTAATACAAAACCCTGTATTGAAGTAAACCTTATTCAGGTCACTTTAACTTTCAGCAGGCTCTGTGACATCATTAAAGAAGAGATGTTACTTTATCTTGTAAGTGCATCAGATGACTCAGTTCCACAAAAACTACTCTGGAGTGCATCATACGGCAGATAAAAGAGGAAGCACTAGAGCCTCCTGCTGAGACGGGATTCATTTTCATTATCATCATCAGTGATTCATTCTGTATTGTTTTTAGAACATGAACAATAATGGCTGCAGAGTTTAATATCCCTAAAAATGGAGAAATACGCCATGATCTTTGTACTGACTGCACTAGTTTTTCAATATCTTTGTTTACTGGCCTAAATATGAGGGACTTCAGTGAATCAGGACACAGGTGTGTTGTGTGCAGGGAGACAGGGTGATCGGGCGGTGGAGGTAAGCAGGGGAAACCTTACATATTTGGTAATGGCACAGGTGTTTGGATGAAATCCACTTGCTGCTTGAGGTCAATTTGATGCTTTATCTGTTTGTATGTAAAAGAGTACAGCTCTCCCTGTTATATAAATATAGAAAGCTGTGCTTTGTCACTCAGTTTTTAGCTTTACCTCTTAGCTTTTCTCAAAAGGAAACATTGAAGGCAAATCGCTCAGAAAAAAAAAAAATCATTGGAAACATGAAAGGTATAATTTATGGCACACGTGAAACAGCACAAGCAGTGCAGCTGATCAAACACTGTGTATAAGTTGGCCAAGCAATTTATGCAACACTTAGCACTGAAGATGATTATTCATCAGCTGAACTTCTCTTGAGGCTGATGATGTTAGTAACTAAATCAAGTTAAGATGCATGAATACTGACCAGACACTGCATTTAATTGTTAAAAAAACATGATAAATACAGGCTCTTAAAAATATAACAGAATAAGACTCCAACCATGACTGGACCACCAGTAACACACCATTCAGTACAAACTTGTAAAAGGTTATCCACTTTAACAGTGTTCAGTGTTGGTCAAGTAATGCTGATTTACAAAACAAAACAGAATGGAACTATATCACTGCAATAACACAGTGACAACCTGAAGTAGATCATAGGCCAATATCAATGGTTGCTGCTATATGCTGGTAGCAATAGTTCATTTATCAAATGGTTAATTATTTTTGAAGGAGAGCAAGTTTCTTTCTTCAAAACATCCTGTTTTTAGAAACCATCAACACATACCTACAATAAAGCGTCCACCCATACAACATTAAACTTTCCTTATTACTGCCTTGTCATGGCTTCATTTTACCTGTTAGACTCAAACATACTGTAGCTCTGTATATTGCTCAGGATTCACTTGCAGACAAAACAGGGATATCTAACATATAACTTGTCTTCTTTTTTTTCCTCACAGATGAAGTCCAATAAAACAATTGAATTCATAATTAATTAATTAATTATACTGTGGTGAGAACTTGACCATGCAGGACACACAGGAACAATGTTCTGCTGTGCATGTATTTGTGTTTACCTGATTTCAGGGTCAGGCTTTTTAGGGCTGATCACTTATTGCTGGAAAAAAAATCACTGATTAAAATATAGTTTGTTTTCTTAATCATTATCTATAGTTGTTATTACTTTAATTTAAAAAATTAAAATATTGAGAAACTACTTGCATCTAGTTGCTTTCAACACACAACACAACACACAAAAACCACATCTGTGGTCAGTTTAGGGCTGCAACGATTAGTTGACGTAATCGATTATGTCCACAACGAAAATTCGTTGACACAAAATTTAAGCGTCAACACATCGTGTTATTGTTGTTGTAAATTGCTGTATGATAAAATCATACACCGGCCGCATCATGCTCATCTGTAACTGCAGTGCACTACAGGAAGTGTTGGGGGCAGTATCACTCGCTGTTTACATACTGCAAGGAAACAGAGAGAAAGGGTGGAACATTTCTCATTGCATGAGTTCCCGTAGCTCAGTCAGTAGGGCGGGCGACCCATGTGTGGAAGCTTCGTTCTCCATGCGAGTTCGACTCTGGCTCCGATCATTTGCTGCCTGTATATAAAATATAAAATTTTTTAAAAAAAATGTTCCTAGGTTTCTTGGGCAGAAAACAACTACTGGGTGGAAATCTGGATGTGTGCACACATTGTCCAAGAAAGAATTTGCCTATCCGGACCTCTTCCAACCTCCGCTACCACCTCAATGCCAAACATGTTGCAGCTAGCACAGAAGTTCAAAATAGTTGCTTAAAAATAAACACAATAATAGTGTCTAATTGACTAATCGGAAAAATATTCGATAGATTAGTTGACAGCAAAAATAATAGGTAGTTGAAGCTCTAGGTCAAGGGAAAAAAATAGTCTACATTATCACATCTTATCATCTTAGCATGTGCTAAACACAGCCCAGCACTGGCTTTAATGAGGCAATAGACATTTGAATGATACTTGAGTTTAGACTGCTCTAAAAAACACCTAAACACTATCGTTGCCACAGTGTTATGTGTCTTTCAAAAGTAGACTGAATGTGATTTAAGTAGACCAACATCATATGTGTATCACCAAAATACAAATGATGCCTCAGGCTCTAGCTTTCTGCATGAATCCACTCATAGGAGGAAGCGTCCAACTGCTGCCCTAAGCTGAAATTTTTCCTTTGGCTCATTAATTTAAATTTGCCCTTACACAACCCCAAAAAGCAGACTGTTATCCTGCTGATCTGTAATTTAAATAACAACTATTGTGTTGTGCTGGTTACACACTGGTTTAGCTTTGGGTATAGGTGGGGCTGGTTGAGTGAGGGACCCATAAGCCACATCCAAAATGGTGACTTGGTAGTTTTGGTTGATTTACATCTTGGGAGGTGAGGAATTCTTTATCATGCTGTTTTTAAATCACTACCCTGATACAAAATCACTGTAGATAATAAACCATTTCAGCTGCAAGATAAAGGACGTGGTGGTGAATTACTGGTTTGTCAGCTGACGGATGAGGCTCCTGGCATAAAACCATTACCTCTTAAATGAAGCAAGAACAAAAAGTGAGTTGAAACTGTTCACATTTGAACAGATACCGAACAGATATCATTAACTCTCTCTGTAATAACAAACATGTAATTTCAGTCGTAAAAAATAAGTGTGTGTGGAGTTTTGAAAGCTTGCCATTGCCCTGACTCACTATAAATTCAACAATCTGCAAAAGTGAAATAGTCTCTCTAGCTCTCTTTCTCTCTGTACTCTGATGACGCTCTAAAGTACTGAAATTTGGCACCTATTGATTTCTTGTGAAACTTTATTTTGTAGTGACATCTTAATTCCCTTTAAGGTAATCACTTTGGTACCTAACTCTAGCAAAAAATATATTTCTGGTCACTTTGTTATTTGCTTAAAGTCACAAATTGCAAGCATACAGCACTGCAATATTTGCGTTCAAAATAAAAACATTTTCTTCAGTGATGTACAAATAGGGTGCCTACAATTTTAATGGCAAACACTTTCAGTGGCAGCACATGAATAGTGTAAGGAGGAAAAATAAACAATTCCATCTGACTTTATGCTTACAAGTTGGATTATCTTTCCTAGTGGGTGAACTCTGGAGACCTTGGGCAATCGGCATGCGGAAAGACTGGGCATGTGTCAGGCCTGTGGCTCTGCTCATTGCCTACATTGTGCAGCTAGCCAGCAGGCGTGGCGGCAGAAGCCTCCAGGCCTTTAAGGAGCTGCCTGACTGTCCAGCCGCTGCCCAGATGGAGAGGCCTCACTGAGTTTGCACGCAAGATGGCAGCTACAATGCCACTATTCTACTGGGCAGCATGATCATCAGGAAGGAGGGTATGCATGTTGGGGGAGGTGCTGAACAGAGAACAAGACCCAGGAGTGAGTGTAAAACATCTCTAGGGAAAGAGGGAAATTCTGTTTTTTAATAAACACGATAGCTTGATTTACTATCAAAGTGCTGAGAACCAATGTTTTATGTAGTTCAAGGGAAATAAACAAGGACTTAAAGCCATCATGCACCAAATGTGTTTCTGACTTCTATAATGCTTCACAAGGCCAAGCTCATTTTACACAAGAGACTTAAAGATGATGGAAGCGAAGAAAAATATCCTGCACACTGTGTTGAATTACCGCTGCTGAAACAACAATCATTTTGTCTTTTAATTATCCACATTCTAATTCATCTCCAGCAATCTCAATCAGAGATGCTCTAATACCATCTTCCTTCTTGATACTGTCTGATAAGTGAATTTTCTCTATCAGTCAATAATGACAAGCTTTCTGAAAAAACCGCATTACAAAATAAACATGTTTTTAATAGTTTTTCTGAAAGCTGTTTACTACTTATCATGTGTGGATATTATTATATGAATGTGCTTGAAGTTTCACAAGAGTATGGCCATTTATGACTATTGGCTATTTGTGCAGAAGTCTGTAATGTCTCATACCTGAAGCTGCCAGGAAGTAGCGGAGTCACGTTTCGAATAAATAAATCATGTGTGTTTGCTGATACCTAATGCAGTGCTTTATGCATTGTCAGAAAGAAAACTAATCTTGACAATTCTTGTCTTTTACAATAATAATTTATATATTTTGTTTTTTCGGCTGTTAAACAAATTTAGAATTTAGAGACAAGTTGGGCAATAGAGCAATTTTATATATTGTTTTATTATATATTGTTTTTTTATATATATATATATATGTGTGTGTGTGTGTGTTCTGATACGACCTCATACCATACCAGTGGTTATCATTATACATGACATGATATATGCGTTGTCTTTCCTCTCTGAAGGGTGCATTACAGTAAACTGATGTTATCTTTGCACTCAAAAGACTGTTCTGGCTCTTTTTACATTTGAAACACAAAGTGAGTCATGTCTGGTATCAACAGATCACAAATAATGTTGTGATCATTTACAGAGATAGTCACACTGCTGTAGTCTGCATAAACAGTTCTAAATTTTACCGGTAAATGGCATGTCTGTTCTGTCCCTACTTAAGTTTAGAAAGAGGAAGCACTGCAGGTGCACTGCAGATTTTCCTGACAGTTTCAGTTTCTATCATACTTCATAAATAAGTGGACCATAGCACTGCTTTCCTCTTTGCATCTTGAAATGTCTACATTACATCCGCAGAACTCAAAAAAGGCATATATCTCATCTCATCTGACACTTAAAAATATATCACGGTTGCACTGTATGTGTTTACAGCGTCATGCTCTATTAACAACTCAGCGCACTTCAATATATGGTAGCGAACACACTATACCTGGCTGCTGAAATGCTGGTGGCCATTAAGTGAATGCTGTTGCATGCACCTATGCAAAGTGATACAGCCCACTGTGCTGTGTGTTTCTTTCACCATCTGTGATGTCCTGTTGCTCATGAGTGTCAGTATACTGTTAAGCTCTGCACCAAAGTCACTACGATAAACCCCTCCTCTGTTATTGCACTTGCTAATTAAAGAGACACTGGACAGTGAAAATAGGAGGCTGGAGGAGAAGAACGAACTAAACGCTGTCTTTGTGTTGAGGTCAGCAGGGCCTTGGACAGGCTTCAAATGTGCAATGAGATGGTCAGTGTACAGACAGAGAAGCCATTACTTCCCTGCTGAGCACATAAGCCTGGCTCAGGGCTTAACCTAAGACAGTAACACAGCTCAGCTCCTTGCAACTTTAAGGATTAACCAGATAGCGATTTTTTTCCCTCCTTATAGCTCACTGCTAAAAAGCAGAGTACTGATTTGTGGCTGATACAAGCATGCTCTGTCACCGCTTTTCCGAGACGATAGAAATGATAGGTTTAATCCAGGAGTCTTCCACCACCTTACAAGATAGATCTGGTTTCACAGTTGGAGGGCTGTATAGTCTCGCTACTGAGATCAGGGCTGAGTCACACTATGTTTAGAGGACATTACGTAGTGTGCTGAAATAAAACATTTAGTACCTCAAACTGTCTCACACAGAAATGACTTTCACAAAAAAGAAAAAGGCATTTATTGTGACAACTCTGAGCACAGACCCCTAAGATACCATGTTGGTCATCTTAGCATAACGGCAGTAGGTTAGCCCCGACAGACACAGCATATGGGTTCCTCACATGTTGCAGTCTGGTTCAACAGATTCCTCTGGGGATAATGAATGCCAAGCCCTCACACCCCCACTTACTCCAACCAATCTCTAACAGATTTCTCTAATAGAAACCCCAAAGCTATCAAGCTGCTTCATCAGCATCTGCACTTTAATCAGTACAACAGTTAAAACAGGTGGGCACCAAATTGAGATATTCAATATAATAATCCATCCATCATAAGACAGTCCAATTGCCAATGTCAATGTCAGAATACAATGCAAAATTCAGCTGCTGGTCAGCCTCAAAATGACCAGCAGCCTTAGGGTTAGGGTTATTTTAATCAGTTATTAAAATAGGCTACAAGATTTACATGGGCGATAGTGTCAATTTTGAGCAGTGATATGTTTTATCTGAATGTCTGTAATAAATACAGGCACTGAGATTTAACAATTGTCATAAGATTTGTTACATTAAAACCTAGGAGTAAAATTGTGTGTGATTTGGCAGATTGCAAAGCAGATCAGTCAGGCAGTGTGCACCTAAAGTACATGGAAACAACAATGCGCCACAGACACTTCATCCTTTTTTTGTCAGTCAAGCCACAGCTTGCAGAGGTATGTACATTTCAACATTTCAGTCAGACAGTTATCTTGAATTACTGACTGAGGAACTAACAAACAAAGCCAAAAGCTGCAGGGACAGCAGGCTTTATGATTGTCTGATTCATGAATCACTAACTATATAAATGTCACAGTTTATTGGAATGCACTTAGTGATCTGTAACTTTTGGATTAACAGGCATCCTTGTTCGAGTGTCCTTGAGACAGACAGAAAGCCTTGCCAGCTGCAGGCTAGTCCTCTGCAGGTTAATCTGACCTCCGACCTCCCGTGGAAGGGTGCAACAAAAAACAATTTCCTTGTTGGATTAACGGTATCATCAACAACATTGTTTATCCCACCCCACAGCCACAGTTATCAGCTGTCCTAATCAACAAGACATTTCTGCTTTTGCACTGTTTGTTTTCTAGTAATTTACTGTAATATGACTTCCTTCAAAACCATTATGAATTCCCAAAATGTAATAGTGCAAGTCACATTATATTAAAATTGTAACAGCGGAAGGATATGGATCAGTGTTTCCTCTATATAAAAAGGGGCTGAACCTCAGCTCAGCCCTGTGTTGTAGTGCAGAGCGGAGGTGGCTAAAATTACTAGGTCCATTATCGGACTGGATCGTTCTTTGCTACATACACAACCTTAAAAGTATACCTTAAACCACACTGCCGTCCTTGCATAAGTTAATGATGCACATGGCTTTTTACCTAAAGGATACCTCCTCTCAACAGTCAGTACACATTTTACACAAAGCCAGCACGGCGCATCCGTCAGTGACACAATGCATGCTCCACTGTTTTACTGGCTCCCAGCATTTATGTTATATTCGGGCTCCCCTCACAACACTGGACCGCAAGGTTTCATAAAACACTGACCAAAAACCAGAAAATACGGTCAAAAGGTAGCTAAAGGTCAAGAGAGACCACGAAGTGTTAGCTGTGACCAAGGGGTCCGAGGAAAAAGGGGAGGAAGGTAGGTGACGAGGAGGTTTTGGGTAAAGCCGCAAATTTGCCCCAAACAAGAACATAATTGAGGCTTATTTAACATAAATCAGCAACAAATATGCCGTTTAACAGGTGTGTTGTTTTGTCTGTGTTTGTGAATTTGCTGCTCTGCTGTCAAACCTGATGTCTTTATGAAAGAATAAACCAGAGGGTTAAGATCTGTTCAGACCTAGCATAAATCGTGTCCGAAAATGGATCTCGTGACGTTACACTGTATGATAACTAGCAGCTAACGCTAACGCTCCCGAATAGATTTCATGTTATCTTTTGTTTAGCGTACACCTTTTGACAGAACATAACACTTTGAAGTGGTCAGTGACACTAAATTAGACCCAAAACAAATTCATATCATGCAGCTCAACAATGACATTCCCCTGTAACGTTACGCGGTCCTGAAGCTTCCCGAGCTAAAACGTTGCAGCGGCAGCAGCAACACAACGAGACAAAACAGTGAATGCGCTGTGGGCAACTCACCCAAAAAGATACCACTGTAGTGTCGACCAGATGTTGCAGCAAATTAGGGATGAAGGCCCATCAGGATGACTCCTGCGGTCGGGGGCATCCAGGTTTAGCGGCGTTGAGAATAGACAATCCCAAAACGTGGCTTTGCTTTGACGGTTGTCCGTACTCTTGTCTGCATATGTGTGTATGTTTGCGTGTATCTGTATATGTGTGTATGTGTGTGTATGTGTGTGTGGCAGAGCTCAGCGAGGCCTGCTGCTGGAGGAAATGGTCTCCGCTCAGTCAACAGAACGCGCATGCGCAGAGGAATGATACAGCCACAGGGTGAGCAGTCTGTGAGCGCAACCGTGTGGCCAACAGGTGCGACTGTCAACTGATGGCAGACTTGTTACTGTGGGAGTTTCCTCTGAGCTGCCCGCCTGCCTGCCTGCCGTGATTATTACCAGGTAAACTGTATGCAGGATGGATAGGCCACATACGGGCATATCTTGCACTAGCAAAGTATCCAAATTGTAATTCATTGCCATATCTACAAATGGACTCTCACACAGGTGTTTGTTATTGACATTTGCGTTATAATAATTAATGTGAGAAGTTTTGTGGAAAAAGCGAATACAATAAGGTAAAAGACAGTCGGAGTGGCAGAAGAATCAGCTTTCTCCCCTGTTATACATGAAAGGTTTTATATGTAACATTTTAGCACCATTTACAGCAACATTTCTTAAATACAGTAATATAATTGAGTTTTTTTTTTCTTTTTGGTAGCAGCTTGCTGTATGTGACACCCTTGTTACTGTTCTTATGCCCATGCAGGTCACTTTAGGACCATGTTAGTTCACACTGGATTCTAATATTGGCCACATTCAAAGAAGGAATGTACACAGAAAAACAAAAAATGAGTCCTGAGCAATAAATCAGAATGGAGCACTTGCAGTGTGAATGTAGTCATGGACAGAAAATCACAGGTGTAAATGTTAAAATGAATGATGACTGAATTCCATTTAGCCTCTCCAGTTTCACACACCTTGTATGAGCGCACTGGCTCACATGGACACTTGAACAGTGTTGCTTGTAACTCCTGTGTTTTTCCTGCTGGGACAAGCCAACATGTCTGCTGTGAAAAAGTATTATTGGAGTGTGTAGAATGACTTCATTCCAGTCAAAGCTAAAATTCACAAATTCATAAGTTTCACATAAGTGAAACTGACAGAAAAACATCTCAAAATGATATTATCAGATTCCATTTACTTTATTGATGAAAAACCTTACTATACTTCCAGTCTAGTCAATACAACCCTTGGGTGGTTAAACTTAAATAATGCTATATATTAAATTGTAAATACTATAAAATATCTTTTGTATATTTAGTATTTTAAATTTTGATCCAAAGTAGAAACTAACTAATCGTAATACAAAATTGTTGGAGTTGCGGTAATGGAAATACCTAAGTCCTCAAATCTTTACTTAGGTGTAATAATGGAGGTGTTGTATTTTCCAAATAACAATGACCCAGATTGTACACACACTTAGCAAGGTTTTTTAAAAAATTTCTTTTGCATATAAAGGAGCACCCACAGTCACCCTAGCATCGGCATTTTGTCGGATGAATGTTTATTAATAAGATGTTTTTGTAGCTTCAAATGCTTTATTTAGTGCTTAACATGTAAACCTCAAAACACTTTTAATGTGTTTGTGGCTGATGTTTTC
>JAPZDV010000001.1:5635667-5686000 GCA_029814665.1 Acanthurus lineatus
TCAGTGTATTATTTACTGTAGCTCCCTTGCTGGTGCCCCTATTAACTGATCAGCCTTAGTGGAACAAGAGTTCAGATCCTTTTAAGTTATTGTTTAGTTTCACCTTAAGGCGGGATGAACCAGCTGGTCAGCATGCTAACTTAAATAAATTTTTAGCAATACAATACAGAGACGTCTTGAAGATTACATCAAAACTGTTACTTTTTTTTTACATTCTACATTTACATTTTACATTCAATGATGATTTATTTCATAGTTAAAAATATTTTAAATAGAAGTGCTGGTAATGTGCTACAGACCGCTCCTATACTTATCAAATTCAGTGTAGACATTTGCAGCAAAACATATCAGTCTGTCATTTCTAACTCATGATTACAGTTTTCTGACCCTCAGCTTTTTGTTGCAAGTTCTGTATTTTTAAGGAAAAAAATATATAACAGAAGTTAAAGGCAAGTTTAAGAACTTAAGTGCTCTAAAAAAACCTTTGTAACTTAAAAAGTGGATAGCTTCCATTCTAAAAAAGAGGGTGTGAAGTTGCCAATTTGATGATTTGAGTTTTTTAAAAAGATCACTTTTCTGACCAAAAGAGGGGAAGTTGGTGAAAATGGTTATTTCACTTAATCAGATTTAACAAAAAGTAAATGGTTTAATAGTTAGATAAGGCTACACTTACAGTACCCAGCGGTAAATCTCTATTAATGACACTGGTGCAAGATGCTTGTAATGTGTGCTTCAAATTCCTTTGAAATCGGCAAAACTTCAGAAATGTATAAAATTCCTCCTTCAGGGTGTCTTCTACCACTTTCATCTTTCAGTGTCAGTGGTTATAAACTCAAGACATCCAACAGGTTGCTTTCAAATGTAATGTAATCACAAATGTTAAGTTATCCCATCATTATTCCCGACCATTATTATGATGTACTTCACAAATAAATACCATTATGGATTCTTTATTATATCACATTTCCTATTACCATAACAAGAAAAAAAAACAGTTGGGTAAGTGAAAAAACTGCATTAAGCTAAAAGACAATGGACATGGACATCAAGCGTGGTGCAAATGAATGGCAGATTTGGGTTGGCAGACAGCTTTAGGCTGAGCTGTGCACCGGGTCACAGGGTCAGGATCAGACTCCACATGTAATCTAAAGGAGGAAACAGGAACTGTGTCTCTGCTGCTCTGACTGGTCACAGGGTCAGAGGTTACAGATAGAGTCACAGTGGTCAGCATTTTGTAAACATATTCAGTGCCGCAGAGCCCTTATCAAAACACACCGAAGAACAGGAAACCTTTCCCTCTCAAAAACAAGAGGTGTCGCACGCAACACACAGTGACCCCCGGGAGTTTCCAGCCGGCAAGAGGAAAAGCCTACATCATATGCTTTCTAATGTGTTTGTAATGTAAAGTTTTTCCGAAATTGTGGTTCAGTCATATAGCGAGCTAAGCAGCTACAGCCAGATACACAATGGTACCCTTACCCACTCAGCAGACTATTTACTCCTAATGTCCATTAACATAACTGCTGTGTCAGTGGGTACATTATGCTGAGCGAAGAGGAATGATAACCTTATACCCAAAGAGTGATTAGTGGCAGATTCCAACTTCCTGGAAAACCAGCTTAAGATTGCCAATGTCCCAGAAATAGACCTCACTCTCAACCTCATCCCAAGCTAGTGAAAGACCCAAAGAGATGGTCCACTTTGACTTGACAGTCTGATGCTTCTCACTGACTGTAGGATCAGTCGGTTCTCGCAGCAGTCTTGTCAGTTGATGACCAAATCCACCAGGCTTGTTGGCAGGTGTGGGATCAGAAAAGATAAGAAAAAAAGTGAAAGAAAGTTGGTGGTTTCAGTGTTTTAAAGCTCCCTTATAAAAATATGAAAGAATACATCTTTCGTGCAGGTGATCTTGCTAAAAACTGACCAGAAGACAGTCTGACTTTTTGAAAATAGTTTGTCTACAGGAATTTAAAAGTGTGAAGTTGTCATAATTATCAGAAAATGCACACCATCAGTCAGGACTGTCTGAAAAGTTGCTGCTCCACTAGAGGGCAACATTTATCTGTACAGGTGTGTTCTAATAGGACAACGCATCCTTGCATCCTTGTATCCTTGCATAGACATTTTAAGTCATGTTTACATTCATCACAACCACTTTGAAAATGGATCAGCCCATACGCCCAGCATCAGGGTCAGTAAACCCTGAGTGGACTTAGATTTAACCATGAATAAAACTTTTTGTTGTTGTGTTCTACCTTTGATGCTGGCCACCTGCCTGCCACTGCTCCTGCAGAAGAAGTCTCTGGTGACTGACTCCTGCATTTTGAGAAAGTTGGGCAGCAACAGGCTGACCAATTTTTTTTTATGGTTTGCCAAGTGTCTGCTGCAGCTGGCTCCCCGGATGTGCATACAGAGGGATCACAATGGGCCTTTGGTGGACATTTTTTTCGGGTGAGCCTGGGGATAACAAAGCAATGACAAAGAGATTCCTCACCAAACCAAGACAACACAAGCAGTATTAATAAGATAAACAATAGGAATGTTATCAAACAAACAGCATCATATCCATCAGTGTACCCCACATTTGCTATTTGAAGCCTGCACAAGATTTTATCTTGTATTATTATTTAATATCTTTGCTATACACAAACAACAAAAAAAGCTACCTATGATAGGTTCAAAACACCACATACACATTTGGTAAGATGTGACTACGATGAAACTAAGCCACAAAAGAAAACACAAATAAACATTACCAGCCAACGAATGTTAGCAACATTGACAAAGCTTCTCTTTATAAAAAGCAAAGCACATGCAAAGTTCTTCAAAGCTTCAAAGTATTGACCTTCTTTATTTTATTGTGTACTTGATTTCATACAAAAATCTCTGTAGCTTAGAACATCATCTGTTACTTCTGTTAAGATTATTAGTATTTCTTGTAGACACGTTTAGGTTTATAAATGGTGGAAAAGAGTTTATTTTAATAGGGAAATGATTGCTCCCTAAAAGTCTAAAAATGCCATTTAATCAGCGAACAGTCAAGGATGACATGTAATGTTGGAGTGATAAAAGGCTGCTGATGAATTGTTGTTGTATCTGGTGAGACAGCTGGTGAGCTGACTAATCTCTTCCTGTTATTTATTTTCATATATATCCGCTCCACTACATGCATCAGTAACTGTGGTATAAAAGCTGCAGTTCACAAGACGGTTCTTTATTGTGATCATGGGCACACTGGTATTGAAGACACCACCTAACTGAAGCTTCTTAACTACAACCTGATCTTTAGGGGAAAAAAAACAGAGAAAAAAAGTTGGCATGCTTTGTAGGACAAATGAAAACAGAACGCAATCATTTGCAAACAAACTGATAATGAAAACGGTTTTGTAAAATGTTCCTGAAAACATATAGCACTGTCCCTTATGTAATCATGTGTTTAACAAAGTGGTGAACCTTGCCTCATCCTTGCATGTGAACAGCTGACCCTTTCCAGGATGCTCTTATCATACCAATCATGACACTACCGCGTATTGTAAATTAATGTTAATTCACTTGACGAGGTAAAACATTCAATACACTATCTTTGTGCTGTTTTTAAATTGAATATATCTCAAAAAGGATAAGCAAATTATTAAACTCTTCTTAATTTATGTTTTACACAGCATCCAAACTATGTTGAAATCAGGGTTTTATGTTCATCACCTTAATCATAATTACAGCTTTAAAACACTCTTAATCAACGAATTACTGGACAATAAAGGGAAAAAGAATATGAAGGCTTAATGCAAAGCCTTCATATTGGTACAATTTCTGAGTATGAGTCGAGTCCCTGTAGGCTGAAAACAGTAGAGTACCATTGTAGTGTCTGTGATCCTAGTATAACAATACCAAATCAAACCTGATCTGAGGTCACAGTAGTTCCAGTGTAAATTTGACACGCGCTAGTATAACAGAGCTAAATTGATAAAAGGATGTGAGACAGGTAATCTGTTTGTCATATGAGCCGCTGCACTGAGGTTCTTTGATCTTAAATAAGACTACATTGCTCAAAAGGGTGCAGGTAAACAACACCCGAAGGGGTTGCCTTAGTCTGTTATGATGCTCTTGACCTGCAGTGCGACTGTTCACTGTAGTACTTTGCTAAGAAAATAAACCCTGAGGGGGGTCAAAGTTAACACCACCTAACTCATGTAGAAACCTTGCAGTAAAGAAGATTGCCATGGAAACTGGGAAAACAGTGTGTGAAAACATAAAAGTTAAACTGACCCGCTCTTATGATTGTATAACTTCTCAGACAGGCATTTTTGGCACATTTCTCTCATTATTATTCAAATCACAGTAGCTCTATCTGCATAGTGCTGTACCTGAGATAAGTCATGTATGCCAGGAACTGATTAACTTCATCCTTTTACACACTTGCTTGGTAGGCTTCTCCATTTTACTACCATAGCTGTATTCTTTACCTGCTCGGTCTGCAAAACAAATTGAGCCATCTGACTGGAACAAACACCTCTCATCTCCAGCCTACACTCTGCAGCTGCTAGTAGTTGCTAGTGAAGTTTATAGGGCACTCTGGGAACCACCAGGCCTGAACCTGAAGAGAGAATAACATGAGGTGAAATACATGGTATGTTATTGCTATTCTATGCTGTCATTTCTGATGTAACAGAACATAAAACATGACAGGGTAATGGTTAATGAAGACAAAATTCTTTTCTAGGAATCATCTGCCTGCACAAAGTGTCCTTTAGCATGACACAGGGCGAAAAAAAAAAAAAAAACAAGCAGTAAACCTACTCATTAACATTTCCCCTTTGCAAGTCAAATCAAACACCAAGCCACTGTGTCTTGTTTGCTTGTTAGTAAATACATTCCACTGGTAATCTCTATAAAATGATTACTGTTAAATTGCAAATTTTATGGCACAATGGTAGTGGGTTGTAGAGGAGATAATGCTAAGAAAAATGCCAGAAGGTATTTTGGATGTTTCCAAAAATATAAAAATTTCAAAATCTCTTTCTCATCCCAAGAAAAAGACTGATCAGAATATAACAGCTAGAGTGGAAAGGGAAACTAAGTCTAATCTGGGAAAACATTTCTCTAAAATTACCTTTAGGAAAAAAGCTGAATAATACTCATTCTTACACATTCTTGTGCACTTACATTTCTGCATTCATTTAAAATGTTTGAAATGTAGCATATTTTTACATGAGACCCAAATTACAGTACATCTCCATGTCAATTTATCTTCATCAGTGCACTTTGAAAAGCAACAGCTTGAGCAGATGTAGAACCTAGAAACCTGACCTCTAAGAAAACAGCAGACGCTGGTCTATGGATAACTGCACTTCCATGTTCTCAGGGGGTGGTAGGTACGTGTGAGCAACACAGATCCTCATGCGAGGAACCCATCCCCCAGGGAAAAGCCCTTCCTCCTCCTCATGACCTGATCTTGTTCCCATCACGAAAGATTCTCCATTTCCTCTGCTGTTTGTCACTGCTGTCTGCAGCAACAAAGGGAAGATTGGCAGCCTTTACAAAACATGACAAACACGAGGCAGCCAGAGTGAGACGCCTGTTCCCCGCAGGCCTCGAGTTCACACGCACAATCACATGGTTCCTGACCAATCCACAAACCCTTAGCTCTGGGATGTGGCTGCACTGGGCTGGACCCCCCACGTCTGCTGCTGTCTCAGTCAAAACATGCAGCAGGTTAGCGTGACAGAAAGGGGACAAACATCATATACATATGAACACCTGCACCTGTATGCCAACAGCTCATGGTGAGAGATTGGGGAGGACTAAACATGGGGGAGGCATGGCAGGGAGTTAAACAGTGAATTCAATTCAAAACCCTAACATAAACTGTTGACTCATCTGTCAACAGCGAATGAAAAAAAACAACAAGAAAATGTTTTTTAAATCAACTAAAGTGCTGACAAAGGACATGATTACACAACTGTGCAAAATTAAATAACCACAGCATTTTCCCTTTTTATCACAGAAGGGGGTAAACTCAAATATCAGTTCTGGCAAAAGTTAAAGTTCATTTGGCGTCAAGCTAGTGATGCTGTCACTTAGGCAGTTCAGAACTTGCATAACACACATACAGTTCATACAACTCTTACAACACTGAGTAAACTACCCTGTCTCATCCCCCTCACCCTCTGGGCAAAACAGAAACAGACAAAACATTTCACAGAAATGAAAGTAAATGAGGAACAATTTGCTCTCTTCAAACTAAATTTTAAAGTGCCCTTTTGCCCTTTCACCCTTGTAAATAAAAATCAAATGTAAGGACACAGTATTCTGGCTCATTTGGGGAATGAATAAACACAAATGATCCTGCTGTCAAACTTGTATGAGTAACGCAGGGCAAATAGTCCCCTTTTTTTGGAATTGTGGGTGGTGGGTGATGATGTAATCAAATATGACGACAAACATTAGAAGCTTGATTTAAAAGCTTCAATGGACGCCTGAAATGGACTATGATATACTACGATACTATGAAATAATGCCAGGCTGAGAGATCAGCCTCTGCAAAGAACAAAAGCAAAATTGTGAAAAGCACAACTGAGCCTTTGGGCTTAAACTAATGTACTCCCTCATATCAATTATATCAAGGGCAACTGTGGCTTAAGAGGCAGAGCGATTGTTCAGTTATGGGATGGTCAGCGTTATGATTTGGCAAGATACTAAACCCAAAATGTTCCTCATGACTGTACAGTGTTTGAGTGTGTGTAAATGGGTATCACTACTGATGAGCAGGAGGCACCTGAATGTGCCTGAAAACACCTGGACCTGAAAACTTGTACTGCTCAACTTAATAACTGGCCAGTCAGTCAAGATGACACCATATGAAGGCAGTCCATTTATCAGCGCTGTTTTAAGGAGGTCTAACATTCAGCACACAACACAGTGAACTGTTTTTTTCACAGATGTTTAAGACAACTAAAAGAGTTGTATTGTTTAAAAAACAAAATTTCTCAGTAAGTCATATATGTAGTGACTACATGTAGATTGTACTTCTCAAATAACCTTTCTGTTTCCTCTCGAAGCACATCAACCTTGTGTTTTAAAAGTTAAGGCTTTTATGAAATTCCCCTACTCTTTAGAAACTACCTATCCTTTGAAAAAAGTGCTTAAATCCCTTTGCTTTAATGTGTCTTGTCATGTCAAGTCACCTAACCCTGTCAGAATTGTTCTCCTCTGTGTATTTTTGTGAATTACTGTACATATTTCACAGATTACACAACTACAACTGAGCCTTTTATCACTGTACAAACTGAAGTGTGTGGAAACCTTTAAAGAGCCTGGGATAATCCCTAGCAGTCTATTGCCTGTGGCATATTAGAAGGGTAATGAAAGTCAAGCTGGGGGAACTGCACGGCTCAGGATCTCTTTGATAAATAAAGCTGCTGGGAGGCAGTTAAGTCCTTAATGGCCTCCTACAGATCTCTGGCCTGGTAGCTGAGAACTTGGTGGCCTCATTCGTGTGCACAAATTCACATGGACACACACGCGCATGCCAGCACACACCTGATCCCACAGCACACTAACAAAGAGCCGAGGTGAGGTACAAACACATAGACACCCACAACTTTTCACCCTGCAACACAGTGACACAAGTTTTCACCTAGGCAACACACCCAAACACATCTTCACACACAAGACAATTACATATAAATACAAAGTATATGCCTGACTGAAATCTAACTTATCTTTGGATTGCCCCTGCGTCCCTCCCACTATAGTTTTATCAATACTGCACAAAGAACTGCTAGTGTGTTTCAGTGAGACAGAAATCTGGACCAGCAAATCTCACGTGAGCGATAAACACAGGAAAGTCAACAGCACTTTGTCATGCAAAGTGCTGCTTTGAGTGCCAAGCTCAGAGGAAGTGGAGGCTGCAATAGTATGCACTAATTGCTTTTCAACCATCTCTCAAGGAGCAATTCTTAATAACTCTTTTGCTGAAGTTGCCGCTCCCCCCCCCACACACAGACACACATTACCTCCTCCTCCTTCTTCACACCCTTACACATGCAGTGATTTATGCAGAAACACACACACCCACTTTCGATGTGGTTGGAGAACAAACCCAGCAATCAACTAGCCAAACCGGGTAGCCATGAGTATGCAGTAACACTAAAATAAACTGAGCTGGAAGCAATCCTTCAAGCATGACAAGGGAACTGACGGGACTGAAAGCAATACATGCTGGCTGGATACAGGCCATGTAAGACTAAGGCTTGTGCAGGGATAGGAAGGGTTAGACAAGGCTGTTCCATTCCTCTGTTCTGCACCGCCAAAATTGAAGCACTCTAAGGTGGTAGTAAGAAAGGGTGCTGGTTCATCGGTACACAGAAAAGAAGCTTAATGCAATGATCTGGAAGATTTTTTTAGTAATACACATGGTTCAGATAACTCCTTGTTGGTGCTTACTGCATTTTTTTGCATGAATCACCTATTAACCAAACCATTTAACTCAGTGCATTTCACTAAATCTTCTATTGGTAAATTTTACTTCTGTAAGTGCACTTTTTTAATTTGTCTCTTCAGCCATATTGAGTACCATTGCTAATGTCAACTACTCAATTAGAATCTTGATAACCTAAACAAGCTTTCATTATTCAAAAAAAGATTTCATTTCCGCTGCTAAACACCTCTTGCAAGTGCATAATATCAAAACCTCCTTAATTTTCATCAGAGTTTAAGAGTGTGGTAAGTGTGGCATTCACCAGGTAAAGTGGGTCTTGACATCAAAACTGCAGCGTAAAACTTCAAAATGCACCACTTTTACATATTAACCTTACTTAATCTGATGGCATGCAGTTTCAAGAAAAGAGCATAACACACATTGAGCTTCTTATCTATCCAAAGGTCAGTGGGTCAGAAGGGTTAATATATTTTGCAAGGACACAAGCTTCCAAATTTGCACCCAGCCTTCTCCAAAGTGATAAGGAATAGAAAAGCATGAATGAATGAATGAATGAATGAATGATTAAATGAATAAATGAATGAAAACCAGGAAAACCAGCTAGCTTGGTTGCAATTGGTGTTGCGGCCTGGCTTGTTTGCAATGAGGTTTCACTGCACAACTGGTATCAATCACACCACAGGAAAGTAAGACAATTGCAGAACTAAAGTTACACAGACTATAACCTCTACAATAAACAATAGTCTACAGGAACAGACCTGTCAAACCTCCATGCCAGTGCGTTATGGCAACCCTTACATACACCTAAGCACTCTGTTTTTCTTTCTCTATTGCTGTTTGGTTGGTTCATCTATTTACTGGCAAAGATTCCAGGTCAAGAGCATTGCGGTTTGTTCCTGCTTCAGAGGTGCTGTTTATGTAAGGGTGTACGGCGGCATGCTAATTACAGAGTGCAGAGAATGGGGATTATGAAGACAACCCTGGGAAGCAGATCTACCTGAACTGTAAGAAATGAAGGCTCTGCTTGGCAGCTGTCTACTGAATGGCAGACAGCTGTTCCTGCTGAGCTTTTCTATGTCACAACAGTCAGATACAAACACCATCTCCACTGTGACTGACCTGTCACCTACACAGACTGTGCTGCGGCTGTGTAAGCGATTAAAAGTGCCATTTACCATTATCCTTGTTTGCTAAAGTTTTGTTATTTTTCAGGACGAGGCAGGAAATATATGTGGCACCTTGAATGCTGAGCACAGGGCTTAGAGTAAGGAGCATTTCTATGCTGTTCCCTGGACTGCACTGATCAACAGAGCAATGCTAATTAAACTCAGAAGTAAGTCCGACCTAAGGTTTTCTCTATTAAAAATCAAAAGTCATTAGACCAATTATAGGGACGGCTGGGGAGCATGAGCAGTGACATCATGGGGTTCAACATGTTGTTTAACTTGGTTCTATCTGTGTGACATAACTGAGCTGATGTTGTTGGGTTTTTTTTTCTCTGTCAATATTGATAATCCTTGACAACCAGTGGCACACACACACTCTCAGCTTTGAGCACTTTGTACACACACAGCCACATAAACGTGCTGCACGCTGTCCTGTGCTGCAGCTCTCTTGTTACTTATTAAGAGTTTTTCCAATGACACAGTGAGCAATTATGTCACATTGAACATGTGCACAAAATTGCATTCAGCAAATTCTGGTCTAAAAACTTGTCATATGCCATACTTCTGCACTTTCTCCATTACTACCTCCAACTAAGCCATCCTTCCCATTGTGTATTCCTGGTAGTGTACCATTTACTTATGTTTTCATTAACCAGTTGGATCACAATCAAATTCCTGGAATGAGCCGAAGTGTGAGAGGATGGTTTATTATCTCTATGTGCCTGTTTAAAGGGGGCTGGATTCAAAAGTCACCTCCACGCCACGGCAAACAGTAAACAGGAGGATACTAACAGTAGCCACTCCACAACTGCTTAAAGGCCTGACCTGTTAAAGCAATTGCAAGGCAATCAAACTGGCTCTACCTGAAAATGTAAATCTTTAAAAAAAAAGGGGTAAAAAATATTTACTTTTGTTTTTTAAGTTCCTCTTCTTGTGTTGATAAAACCTTTTAAAACGCATCCCCTGTTCATTTAATGACATATTTTCAATTTTGTTCATAAAAAACCATTATAACTTTTCTTTGCTTGGATGTAACTCCAGGAGTAAGTCCCCACCCATGCTCCATCTACCCTTCTGCTGCTCACTTATATCTTAAACTTTACTCATCAAACACACCAACACCATCAGCAGCTACGCTATCTGACAACAGATCCGAGTAAGATTTTCTATATGTTTTTTTTCCATAGCCATATAAAATGTCCTGACAGCATTTGACATGAATTGACAGGTACGCGTCAGGCTTTAATATACTTTTAAACTTTGTGGACAAACAGTTCCCTGGAAAAAGGCTAATGCAGACAACAGTTTGGCTCCTACATTTTCAGATTCTTTGGCAATACATATAGATTCACCATCTCTTTTCGCAACTTCACAAAATCATAACATGTCTGCCAAAGTTTGCCAAAACAGTGGAACTAAGCCTGCAAAATAACAATAAATGGTTTTAGTCTTTAAATGACATTGATGATAATATTTATAGTAAGTAGCACATATTTCTTGTTAAGACTGATTGAATAGGCGTTTGAGCTAAAAGTCGAATACCCTAAAACATGATTCAACAACTGTCTTTGAAAGATATATAGATATATAAATATAGTTCTAATACATATGTAAGTGTGACTGTTGAAAGGGTGTACATGCTCACCTGTTCAGCATTCTTTGTCCCATAACCAGGCACTGTTTTGCACCTTTGTTATTTGGCTTCCTCTTTAGAATATTCTTATCATGGCGATAGGATGAGGGCTTCTGTTCACCCGGTGCGCTGTGATGCTGGGCCCTGTTGTTGTTGGTCCCATCAATCTGGGGGAAGACACCAGCTTTGTCAAACAGAGCCAGGTTTCCCTCAGATTCAAAGTCCGTGTCCAAGTCCTCATCAGTCCCATCTCCAAAGCACTCATCTTCCTTTAGCCTCAATAGCCACCCAGCACCTCCATTCCTAAAACCGTTTCTCTTTGGTGTGGCCTGTGTTGCCCTTCTGCTGTAATGTGAACCTGGAGTAGTGCAGTGCGCACACACATACATACATACATAAAGACACACATACATACAGACACACACACACACACACACACACACACACACATTTTCATGACTTTTGCCACCAAAATGGTGCATTGGAAATAAAGCACTAGAAAGCTAGAAGGGCCTTTTATTTAATTTAATTTATTTAATTTAATTTAATGACATTTAATAACCTAGCGGACATATGCCAGTCTCAGAACCCATCAGCTATCACCTGTAAATGCAGTCATTAAAACTATTTGGTAAATGTTTTTTTACTGCAAATAAATGACAATTTAACTAGCCTGCACGTCTTTGAACTGTGGGAAAAAAGCCGGAGTACCTACGGGGAAAGAAAGCAGACATAGGGAGCATGTGCAAACACCACGCAGAAAGGCTGGGTTCAAACCCAAAACCTCCATGCTGCAAGGCAACAGCTCTGACCATTGCACCACCATAACACCTTGACATGTAACAAAGGATAGAAAAAACAGTAAATCCAAGAAATAAAGGTAATATCCCAGTGAACTGTAGTTAATGGGATGCTTAAGGACAATGATCAGAGTTTCTATTATTATTTTTTCAATCCTAATTTTAATTAATGAAAAACTAAATTAGCAAAAGCATTAGAATTATGCTACATAAATAGTAACTTTACAACATACTGCTATTGTATGAATCCCCTGACTAAATTTCATAAATAAAAAAGAGAGTGGGAGGTTTTATGCTGTGCAACCACAGGCCAATCTTGCCATTAATCTCAAGCCTAAAATGCACAGATTACCCTAAAATCCTGCCATCTCTCAACCTAATCACCACTGAATGGAGCCATGAGCTGTCCTAATAAAAATCACTGTATTGCATAAATGCTGTAATCTACACATTATAAGTTCCTGCACTAAGCAGTTTCAAATTCTGATTAGACGCTCCAAACTCTCTTTTATCTTGTGTAACAACTTGCAACTCTTCTTATCCTCTCACGGTTAGCTACTTTAACCCGCTGAGAACAAAACACCACTGACACGCAAAACATACAATGGCCAACAGCGCAGTGCTCAATAAAGTTTACATATAAGCACACACAAAAAAAAACAACCAAATGAACAGAGAACAAAAAAAAAAGAAAAACTGGAAAAACCTGGCCTTCAACCTTAACCATGCTGAGCTCTCACGCTAACAAGGAGACAGAAAGCACAGTCGCACGCTACTGTCACTGTGACAGCTAAGGTACTCTGGACTCTCTCACGCAAGACACTGGGAGGCTCAGTCATAATACACCGGCATTGATAAAAAGTCGCTCACAAACTGTGCTAACATGGGATCTGTCTCAGTATTACAATATACTTTTACAACTACCAATACAGTCAGAGATGAATTTTTCTGCAGTCATTCAGCAACATTTATGGGACTTATTTCCCTCTAAGCAAACACAGTATACTGCAGTGGGAGACTGATTGATTTTATTATCTATTGTAAGCACTAGGTAAAATATATATACATATATATATATATATCTCTATGCTACATGTTTGGGTGAAGCGTGGTTGGTAAGTGCGCTCACCTGTGTGGACATGGGTAAAAACTAGTGTCCTTATTACCACAAGCTCAGGATGTCTTTATTTACAAGGAAGTGTTTTGTCATGCCATGAATCACAAATCTGAATGAAATTGGCACGGCTCCAAGTCAAACAAGCTAATGAATAACAAGTAGCGAGACAGACAGTGAACTGCACTGATTTCAGCTCAGACAAACTTACCACCACAAATTAGTACGACTACTGTACACAGGCCAGGAATATTTCAACCTGAAATATGAGTTACAGCAAAACTGTCCCCTTACATAAATACCTATAAAAAAGCAGCACTAAACCATGACAAGGCATTAAATTACAGAAGATTTATCAATGTTCTTAAGTTATTGCTCCACCGGCCATTAAGATGTGATATTCAATTTCAGTTACAGGTTCTGGCATTTTCAGATAGCTATCATTTTTTTTTGCAGCAGTTCCAGAAGGGGCAATTTAAGCCCTCAACCACCATATTTCTGTAATGCTATTCTTGATTAATGTTATAAGGAACATGCAAATCAGCTGAGACAAGTAAAGATATAAAGAAGAGCAGAAAACTGAGGCCAAAAGACGGTAATGCTTTGAATGTGAGACTAAATGCAAATAGCAATAACCACTTTGTTTGTAAATAAGATCTAGCCAAAAAAAGGAGGAGAGAGTTCATTGTGGGAAAGAGCAGCAATATTAAGCAACATGTGCTGACAAGCCCCAGTTATACTATACTATACTATACTGTGTACGGGAAACTTACCTGTTGCTGGTTTAAATCAATGAAATGGCCAAAAAAATCTGTTCAGGGAACTCGATTCTGCAACTTTCTTCACTGCTTCAGTAATTAAAGATGATGAGCCTGCAAGCACAGCACATTAAGGGAGTGTAAATATATTGAGTTGTTTAGATGTGAACCAAAAAAAACACAGATAGGAATGCATTTCAAGATACATGGAGGTTTAAAAAGAAATCTGAAGCAAGGATTTATGGGAAAAACACTAAGCTGCACACAATTTCACCCCATAAACAGAGGCTGCATGCTGGTTATGGGAACAGTTTTCATAAGGGCAAACTCTGGAGCTTCTCTTTCAAAATGCCCTTTTAATGAGAGCTGTCTAATAGCATTCGACTTCTGGAGGTCTATGCATCATTCACAAAAAACTGTTTCTAAATTCCCATCGTACTCTCCCAGAAAGATCAATGGCAGATATTCGGAAACCATTTCTGGAATCCGTGATCTTGTATAAGCAATGGTCCACCCTGCTTTCCCTTCTATGTGGCCGGGGGCTTCTTGGGAGCATGGCATTGCGTGTGAAAGGACCGACCCTGCCCAAGCCACTCAGCACTTTGGCCCCATGCAATTTGGGCATTAGCTCCCTGGCCACCAGCCTGAGAGCTGGAGATTAAAATAAAAACTCAAAAGGTAAACATTGCTTCCACAATTGATATCGCTTTGGCCTTCCGAGCACACTGGGACAACATGGCTTCCTGTCTGGTTAGGGGAGGGGGGCTGTTTCCTGTGCTGAGCAGGAGCGAAGTAGAGGGGTAGAGAGAGAGAGAGAGAGAAAGAGAGAGAGAGAGGACAGGAGGGCACCGCGGCACGAAAGCCAGGCTTTGCATAACCTTCTCTTTAGGAGCAGACACAGAAAGGGAGGGGGAATGTTTATTGATCTTAGTCACACACATATTGTAAAGAGGAACTTTGGTACAAGCCTTTAGCACGCTATGGGAATCTTAGGGGGAGTCAAAGCAAGACAGTGTTTGGTCCCATGGTCAGGTTTGTTAATAGGAACTAGTGACAAACAGAGAATGGCTTGGTGACGGGGTATAGGTCTTGCTGACACAAAATAAAACGTGTTTTATTATGAACACATTTTTTTCCAAACAGATTTTTTTTTCTTGGAAAAAAAGAAAACATAAAACAAAACTTGCTTTCTATTGTGCAAGCTGCATCTTCCATGCACAGGAAAAAGACCATGCCAGAGGTCATTTTTACAACCAGACTGAAGAATATTAACCTTTGTCCATTAGCCAATTCTATTGACCTCTGACTTCTCCATTGTTTAGTGGTACTGAGTGTGAAAGTGAACTGACTTTAACTGATTCCGTTAGAGGCCACAGAGCCATCCCAGCAGTCTTCCTGCTCCCTGGAAGTTGACAAGAGGAAATGCCATTTTTAACCTTTATCTAATCAGAAAGGTTGAGTAACACATTCTTATTTTATGACTACGTGTAAAACTTGGGTCAGGAGAATGCAGATGGGCATTTTTGTATCACTGTGTGAAAAAATGACTCCACATCTCATCACTGCATGACTGACACATGTGACAGCCAACATTTTATCATATCTGGTTTTTAATATAGCAACAGTATGGCTGGTGTTGTTTTACACATTTTGTATAATCATGACAAAATGTTCTCCTGGACACTCTTACTGTGGCAGTAACTACTACAAAAGCATTTCTAAGAACAGATATGTTCAGTGTGCAAGAGATGCAGTCACGATAGTTAATGTGTGCAGTCGAGACGAAAATGAAGGCCAGTATCGAAGATAGGTGTGGTGCAAGCAATTAGTACTTTGAACGTGTAATAATGTAGTGATGACTATTGTCTACTGATGTGCTAAAATGTCAGCATATTAATGAGTGTCACAGTTGCTGTGATACCATCACAAAATAGTCTCTTGTTGGGTTTTAACTGAATCCAACTCGGACATTTATATTGTTGCCAAATAAGGTAAACCACAGTTAAGCTGAGGGTTTGATAATTGGGATATTTTAACAGTTCAAATGTTCCAACATTTGAACATTTGAACATAGAGGTTTCAAAAACCAGCTGACAGCACGGATGCAAAGCCAAAAGCTAGTCTGAGCAGGAGCTGAACTACATGGAATCAAATGCATTGCATGTTCACTACATGATGACTCTTAAAATTACTCTTGGCATCTGCAAAGGAGACACAGCATGGTGATGTCTTATACACTCGACAAGACACCTGTTTATCAATACTTTAAACCATCACCTTACTATTTACTCCGCAGTACTGCTACTTAATTCAATCCACCTTCCTTCTACACAGTCTAAGTTCTAATATGAATAATAGCATAAGCATCACAATGGCAGAATGTTTTGGCTGTCAGACTGCGTTTTAAATTGTTCCCATTACTTTGGCTCCCCTTTCTTCAGACTAGTCTGGCAGGCAGTAACATAAAATCTTTTAACATTAACCCTTTAAGATCTTAGAAAGTCTGATTGTCATAAACTATTTTCTTTTTCTTAAACTAATCCTAGCAGTCAGCATTCAGTGTCATACATCATTTTAATCAGAAGAACTTAAATTTTCAGCCTTGTCCATTTTAAAATCCTAATTTGACATTTTCTTTGTTTGAGAATGTTTGAACTTAACTCTGGTCTTAACCCCGAACAAACTACAGTTACCATTTTTGTAACAATTTCCCAGGCAAACAAAACATATAAGAAGCCACTGAAAAGCTAAGTAATGCTGCTTAAAATGATGGTTGATTAACAATTTTACTGAGAAGAAATGTCATGAAATGAAGTAAATTGTCGTGACTCATTTAAAATAATATTTTTTTTTAAAGGAGGTACTGGGCTTTTGAATATAGACTGGGGGAGACAGAAAGTACTGAGAAAATGAATGCTGTACTGTTGGTTGGTCTTTTCAGGTGAGTCAATAATAAAAAAACATGGTATATTACTATCACTTTTCAATAAAGCTTGAGTAGTTGACATTGGAGTACTGCTGGAGTAAAAATAGTCCTTCAGTGTTTTAATTATTTTAAAATTTAAAATAAGCATAATAATCTGATCTGAACATTCATTTGATCTGCTGAGAAATTTGATTTTCTTCCATTTGTCGGCTAGCAATCATTATCTTTTGATTGTATAATCAAAACTGGTGATGTCAAATGACTCTGCATTTTCAGCTCCTCCTCAGTGGCATCTCTCGGGGAATTACAGAAGGTGTTGGGTAATGTGTTACCCTCCTTTGTGTCACACTTCCTTCAGCCATTAAACAATATCAATTCTCTGTTCTTCAACAGAGGAGTACTGTATGACCATTGCTGTGGTAAATTCCTGCCATGTTGTACATGACTTCTACTACACACTTCGCAACAATAGCTCTGTGATTTAAGAACTAGAAATGCAGCTTTACAATGAATAGGCAAAGAGTTCAAATAAACTGGGCTTTCCTAGCCTATGAAAACCAGTGTGAAACTTTGTTCAGATTTTGCAACATTTGTAAAATTACCCTTCAGATGTCTAGTGGTTGACTTGCATGTCATTTTACACTCTGTTATGTAAAATTTACAAAGACATTTGTTAAATATAGCATCAGTGAGCTCAGGAAAAAAAAAATCCCTAAGGGGACAATAAAGTATATTGTGTTGTGTTCCCTTGCACAGTCATGTTCTCCTTGGACAATGTTCAGTTGTCGTTGATTAGCTTGATTAGCACCTTTAGTGTCGAGCATAAAGGTCACAGTCCTTTAACAAAACCTGATTTTGCTATCTGCTACTGATGCTGTAAGCAAATTTAATCTGATACTTGAAGAGCATACCCATTGTTTTTGTTAGCAAATGAGCCAATGGTGCCAAAGTCAGGATTCTGTATGTGCAGGATTCTACATCTGTCAAACAATTCAATCATACAACCTAAGATTAAAAAGACTAGAATTTCATGACATTTTACCAAGTTATTTTATTAATTTACAAAAAATAAAAATTCTAAGATGTCTCAACTTATTTGGCTCTATGAAGCAATTGATTGACAAACTGTGAGGGTGTTCAAACCAGAGGTCAATCATGCACTCACCTCTGTGTAGGACGGTGATTGGAGCAGTGCTGTTATGAGAGCTGCTGCTTGCTACATGCAGGTCAATGATTAGGTTCCTTTTACAACGCTGGGTTTCTGTTCCAGCTCCCTGATCACAGCTGGGCTTGTCGACTGTATCCTGGATATCTAGGGAAATTTAACTCTATGACATCCATGACACTAGAGGACAACAAATTACAGGTTCCACTTTGAACTTTGACTGATGTACTGAAAAATGTACAGCAAGAGAATTCCTATTTTAGACTTTGATTTTTGGACATTTCTTTTCAGATTCACTTTTTTACAACATGAGTTCAATTTTGCATGCAATGCCATATTCAGGTCGCTAAATGGAAGCAGACGGGTTGCCACAAGGGAGTAAAGAAAACAGAAAACATCACTGTAGTTTGATATTTTTCCCAAAAGTTGTCATGTAAAAAAAGGCCTATAAATGAACACTGTTTACAAGTTAATAACTACTTAATTAATAAGCAAAGTTAACCTTTACACTTATAGACATAAATTGGATTAAATATGGTCCTCTGGTCTAGTGTTATGTAGCACTTGCATAAGTGGTCTACTTTGCTTTCTCTACAATATAATTCGTGTTTTAGCGCACTTCAAGAAGAGACTACTTCAGAATTGGGATCAAATAACAGAAAAATAGTTGACAGCTCGTTGTTTTTGTCATTCTCGGCACATTAGAAACGGCACATATACATTAAAATGTATTCAGCTCTGTTCCACGTAAGGTTTGTGGAAATGTTGGCTCTTTGTTAACATTTAACTAGAACTGAATTTTAAAAAACTTAAGTGAACATAGCCCTAATAATAACACAGATATGGGTCAGTTTTTTTAGTGTGATATATTAAAAAAACAAAATATTTAGCAACGCACTACTACGAGTGAAATGCTAGCTGAAGAGACAGCTAACATGAACTAAGCTTTAATTCGCCGCGTTTGCTTTTCTCTGGCAAACACCTGCAAGCTTGTGACGAGTGCTTAATACTTGCTTACTCAGTCTGAACATTTTGAGTCAATTTAGGAAAAAGTTACCTTGTCGTTAATTTGTGATGAACTTTCTAGGAAAGCCGGAGCTCCAGCTGTTGTTTACGTTGTGTTCCGGGTTGATGCGAAACGTCACTTCCCTTATCGCCCACGTGGGTTTGTTGTGATTTTTTTTTTCTCTTCAAAATTTGAATAAGTTCAGGTAAATGCTCGAAACCCCTCATTAACTTAACCGTTTCCGTATTACCGTGTGGTTTACTTCGTTCTTTTCCAAATCAAGCAAACAACAGGGAGAAAAAGGTCTTTACAACATATTTTATTTGTGTGATTGATTAAGAGATGCTCCGATCACATAATCTGGCATGTAATACAATCACTGATATATTATAGATAGAAATAGCCCTATAAAAATTGTACAGCCTTCCAATATGTTCCAAAATTACTGGAACTTTATTTTATTTTGTGTCCTGATATATCATATAAATGCACATCAAAACTATTTCACCTCAAATATATACAAACACTAGGCATACAAAAATCACTTTGAAAAATACAAAGCACTTGATATACACTCAAAATCACATTTTGGGATACAAACATAGCTTCATACATTTTTATGTATTAAAACATAATTAGCTTACACGTGTAATTGTTATCAAAAGGTAATATCAGTTCAGTTTAAAGTCCTGTGTCACAGAGGGAAAAAAATGCTGATTGCAGGGATTTATTGAATATAGGCTACTGTCCATCCAGTAAAAAAATACTGTTTGTCCCAAAGTGAACAAGGATGCTTAGTCTTTGAGTATTTTACAGCTTCTTAACAGTAGCAGTTTAGTTTATTACACAACGCTGGAGAACCAAGTATCTCCTTGTTCTTCACTGAAAAGCACCAATAATGTGCAGGAATATATTGTAGAGGACCAAAAACATAACAGAGATATGTTCCATTTAAACCTAAACATCTCTGATAATCTGCAGCTAGCAACATTCACTCTTTTGCTTCAATGCCAGGAATTATGTAGATCATATTAGGCATCCTTACATTCTGAGAAAGATGCTTCTTTTACTGACTCTCAACCTGACTGTGAACCATTCAGTGTCAGAGTCAACTTATACAACCTGAGTCATACATGGTACAATCTGAACAACTTCACTGCTCATTTCTCACTCGCATTGTGGCTCTCAGGTGGCAGCGTTTGTGTTTCATTGTGAGACCATATTCTGGGGTCATGTCAAATGGCTCTCCAGGTTTCGTGTGGAAGTGCAGCTTCTGAATGATGATTGCCAGGAAGAGGAAAACTTCATTTCGTGCAATGACCTCCCCGATGCATCGTCGCTTTCCCTGGCCAAAAACCATTACCTTCTCCCCCTCTATCTTGTTGAGTTCAGTGCCATCAGCACTCAGGAAGCGTTCTGGATTGAAGGAAGATGGATCTTTCCACAGCTCACTAAAAAGTGCAGACAATGAAGAACTTAGATAAGCTGTGCAAATGATCATGTGTCATGAAAAGGTCTGCAGGTCTATCATCAGTTAGAGGTTTATCTCCTCATTTAGTCATGAAAAGGTGGATTTCAATGTCTTCCTTCACAATTACCCCTGAGTTGCCGCTAAGTTGCCCCTGAGCAAGGCATGCAAACTTTCTTGGAGCTCTCTCCAAGGGTTGTACTATAGATCTGTGTTCTTCAACCAAAAGTAAATATAACAAAAAATACTTACGGATCATGGTTAATCTGCCACTGATTGATGAAGACACAGGTATCTTTGGGAATGAAGTAACCATTCAGAGATGTATCTTTTGATGTGCTGAAAAAGAGGGACCAAGCGTTGTAATGGCTATACTTTTGTTCTGTCAAGAACTGAGCATGTTTTTAAACAAAAAACTTTCATGTGGTACATGTGGTACTCTCATGCATCTGAAGGAGATGGATCTTACCAGTGAGGGATAGTGAAAGGCAGGAATGAAGAATGGCGGAAGATCTCCAGGATGAAGGCCTCCAGGAAAGGCAAGTTGGGTTTGTCAGAGAGGAGAGGACTGCGATCTGGACCCACATTGTCCACTGGAAATAGACAACAGTATATTTTAGGATGAGGACAAAGTTTGCAGTTAATAGTGTATATAGGTATTTTTATAACTTGATCTAAGACTCATAGTCCCTTATTAACACAAGAATAAAAAAAAACCCCTGCTTGATAATCAGTATCACCAGAGCCACAGATGTATTACACTGTTACTGTCCAACGAGATAAACATAAAATCTAAGGAGGTATTTGTACTCACTCAGTTCTTGATAAAGCCTTTCCTGTATCTCTGGATAGGCCACCAAGTACATTACTGACCAAGACAGGGCGGTGGAGATTGTGTCAAAGCCTAGAAGAGGAAAATTTTCTCTTTGAGGACAAAAGCTTTTCTCTTTATCCATGAAGAGGTCTCTTTCAGTGAGATCATTCAACATGTAAAAAAAAAAAAAAATCAACGTACCAGCTCCAAACAGGTCATTAACAATTCCTACAATCTTCTCATCTGACATCTGGACGTTGGAGTTCTCATCCAGCTTCCTGTCCTCACAGTGATCAATGAGGGAGTCAGTGATGTCACGAATATTGTCCTAAAAGAAGAGGATTGGACAAACCTAATGATTAACTAAATGGGATAACAATGCCTAAATTTAAAAAAAAATAAGGACTGACTAGTGTGTGAAGTACCTTGTCAAAGGTTGCATAGTGATCACTGACGATCTTTTGCACAAATGTATTGAAGCGAGCATTGATGCTCAAAAAATTCTTCATTGTTGTGCTGGGCAGAAATCGAAGAGCAGGGATGAAGTCTGCAGGGTTACCGCTTCCCACCACCTGAACAAACTCATCGCTGAGATTCACCAGGCTGACCAGCTCGTGGTCATCGTGGTCATAATGTCGGCCAAAGCACATTCGACATATTACATTGGCAACAGAGACAACAATGTGGCGGAAGGGGTCAAAGCTGCCCTCAGCCTTCATGACATTGTTGAGCCGTTTGACCAAATACTCTCCCTCTTTGCAAATGTGTTCCTCCAGCATGCAGGAGTATTCTGGGGTCGTGCCCTCCAGGGTGGAGAAGGAGCGCAGGGCGCTGTAGGCCAGCTTCCTGCGGGCACGCCAGACACCGGCCTGGTCTGTACTGAAGGCCAGAGACTTGCCGTCGTTGATGAACTGGAAACTGTACAAGTCAGGTCTGCTTGCGAACTCATCTCCTTGCTTGATGAGGGCCTGTCGAACTGTTTCACTGCCACTCAGCACAATCACAGGACGCATTCCAATCTGGATCTGGAAGACATGGCCATAGCGCTTGCTCATGGCAGTGAGACTCAGGTGAGGTTTGCTGCCCAACTCCAGCACATTCCCAATGATTGGCAGGGGCTGTGGTCCAGGCAGCCGACGAAGCCCCTCGGGAATCTTAGTGCGGAAAGACTTGAGGATCAAGTAGACCAGACACACCACTGTCATGGCCACCAAACCCTCAGAAACCGACACTGATCCAATGACTGGCAGTATCATGAGCGCCATGATGTCAACTTTTTTTTTTCTCTGGCTTCTGCACAACCTGGAAATTAAATAGGAGGGGCATTAGAGTAGTGAAGGCAGGGAGGAAACGAGGTGTTGTGTAACATGTTGACTACATGCACCATAAAGTTTAGAGTGACTGCAGACTGTCACACAGCATGTGTTTGTTATTAATTTGACTAAATACACTGAAAACACCCTATAAATGATAAGCAATATCAAGAAGTGGGCTGTTTAAAGTTTGTTAACATCATACTATGACTGACAGAAATCCCATGAATGAAACACATTGATAATAAAAATATGCACAATAAAAGTTGCAACTGCAAAGTCACACTTATCAATAGCTTTGCCTGCAAAATAATCTCCTCTCAGAAACTTTTCCCTTATCAGTCTGACAATGCCTGCTCCCTGAGAATCAATTTGTCATCGTATGCATGTATTAAACTTACCTTAGTCAAACGGTAAAATAGGAACAATGCTATGGTCCCACAGGTTCTTATCAAAATAGTGGAAATATCGTTGAGTGAAGTTATTGTCGAGTTTACTCTCTTGATGTCCCCAAAACAGAGAATGGGCTCTTGCTTTATAGTGCGCTCCAAAGCCTCATTGGCTACTGTTTGTGGCGTAAGCTTTCTCTCCCTCCCCTCTCTCTCTCAGTCTCTCTCTCTCTCCCTCTCTCTGTTTGTCATGAATGAAGTTGAGTGCAGAGAAGGTGTGTGCGTGTATGTGCTTGTGCTTTTGGTGCTTGTGTTCGTGCAAAATTTGAAACCGTTTGAAACTTAAATAAATGCAGAACCTGACATGAGTTTTTTGCATAAACTTTTAAGTATGGACCTTAAAGACCAATTGCGTTTTTATGTTTTATAGTTTATGGACAGATAAGACCTAATAGCCATCAAAGACAAGTATAATTTACACCTCTATAAAAACCCATTCTGTGATAACAACGTTCAATGCCATATACAAGTTACCTAATGTTGTCCTGTTTTAAATGAACTTCCAACTGCAAAGAAGATGCAGGCTTGTATGTGTATTTTTTTGCAACATTTTGGCTGAAATAGAGAATATAGGCTATATAATTTCCTTTTATTAAAAAAATGGGCCACAAATTAAGAAAACGTGTGTTGTCTCTGACGCAGGAAACCTTTTTATATAACTTTTTTCTTCTAATGAAATAATCACATCCACTGCCGTTAAAATCTCATGTGACACAAAAATTTCTATTTTCCGAAACCTCTAAGCCTGAGAATTAAATCAAAACTTGTATTATCATCCTGATGATTATTCAAGTTTTGCTTTTTTTGTTAACGCAATAGCAGGTTGGTGCGTCTCACGCACCTCCCGTTGAGCACGCGATATTATTACTCAGCTAATCCTTTGATGAGATGATGTTGTGATTTCAATCTGACTTAAATCACAATTTCTTCGCAGAGTGTCATCAGCGTTGTGTGATATTTTATTAGTCTGAACTTGTTAAGACTCAAAAAAGTGATGTGTATCTTGCGCGGAGGAATATGAAGTGTAACAGCTTTACGCTGGAGGCAACGATCTGCAGACAAACGAGATTTTCTCCTCCAGAAATGATTGAATATTGATTTACCAAAGGACACCATGTCTAAAAGTAACGGTATTACAGATTTAATCATCAAGGCTTTTATACACTAAAGTCAACCTTGTTTGGCTTCAGTAATGAAGTGGGTTTGGGATGAGATTAGGAGTTTGTGACAGCTGTCTCAGCAGCCACCCAGGCAGGTTTAAGTCCCGATAAAACAGTCAAATGCCATTTCGTGCTTGTACCTGTTAGTTCTCGGCTGGAGTTAAACATTGACCAGTTGCGTGAGAGCGCAGTGATCAAACCCTCACCTCCCCTTTGAAGAGGATGCTGGGGAGGGAGGGAATGAGAGGGCAATCGTGCAGCAATGCTGGAGTACAAGGGTGGATGAGGTCAATACCTTGCCTCGTTTTCCCTTTACTGCACAACACTACCTCACAATCAAAGTGAGCTTAAGTTGTTCTTTAGTCTACAACTGGGGACGTGAAAGCATAATTTCTCCTAACTTCTCTTAATATTGCTGTATTTTGACTGATGAGAATCTGAGTGTGAATAATGGTCTGTGTATCACACCTGGGATCCGTGCAGCCACCGTGCCACGGCTTCTCTGTCTGACCGGACTTGTGCAACAGGTGTTCAACTCACGTCTGTGACCTGTTAAAACTTTGATGATGAGCGATTGAGAAAAAAGGGATTTATAGGCTACACTAAACTGTTCTTCGGTTTCTTCTGTGGGGCTATCAAAATATAACTGTCTTACTATATTGGTTAATGTATGACCCCAAATATGATGAAAGTAGGATTATCCTGCCAAAAGTCCTCGCTTCTCTAATCTGCTTTCTAGCTGTTTGTGTTTTAAATGATCATTGCTTCTAGTGTTTGTAACTTGGACATATAGGCTACCTTGGAAATACATGGATTTCCCACAGATATGACTAATTTATAGATAAGATTAATTTCATGGTAAATCCCACCTTATCAAAACCTAACACCTTTATGTGGATATCTTTTGCGCTGACTGATTGGCTGTTGTTGGTTATTAGCCCATTAGACCTACTTTACTTTGACAGTACAGTGATTTAGGATTCTTTAATTTTCTTCACTTGAAATGGTGTTTACTTTCGATTAAACATCTAGCCTATAAAGTAGGGTAATCAGTCACTTTATTCTGGTCTTTAAGAAGTTGATTAGCTACTTTTGCTATTTACCTTTACCATTGGAGGCAACTTAGAGTGTAAAGCTGTCAGTGTGGCTTTTTTACTGAACCTGGATATAAAATAAGGAAATAAAAAATAGTAGTCATTAGCAAGGCATTCAGAATTAGATATGACTGTAACAATGTGATAGATGAAGGACTTAAGTTTTAACAGTCGGCTACTGGACGTCAAAAAAAAAAAAAAAAAACACTCACGCCATGGCCCATTAAAGCAGTGCCTTCTCCCTCTTTAACAGAGATGTGTGATGGTTTCAGCACTCTTTTTTAATTGAAATACTACATAATCTAAATGATAATATAACTAAAAAATATTTGTATGTAACCTGAGAAAAATAAAAAAATGGTGCTATGAGATTTTTAATTGATGTTTTCTTTCCTTGAATTAGCCCAGTATATCTTTCATTTGCATTGCAAGTGTCATAGGAGTTATTTTCACTGTGCTTTCCCCTGAAATTAAATAAAATTGACAAAAAAGGAAAAGAAAGAAAGCCTCACAGCATATTTATCGTATTATATAATATGTGAAATCTATCTTTAATATGCGCGTTTGCTCTTTTCGCCTTTTGAGGAGGATTTATTAGTTTTTTGAACACCGACTAAAAACAGCAAGTTATACAGACTATTGGCTCCAAAATAGATTTTTATTAAGATTTTTATTTTTGTCTATTTTATAGTCCTTTAGAGTAAAAGTGACTTAAGTAAAAGATTTGTGACATCATTAGTTATTATTTATTACTAATTATTATTATTGCTCTTTTTGCGCTTAGAAGTCTCGTGGTACTGTGGCGGCAAACATATTTCACCACTAAGACTGCGACCCGAAAGCACAGCTATAAACTCAAGAGACGGCTGAGAATCAAAAGAAGTCCGGTGGGAGAAAGTTTTGGTTGTTCAGTTATTTTGCGTAATCCGCGCGGCTCAGCGCAGTCCCGATCCTCCCGGACTCTATGTTGACTCCCCGGGGACTCTCGCCGTGCGCCTCGGGGCTGCGCCTCTGGTGCTGCAGGTTGCGTGAGAAGCGGAGCTGCCGTCTAGAGGGGAGGGTCTCGGTCTTCTGGACAATCCTAAATCTGCTTGGTCAAGTCACGCGAAGGCAGCAGCCTCTGGAAAAGACACAAGGGTCTTAAACTTGCAGAACAAAGAGCGCAGGACGCGAGACTCTGTTTTTTCCACAGCTTGGGCACGAAGGTGCACATATTTGCGCGCTATAGCTTCTGTAAATGCGAGGATCTTGGGGCTTTGGAGTCATGCAATCTGCCACTCAGGCTTCATTCATCGCAGTCATGCAACACGGTGGGGGAGTCACACAGGCGAGAACCCACCAAAGGGCAAAACAAGTTACGAAAACTGGAACTTATAAAATAAGGTCTGTCCCCGTTTCTCTCACGAATCGGCGGTGATTTCAGTGATCAACAGTGATTTCATCTTTAACTGGTCACTACATGCAGAAAAATGAAAAGTTGAGCAGCAGTTTTACTTTTTGCTGATTTGTACACAGAATAAATTTTATATTCTCTTTTTAAATATATACCACTGCCATTAATACTAAAACATTATAGGGAATATAAGGATTTAATATTACATTTTAGAGAAGCCCAACCAAGTCCCAATCAAGTCTGAAAAAATATAAATCTGTATTTGTGCTCCAAGTGACATTCAGTCTCTGGTGTGAGTCAAAGAAAAAGAGAAAATCCATCTTTCAGCAGTGTTACAGAACTCTGTTCGAATCAGTTCCCATGAAGAAAGAATCACTTGTCAGTGCAGACTAATTTTAGTAGAGTGCAATGAACCTAAATAAATTTGCCATCTAGCAGTCTCATCAAATGCGCTCTTGTTACTGTGCAGTATTACAAGTGAATTGGTTCAACACTTGAATCATTGTGTTTTAAATGGCTGTGATTATGTTCCTCTGGGATGAAATTGAACCTGATTAAAGATGAGTAGCCTACGTGTGACTGCGATCATGGACCGCCTGAGGTGAGAGCCGGCTGCATTCTTGGTGAGCGCTCAGGCTGCAGGAGTGTGTGTGTGTGTGTGTGTGTGTGTGTGTGTCAGATCGCAACAGGTGAGGAGCATTCACAGCCAGAGACGGAGCATCACACAAAACCTCTGCCTTTAAAATCCACATTTTGGAAAATTCAGCTATTCAGGCTTGTCCTCTCATCAGCCAAAGTTTAATCACTAAATGTCAAATCAAACAAGCAGCTTATTCTGTGAGAGAGTAAGCAGGTCAAAGAATGGAAAAAATGAAGGCTGAATTTAAAAAGATTCTTTCTGCCACTGAGAAAAAAATAGGGGAGCAGAAGAGGAAGGACGTGGATGTGAGTGAGCCAGGAGACTCTGTAGTGAAGTTTCTCCTAACTTCTTAAAAAGATTAAAGAGATTACAGGCTACTACGGACAGTGCAGAGTAGTGCTACTGTTCAACTCCAGAGCCATGTGCAGTGTTGACCACAGTGAAAGCGGCGGTGGGTCGTGTCAGGATGCACAGGATGAGCTGGAATGCAGAGCTGGACGCTGGCCTGGAGGTGTGTGGTGTTAGTTTGCCCGAGTCCATTTCACAGAACTGAGAGAAGGAAAAAAAAATGAGGGGAAAAATGTTTTGCCCTGAGCCATATACCTCTTAAAGAATTCTTGGACATAAAAGCAGGTGTAATGACTGTGCAGGTTGTTAGTTGCTACTCACGCAAAGGTTGTCACGCACACACCTTGAGTTCAGAGCAGGTGTGTACCGATGTCTCACTGTGTGCGTGTCTTTTATTTCTGCATACCGACACTGTCAGGAGGTTGTTTTTACTCTGTGTAGGTATTCATGATTTAGCATGAGATGAACTCTGCTTGTCATCATGAAGTGAGAAAAACTTCCAAATCATCAGTTGTCAGTTGCTCACGTACACACAGTCAGTGTTCCTTTGTAAATGTACTTTTTATTTTTTTTTCAAAGTAGAAAACCAAATATAAACAACTATTAAAATAAAGTTATATTCAACATAGAATATCCCTCCTTAAGTGCTGCTTTTGAAGCATCTACACCATGAAATTCATTGACCGTATTACCACCTTCCTAAACAATTCAACATTGTTTAATTTCTGTGTGGCGGTGGCATCCTAAAACAATACTCTGCATACTTTCTTTAAACTCAAACAATCATCCTGCTGAGAGGCTTTTAGACAAGAATCAACTGAAATACTGCTGTGAGCCATGACCTTGAAGGAAGCGGAAAAATACATTTCCCTTCAATGATCTGTCAAGCATCATGTTAAATTCTTGCTCATCTGTTTTGGTGCGGTGTCCCTTACAGCCGGCAAAGAGGCAACAAGAGGCCTCTTTTGCAAAGTCATGTACTGAAGTCACATGTGTGCAGGTATCTGAAAGGCCCAGTGTGTGGGAATTAGGGGGATGTATTTGTAGCATATGGCAGAAAAAGAACATCATATTATGAGAAAGGAAAACTAAAATAAGACTTGTTGTCCTTTCATTACCCTAGAATGGATGTTTTGAATCTACATGGGGGAGCAGGCCCTCTCCCACGAAGTCTGTCATGTTGTGTGGCCATGTTTCCACAGAATCCAAGAATGGACAAACCAAACATTGGCTCTAAAGTGAGCCATTCATGTTTTTCATGAGTTTCACAGCCATTATAGGCTCTGATTCAGGCTTGGAAATATCGTGTGAATAGACAGATATTCATTAAGGTGCAATCTGCGACCTTACCGCTGGATGTCACTAAAGTGTACACACTGGAACTTAAAGTTTAGTTATGAACTTTATATTATATTTAAAATTTTACCAAGTATCATAATATGGCTGATGGTTGAATCCATAACTATTTGTTACCTGTAACTTGTATGACATGTACATTAAAGGGGCATTCCAGCAAATTAGTAATATACTAATGTTGAAACTAATGTTGAAAAAGTTACCTAAAGGCTGTAATTGATCACTCATTAAATATTACTTGTGGGGAAAGTAATTGCTTAACTACTTAGTAGTAAGTTATGATTACCACCACTCCATACTTTACTTCTGTTACTCAGCTACATAAGTATATTTAGTTGAAAAAAATGCATACTCTTTCACCACATCTTTTGTTTTTAGCACATGAAAAAAGAGAAAACAACACAGTGTGGTTTAACAGTCATGGAGCCCTATAATTCAGAGGGATTTAGGTTGCTGACTGTCAAGCTTAGCCTCGCTAGCTGCACATAGCACACACCCTGCAACTCTAAATAAAACTAGGTGATTTCTGAATGTAGATGTAGCGGTGGCTAATGTAAGCAAGCCAGCACACGCAACATGTGAACCTTGGCGTCACTGGAAATCATATTTCCCCTGTTTTAGAGGCTAGCTACCTCCCCAAACCTCAAGCCTGTGTGCCAAGCAAAACTGTACCAGAAAGTCTCGCTGAATGCGCAGAGACCAAACTGATATTTACCCTCCATCCAACTCCAGAGAACCAACCAACCTCCAAGAATCAAAATTATGGATTGTTACTAGGATTAGTAAGTGTAATATAATTAATGATTTTCACATTGTAATCCCATTAGAACATTGCTAACAATAGACAAGTCACAAAAGAATTGTCAAAATGGAAGCAGTATGGGCTCTTGGACTCTACATATCCCATAATACAATGCAGTAACATCTTCAATGAGACTTCCCTGCATCACCACAAAACTTTGAAAAGCTCCACCCCTAAAGCTACACAGATATAAAGCTGTTTTCACAATAGTAATCCTCAGGACAGGTTAACTCAACTTCACATGTAAAATCAATGGTGGGCCCCTTTAATGCTTCCTCTGCTGTTGCATTAACTGCTAAAGCTAAACCACACTGTAACATAAATGCAATAATACAGTTGCTCTACTATCAAAAGAACAATGGCTTGACCAGTCAGTGAGCAGACTCTTGGCCTTGCATGTGCCCGATCAGGCAAACCATAATAGGATTATTTTGGACTGCGGGTCATGACACCTCACATGAATGTTGCTTATGACCTAATACAAACTTACAGCATATCCCATTCACTGCAATGTGGACAAGAATTAATATGGAGTGAAAATGGGTATGTTTATGCAAAGAAGTGAATCAACAAAATTCTTGGGTGCATCATCTTGTGTGGCACTAAGCTGCATCTAAAGTTTTCCACACACACATTATTATCTTATCTGTTGCGTGCAGTGTGGTCAAAGTGCTCAATTTGACAGTAAAGCAATATACTGCCGCATGCACTGTGAAGAAGGTCTTGTTTTATTATGTTGTGGATGCACTCTACATCACGCCACTCTGATAACTTAGTGATATTCACATGGACAATAACTTTGATTATATAATAAATCCAAGATTAATTACATTATTGATTTATGTTTCTTTATTGTGTTCAAAATCTCTTTGCTTACTCTTTGCTTAGTTTTAAGCTTTTCAGTGTGATTTTTCAGTGTATTTGAAGACTTGTGAATAGATGAATAGACCTGTATACAGACACACACACACACATATAGAAATATGAATATAAAATCATCACTTAAATAGCTTTCAAAGACAGTTTATTTCCCCCTACACCGTTCAGTGCCTGAAGGATACTAATACTCCAGGATGACCTTTTTCTATTAGAAAGTCAACTTAAAGTGCACCAAAGTGTACATGTTACTTTTAATGATTTGGTTTTGTCCTTTTACCTTTATTTTATTTAATGAAATGCACCTAAATTTCCTGACTGTGCAGATTTTTATTTGCACTGTCAGAAGTTCCCTTTTTTAACATTTAGACTAGTGGATGTTTGTTCTTCTTGCAATTGATCTGTGGATAAATGAGACTTGATAAGACGGCGGTTTATCAAAAGGCCAATGGTTGGTGCAACAAGTGATTGCACTGTTTTAGAGGACAGAGTCAAATTGATCTTACATTTTGGGTCAAAACACAGTCAATCAATAGATAACAGGGTCAGGGTAGGTCACCACGTTGGCACCAAAATCAGCTGCTGATATGCCTCTCACACGCAACCATGAACTCAGCACAAACACTGTGCACCGTCCTTTTCCTATGTTGTGTGTGTGTATGCCTGGCCGGGAGAGAGAGAGAGACCTCCTCCTCTCCCTCTCTGTCTCTCTCTTTCTTTCTCTGGCTCTCTCTGTGTATGTATATGCATGGGTGAGGGGTGGGGGGTGTGTGTGTGTGTGTGTGTGTGGGGGGGGGGGGGTACCGGATCACCTTCCCTTCCTGACCAAGCGTGAATACCAGATTAGTAACTGAGCTAATGGTTTCCTCTCCCTCCCACCCCCACAACCCTCCTCCCTTCTTGTGCAAGCCAGTAGCCTATTTGCGCGCTATGGCAATAACAATAGTTGCGTGCGGAAATATCTCGGTCATCCATCTTTCTGTCACCTCTACCTCTCTAGTGGATCACGAAGGTGTCATAACTGAGCATAAATAGGTCTGGGCAGGGCCAAGGAAGGCGAGCTCATAGAGGGAAACCCCTTCAGATTCGTGTCTGAGCAGAGTCATGACCCACAGTGAAGAGGAAAAAAAAGAACAAAACCGTGGCAGACACGCTGTGCGTGTGAACATGAGTTTCAGATTGATACAGCAGACTGGAAAGCTTACAAATAACATCTCCAGTGTCGTGTAACTGTTTTTTTTCTGGTCATAAATCATAACTGTTCTCATACCAGCACATTAAAATGTATGAAGTCTAGTTACACTCTGTGAAACCAAAAACTGATTAAAATTCACCCCAGTCAGTTATTTATACTCTGCATGGAAAAAATGGTCAAAAGTGAAATATGGAGCATAACTGTGAACATATAAGAATTTGCAAGCTATACATAATTTTAATACATTTACAGTTCCAGTCAAAAATTTGAAACACCTACTTATCCAAGTCTTTATACTTTTCAGTAAAAGTCTGTGCCTTCTTAAAAGTTCATTATTGTTTGGGGGGGGGGGTTGCCTTTTTTATGCATTTGAGACCATAACTCGTGTTGTGCTGAAATCATGTTGTTATACAGTAAATAGCCTGATTCTTTTGCTACAGTAAGCCACCTTAAAGAGAACTGAAAGTCCGTCATAACTGTAAGAAAGGAACATCTGTCACAAAGGGAATTTCAGGAACTTTGAAATGATCTTAAAGTGCAGTCATAAATATCTTCACTGATGGAACTGGCTCTCATTAGCAATACTCCTTGAGAGGAAGACCAAGAGTTGCCTCTGCTGCAGAGGAAAGGTTTATAAGCAGGCTCAGATTAACAGCTGTTAACCTCAGATTAGAGCATGCATTTATGCTGCACAGTTCAAGCAGCATACACAACTCAACATTGGCTTATTTGAGCAGAGATTGGCTGTAAAAAAAAAGCATCACAAAGGGAGACAAACACAGAGATATAAGTGCCAACCCACTCCAACCCCCAACTCATCACATAGGGGACCTTTAAAAGCACAAGTTGTCCTTAAGTATGGCTCTAAGCCCTAAGCTTCCAACTACATTTGTATTAGAAAGGCTCTCTGACAGAAAGGCCTTGCACATCACACACAGATACTGAATGGATACTCAGTGTGCTAAAAAGGTCAAGAGTTGTCCTGACTAAGCCCCGTGTGATGAGTTGAGGTAATTGTTTGGAACAAGAAGCATGACGAATGGTCATTAGACTAGCAGTAATCAGAATGATGAATCCAACTCCAGGAATATAATATGACCAGGAAACCAAGTGATGGACTGCTGCATCAGATGACCTGCCTCCAAAATCAAACATGTCTGTATCTCTCTCTCTGTTTCTATCTCAGTCTCTGTCTTTATCACCACAAAAGACCTGTTACACATTCAAAATACTAATGATCTACATGTATGTTTGTATGTGTCTATATATGAACATATAGGGTCCAGTGTTTGATACATGTGTCTATGGTGTTGTTTCTGACCTCTCCAAGGGTCCTCAAACACAAAATCCAACTGGCTGTTCACGCTTCATTTCATCTGTGCATTGTCAAAAGCAAGCCCATTCAAATGCCTGCGTCTCTGCAATATGATGATTGACAATAGACTAGAAACATGACATTCATCATCACTGATTTGTGAAATTCAGTAAAACAACATAGTTTGATAAGAGTTATAAAAATGAGAGTTTAATGGAGAATCTAGGAAAGTGTATTTTCACTTTCTTAAAAGATTTTGTAAGTTAGGTCACTCGTCCTATTTAAAAAATTTGGTCTCTGGCAGTTGGTTTGTATGTTGTGAACATTTTTGGTGATGGGACAATTACTTGCTGCAGGCAGCATCACTCACCCTCCACCTACCAGTGAAACTGAGTAAATTGAGTGAATTGAGGTCATGACCCCAATTAACTGTCTGGTCACGGTAGATGCTGGCGCCATGGTTTAAAAAAAAAAAAAAAAAAGCTTTCTCCCATCTCCCAGGAAATTATCGAAAGCTCCAGTATTCAATATTTTATATTAACATAACAAAATAAAATAAAGTACAACTATCACCTTGCTTGGCAGCTTTACTAAATATCCCCCTTTTAGTTGAAATTAGTTTAATTAATTAATTAGCTAAAAAAAAACAATCGCAACATTACAATTTTTTATACCTTAATCAAATGCATCAGAGGAATCGATCGGTAATACTTACACTTTTAAAAGAACTGCACACTGCACTCAACATTTGGCTGCTCTGTGCTCCCTGTAGCTTTATAATGCAAAGCCAAGATGGTGCTGGCGTAGACACATGATTAGGTGTCATGTTAACACACCAGTGCAGCGCCAATGTGAAAAATGTGGTCTAGACACCGGGTAACCTCTGCCCTCTTGTGGCCAAATATTGATCAAAGCAACTTTAAAAATATCTCAAAAAGTAGCTCAACAAGAAAATTGTTAAAAAAAAACAAAATTTGCAAGTTAGAAGTCTACTCCTTTATCTTGCCAATGAGGGAGTAGCATGTTATGTAAATCAATTATAGGGTAACTTGTAATATGGCCTTACTGCAATTATCACAATATACAAATACATTGATGTTATATTGAACAATATAGTTTAAAGTTAGTTCACATGTATTTTTTGTGTACCCTGTAGATTTTGTATTTCTCCAAAGCTTCTGTGTGAACAGTGTTTCACTATGGCCACTGACCTCATCAATTTATGGTCATTGTCATTGCATCAGTATGAAGCAATTAATTTTCTATAGGATAAATACTAGCGTATAGTTTTATTGTGGCAGTTGTTCTGGTAGCCAGTTCTTCCTTTCTATGGGGAAATAAGATATGGATAGGCTTGGCACGCAAAACAAGTCATGCATGACAGAAATTAACCTTTTCTGCCCCTGACACACATACACATACATACATACACATACACACACACATTGCCCCCACCACAACCTTCATTCTCTCTGCAGAGCAAACCAGTGAGCCGTCAACTGGCCTATCATCTATAGGTTAATCCACAGAGACAAATTTTGGCAAAGAGGTCTCACTCTGATCCATCTTCTGGAAACCATAATGGATGGAAAAAGGTAATTTCCCAAAGCATTATTGGGAAATTTAGCATAATCAGTTGTTGTAAATAATCTTGTTCTTAACCATAGTTCAACCAAATAACTTGTTACCACCAATAGGGAAAAGGTTTTATAGTCTGATTATTTGAACCATTGCTGTAGGTTAACTGTGAGAAACCTCTTTTGTGCACTCTGTCTTCATTTTAAATACATCTAAATTTATTGTTATTTTCGGTGATAAAAGCAGATAATGTCCACCAGCTGTATGATGATTTGGCCTTTGTCTGTGTAACTGTTATCCCAACTGTGTCATTCAAGTTCATTTTTATACTATGATACCATCATGTACTTTTAAGTATATCACAGTTTAAGTTGTAATTGTAGTTTATCTACTCTATTGTATGACTCATATGTCGAGTTATAATGCAGTTTTAATGTATTTCATAGAAACACCAAACACCTCCTTAGTGTTTTTATTTTCTCCCTGTGATTAAAAGGAAAAAAGCCATAGACATAAAAAAAAACTCATAAAGTAATGTGTTTAGGCAGTGTAAAACCCTTGGATTTCCACTGGAGAGCAAAATGCTGGCTTGCAAAGGCAGAGGTAAAAGTTTAAAAGATAGGTCAAATCCCATTGAAATTGTTTTCACCATCAACAGAATGATTCTGTTGTCAGGTAATGTTGCAACATGTATAATCCAGTTTTCTCAGAAAAATCCATGTCCAGATTTCCATGCTGTGAGAACTTTCAAATGGAAAGCAGACAAGGAGAGCAGCAGGGTGTTGTAGACAGGAAAGTGGGACACTTTTTTTTTGCTTACTGAGTGATTGCTCCCTCAACAGACGATCTACGGGTTAATCATTGTGCATTGCGTGCAGACTGTGTTTGCTTGGACAGAGCCAAGGGTCGGGAGGTTGTGTACAGAAAGAGCTGAGGGAGGTATCGGTCACCCTTTTCTATCAAAACAATCATGAGCCGTTTTTTTAGACAGCACGCTAAGTTGTGTAAAATAAAAGGAAGAGAAGAAAAAAAGTTATGCAGTTATGCATTTATAATACATCAACTGGACCTGTTGGACATGCCTCGTTCTTTATGTTTTGAAAGATGAATGCTCTTCCTTTAAAAAAAAAAAAAAAAGTTTCCAAGCTGGATAGTGGTTTTCTTTATTCTGTTTGCTGGGATAATGCATGACAGTAGGAATCAAAATGAGCTTCAAATAATAAAAGAGAGCCTCTTTCATGACAAAATAAGCTGTATAGTGCAATCCAAAATGAACTCTTTCAACATTTTCCTGTCTGCTGCCCTCATTCATAAGTGGTTAATTTGTGACCGCGAAAACACTTGTTGAAAGAATTGCAGACAAAGTTAAGCAAAGTAACTCTGACTTTTAGCATGAGATGAGGCACAAACCCTCAGTTTGCAGTCAAAGTTTTAACACATTATACATCCATCTGGCATACTCTCTTTTCTATTACAGCATCACATTTTATCCTATTTTTCAACTGAACTTAACTGTGTGGAGAGTAAGTAATGCAGTTGTGTGTCTCGATAGGACAGTATCTGCCTCTGTTTTCATGTCAAAACATGACAGATAAAAGAAAACAAGGAAAAGGAAATGATCTGACTAAAAACACATGATAAATAGTTTTCCTTCGCACACCTGTATTGCCACCATGCTATGCTCACCTTAATCAAAAACACAAGCAGGAGAACAGTCAGGTATAAAAGGTAAAAATAGCACCTTTTCTGTGTTGTGTCACGAGTTGCTTAGATTCCAGTTACCCGGAAAGCTCTTATAATGGTTTGAAGACACTTAACTTCCTCCATCACTAACTCATAAAAGTTAACTAAACTCACATAATTGTGTCATAAACATTACATATAATAGAATACAGCAGCTTTGCAAGATCATATAGAATGCTGTAAGACAATGTGTAACCGTCTCTCCAGGCTTAAGTATTTCTCTATGGTCATGTTGTACATCTTCTTGGACCTACACCTTCCATGCTGCCATGGTTTTAGGGACAGAAGAGTAACAAGATGAAAACACTCAATAAAAGTGATGAGTAATTGTTATCTGCCACCAACTTACTGGTTTGAATGAGAGACTGACACTCCACACTTCCTCCCTGGTGATCTTTCCACTTAATTGGTCCTCTTGCCATGTCTAACAGGTCAAATGCTGAAAATAACAAGACCCGCAATACAGCAAAACACTGTGGAGACACCACTGGTAAGAATGTCCATGCAAAGTGAAGCTTTGTGTAGGTGCCGTCTTTACTTTTTTGATGTTCAGTTATCTCATCTTAGGCTAAACGTGAAGGAGATACCAACAGGCAATCTGTCATGGAGTAAACCAGCAGATTCAAATAACTATTTTTAATCTTCTTTACTCTTATTATAGACAGTTTAACTTGGGAAAACATTTCAATGAAGAGCAATCAAGCTTTTATTCAATTCAGAAGCAAAAAATACCAGGAAGGTAAGAATATCAAATTCATTTCTTCTGTCATGTTTTCAGTTTTAATGGATTAAGGCTGTGCAGTGTGTGTGAATTTAATTGCTCAATCTACTGCAGTAAATTGTAATAACCCTCTATCCAATTTCCTTCATGGAGGAGCTGGTCTCAGCTTTCTTCTCTGCTTCCAAACGGTCACCCTGTCATGGTGAAGAGCACTGCTCTTTATGTGGATGAGGGGAGACCATGTAAATGTCACAGGTTTCAGCCGACCCACTAACGAAAGAGCCAATAATAAAGTATGATAATGGATGTGAGCCCACCTCATTTTCATGTAGCCCATGGGTACAATATTACAACTGCTTGACTGCACAGCAGTTATTGAGTTATTATTGCTTTTAAGACTTTCACTTTAATTTCTGCACACTTCTTTAACAGTCCAGCTTTTATTCAATGTGACCCAAACAATCCAATTGACGGACTTGTGCAAATGCAATATTTCCACATTTGTTACAAATTAATAAACATTTTATATCTTCTGTATTCAAGGAACTCTTGCATAGAGTGTATTTGAATCTGAACAGAATTATCAGTAGAGGTGAATAATTCCCTTGCGTGAGGAAGCTCTGGTTATGCAGGTACACGTGTAGCATTGCGGCTATTGTTTGCCAAGCTTTATCTCCTTAATCAGTACTCTTTGCCACCAGTTAATCATTTGTGCATGCCAGGGCTCAGACACGTTGGATTCATTACACGCAGTGGGAGAACAGAGGCAGGATGACGACACCCTGGCTGAAAGAGCTGTTTTTTTTTCTTGCCGCTGGACAGCAGCGTAAATTACACAGCCACTGGCCCTCCTTTTGTACCGACATTAATAGATTTAATCATGAGCATTGTGAAGTACACCAAACTCTGATCCCTCTGTGTCTCAACATGCTCTTTTATGCAACACAGTGAGCGATGCGGAGGCAGATAAAAAGAAAAGTACGTTGCCTGACACATCTGGCCAATAGGTCTGTAGGTGTATGTGTGTTTATTTATGCATGAAAAATGTGGGTTAGAGTGCGCGCAATATGTGCATAGGTGCATTTATACGGCTTATTTTTATTCTGTTTGCAGTGATGACTTATGTGGTTTACTGGCACAGTGATAACACATAAAGCAACAGTGAGCAAACATCTACTTCCATTTACCTTTACACAGTATACATGCAAATATTATGCAATCTATGCAGGGAAAGATAAAAAGTGAAGAAGTGAGTTAACAACGCAGACTGCTGTGTGCCGTGAGCTGGCATGTGTGATAAGTAAAGGCAGTAATCCAACAGCTTGTTAGCTTGCAGGCCCTCACAAAGCAGGAGATTAAAGATGGTGATCATGATACGAGAATGTTAAAGAGACACGACAGAAACCGCTGAAGGAACTGCCACACCTGGCATGCATACATGTCGCAATGCTTGTCAGCGTGCATGCTTGCTCGCTGCTGTAGGTATGTGTAGAGGTATGGATGTGTGTAAACCTTAGACACAAGTGTGTGTGTGTGTGTGGGAATGACAGAGAGAGGAGTCTAGTTGTTTTGGTGCCAGTGGGTGTAACCTGGCTTAAATAAATGTTGATCCCTACAGGGCAGCACCGCTTGTCATCCACCCATCTCTGGGATGTGAGCATCTCGTAAACAGCACAACAAAAATTTGGCTCTTTGCCGATTGTCTCTTTCACACCTTCTTCTTCACCTGTTTATAAAAACGCAGCACTCTGCTCTCTCCTTGTCCGTCCACACTCTGCAGACCCTATGCATTCAAACAAGCATCCTTAATAAAAACAAAGAGCTGATAAGTGATATGGAAATCACTTTGGATAATGTAGTTTAGACTGGGGAAGAAAAGACTATCTCATGAGGAAATGCTGTCATGTCATGCTACATGTGGTGACGGGACACAGTGTTCACACAGTGTACCCTCCAGTGCTACATCAAATGAGGTCACAAATAGATGTGCCAACAACACATTACTCTGTCTGTCAGGTGAGACATTATTTGGGTTTGATATCAAGCCAGTTCTCAGCCTCCAAATGAAATTTATGAGCAATCATAACTGTAGCAGTTCCAGAAAAAATACAACAACAGCAAAACAACCACCTAATATGTTTCTGCTTGTCCTCAGGTGAATTAAGCGTAGCTTTATATTGTCAGACTGAGCTTCTTTGATGTTCATGTGTTATTGCACAATGATACTGTTACCACTGGAACGTACAATTTTGCGCACGCACCAGTGGTGACAAAAACGCATGTAACTCAGTTGCCCATAACTATCAAGCAATGCAATTTAAATACTTAGTCACGAAAAGTTTTGGCTTGCACCTGCTGTATGCACATTACTGTGCAGCATTAGCGTGACAGAAACAGGCTCAAACTATTTGATTGCATCTTGTATGAGGTGTGTATATATAATTATATATCTATATATCTCTATATATCTACAACTCTCTCTCTCTCTCTAGCACTAACCCTAGCATGATTATACTGGTTGATTTTACTTTAACTAGCTGGGTTTTGCTGCTGATTGTTACTAACTGTAGAATAATTGCTAATAATTATTTATTTAAATCTGTCACAATATTTATTTTTAATCAATAATTTCTAGAACCACTAGGCCGATTTATCTTTTTTTAAATCCCTAATCCTCAGCAGAAATCTCATCATTATGTAAGAGGAAATGTGTAAGATATAGTCACAAGTTATGTTTATTATAAACAGAATGTGAAGATTTTTCCATTCTGTTGTTATGTCAAGGATGTCTCCATCCTTTAAAGTTAGCATGCCAGCCTATTCTGTCACAAGCTTAAATGCCAACAACTTTGTTTTGTTCAAAATTAATCCGTCTTCTTGGAGTTAGATATGAAAATCCTCTGATACCTGTCCATCCTCTTGTTCTTCTCCTGCTTCAAACCTCTCCTGTTCCTGCTTCCTATGCCTTCGTATGTGTGTAATGTAACAAATCATGCAATCAAAACTTGGTTGTTTATGGCGAGCACAAGTGACACCAGTGCACTATCCAATATTCAGTCTTCATTTATGTGTTATGTTGTTATGTCATCTGTAAATGTAGATTTGCCATGTAGAGCATATCTGGTACCCAAACTGGCACTGGTAGACTTGGAGGTTAAATATGACTTCGAATAACTATGAAAACTAAATGTGCAGAGTTAACCAATACAAGTAGCATCGTCTTGATTTATTTTCTTTGAAATGAATCAAGTCCCTCTCTTAAAGGCCTGCAATCACTCAGTTTTGTTCAATATTACATTATTAGACTGCATACTAATACTTATGTATTACTCACGGAACAGCTATGACATGTCATCATTTTTCTTAATACATGCGTGATAGTTTCCTTTGACTCTCACACACATACCAAGGAAAAAGACAAATGTAATCCAATTTCTCAAAACCTTAATCATTAGGTCATAACTCACTCACTGCATGATAATGGTCTCTGCGTGCGTGCGATCGGACAGAAAGATTTACCACAAGCAAGAATCATTCTATTTCACACATGATTCAACATCAACATTTGTTTCTACAAGCTCAGTCATGTAACCATGCCACAATATGAGCCACTGTGAAACAGGTCAGCCAACAGTGACGCAAAACAAACAACTACAGGAAGACATCACACTCATTACTTATGTTTATGTGCCCCAAATATCAGACCTGACTATACTGACAGATATTTATGCAAAGTTTGTCACCAGAAATTTTTTTTTCCCATTTTTTCTCAACCATTGCCAGTTACAAGCTCACCAACCTGACACGCCAGATGGAATGTTTCACAAACCCATAAGATATATTTCACATATCCATCTTGGAAACAGACCATGAAAAGCATTTGAAAGAGGCAGACCATTAAAAAAAAGAAGAAGTTAGATGGTGATTGGATGAATGCTCTGTCATAGTCATTACCCTACCAAAGCCAGTCCATCAGCGAAAGCCTTCCATATTTCTCTTTGTTCTTCTTTTAATGAGGAAATGCTGGCCAGTTCTGATAAAACTGCAGCTATTGCCATGCCATGCTAACTGCTACCATTGTTTACAAACTTGCAGCTGCTTCTCACTGTTGTCAAAACTAAACCACACCTGTAGCTACTGTCGCTTTATCCTGAAGGAACGTTGATTGGTGCGGTCCTATTCTGACTGGACACAAATGAATAAGGTTGGAGCTTTTCAAGATGGACCTACAAAATTTTAGACTTGACATCTCAGTGGTCCAACTGCCTTGCAGCTTTCAGGCTAACACCACCATAAACAAACAAACAAACAAAAAAAAGATGCTAACAACTCTTTCCATTCTAATACGACTGCTAGTTGTCAATTTTGGATGTACAAAGGACCTATCTGAGTCCTGCATGCATAATTTCTGCTTTGGCTAGCCATCTCGTGCACTTGTTTATCAATGGTCAACGTAGTTCAAGCAGGTGGTGGTGGGCGGGGCATGAGGCCTGTGATTGATAGATCCTAAACTTCTCAACGTAAGAGAGAGTAGATGTACCTCAAGACCATTTCCAGAGCTGATTTTTTAAAAACTTTTTATGTAGGAAAACTGTGGAAAAAAACTCATAATAATAGCACAGAGCTTTTGACATACTTGTCTGGAGAGAAACTTTAAGATTGTATCTTCATTAGAATTTAAACAAAAAAATTACATAAGGTTCGGGAGTTGCTTAAACTAGGTGTAGATATCCGCTTATCAGCTCATCCAAATATTTGAAATTGCAACACAAACTATCTAAAAAATGTTCCTTAATGTAAGTCCATGCATTACGCACAAAGGGGGGAGTGAGGGAGGAAATGATGAAGAAAGATGTTCATGAATGGGCGTGGTACCAATCATGTCCTCACTAATTATATGCCTTAGTGTTTTTGTAGGTGTATGTGTACCAAGGCAAGTGTGTAAATGTGCAGGTATGCCACTTTGCATTCCAGTTCCCACAACATGACTCATGCATTTGCTTTCGAGAAATCAGCAGAGATACCCATGACTTGCAAAAAGTGCTTTCAAGTTAGAGAGATTGTTTTGGTTTGGTTCTTTTTGTATTTTTTTCTTGAGAGGAGAGATAGTGTCAAAATAGCTACAAGTAAATGTTGTTATCATAGCCTCAAAGATTTACTAAATGCATAAAAAAAATTACATAACTAATATTTCACAAGAGGAGTTTTTGAAAGCAGAGATCATAGGGTTTTTATGGAAGACACAGCGAGCACTTGATCATGTAACTGTTGTCTTTGTCAAGATTTTGGTATAAAATTGTGGCTAGATGTAGTCAGAGAATGATGCTGAAGGTTGCCTCTTGTTCTGTGTTTTTCTCTAACTTCATTACATTGTGGGTAAAATACAGTTAGTGCTCATTTTTCTTGCTGAAAGCTTGCGTCTTTCCGGGGTAGAAATGCTCTCTGAGATAAGATGAAGGGATGAAGAGATAGAGTAGATATGCCTCTTATGACACCAGGCTAAAAGTCCATTGCACTGCAATCTTGAGCTGTCTGAGAGAGTTCGAAATCCTGTTAAGGATAATTAGATCTAAATCTGTTGTTCAGGTACGTACACTCTGGGGGCCAACATATGTATTTAGCCCGTGTTATTGATTTCTTTTTTTTGTCTGTGTACAAACATTCTCTTGATTACCACTACTTCCAGTAATTGACACATGGGTGTGGTTTCACATTTTTTACCTGTCCACTTGCATAGCAGGATTTAGACACGGGGTAAAATAAGGCTCTGTTAAATCTTGTTTCAAATATTCCAGTACAACAATGCTTGCAAGTCTTGATCTCCAATAAACAGCATGAAATGCATATTGACTTCAGCAGGGATTTGTTTGAATGCTTCACAGTTAGCAGCATGTAGCCTCTCAGTGTTTTTTTTTTCCAGTTGTAATAGTCTCTGCAACACTAAAAAAACTAAAAATGTTACAAATGGAGACTTATTGAAAGATATACAGAGAGTAGTCAATATATAATCTCAGTTATGATTTTGCATACCACATAAGCAAATACTTGCTTAAGATTTTTTCAAACTTTTTATCCCTCAGCCTCTTGCACAACAATGTTTACTTAAATGGCCGAGGTTTTTCAATGTGAACTTACCTGGCAGACGTTGAATATTTGCTAATTAGCACTTGTTGAATGTTTGCCACTCAGTTGGGAATGATGGCAAGTAAAAACATCACGCTTGAGCAGGTCATGGTTATTTGGTTTGATTGACTGATGGCAAAAATATAATGTGGAGAGTCAGGCTATGCATTGCCAGATTAATTTTCACAAGATTCAAATCTGGAAAACATATTAAAATTTGACAGAGCCTGTCTCAAAACTCACAAACCTTTTCATCACTTTTTTGAAACCTACCCATGATGGCCTACAAAGTGGTGTGAAGGAGAGAGGGGAATATTTTGTGTAGCCTTATTGAAGTGCTGTTGGTCCAAAGCAGTGATGTAGTCTCTGCATAGGAATAGTTGTTATCTATGGTCATCTTTTTAAAAGGCACTCTTGGGGCCCCCCCTGCCAAAAAACTTGGATCTTAAACAGTATCCTACATATCTATACCACCTAAACTCTTGGATTAAGACAAGAAACATCCACCCAGACTAAGGGATGCATGCTCAAAGAAAGTTTGAGAAACACTTTTCTAGGTTAGTCTGCTAATGTATGAAATCAAGAGCTGGAGAAAGAGACAGATAAAGCAGGGCAGCAAGTTATTTTTCTTAATACAACCAGAAGGCTTTTAATTTGAAACTGTTGAGGAAGAGCTGAGGTTGTATAAAAACATATTGCATTAATTTTAACAGGACGGTTGAAAGCAGTGTAAAAAAAAAAGGCTTCTTGCTTAAGTATGACCAAATATATTCATCAAACAGGAGCAGAGAGTCAAATGGTCTAAATTTAACAGCAACATTAAACTTTTAAGAGCTGACTCTGATTCAGCTCCATCTCAAAAGTCCAATCTCCACAGCCCAATTCTCTCTAAACAGCAGGCTGACTCCAGTGTGGATTGACAGCCAAATGATGTCGCAGCAAAAAGTGGGTGACAGGTTTAACTGCACCAAATCAAAGGAAAGGTTAAAAAAATCAAGATCTTTTTATTGCTTGCTTTTCAGTCGTCTTGGTAGTATTATCATTGTTGATATATGCTGCTGAAATACAATAACCTGATTGAGATGAATGAGTGATGACAAAGCAAAAAGAAGTGTAGCAAAACCAAAACTTTGCATTCACTTCAGCATATTATTTGCCCCACTGCCCCATTGCTAAGGCACCCAAAGGCATCACATGACTGGCAATGTCTTTCCACTGGTCCATAATATAAATGCAAACCCAAATAGCTCAAAACTTTTTGTTGCCATGAAATTTGGTATAAATATCTGGTTCCTAGAAAATTCTGTGCCTCCTGTGCTATCAGATCCAATGTTTTGTTTATTTGTTTTTATTTATCTAGTACTTTTCTTAAAAAGCATTTAACATTACCTGCAAAATGGCGTTACCATCAACCTCATCTGTACTTTGTGTTTGATGCTAGTTATTAAATGTTATCATGCTAACATGTTAAAACTGAGATGATTAATATGGTGAACACATTCACTTAACATCAGCATATTAGCAAATGCCAGATCACGCCAATATTTATCAAATATTTGAACATTTTGTGCTCAAGTGTAGCTTAGCATGGCTAACATGGTTAGCATGGCCAAAGATTTGTGTATGACAATATAGAAACACACCCTTCTTGACAGGGTTTGGTCTGTTTGAAGCAGTCAGCCCATTGCAGGCTCACTATGCTTCCTCAAGGGCAACATTTGTTTTGTTTTGATTTTGTTTTTGGGGGTGGGGTGTGGGGGGTTCAGATCCTCAAGAATATCTAAAGGTAAAACTTTTAATAAAATCAAATGATAGAAATTTAAAACAATCAGCGGGCAAATTATAAGTGCTATTGAGAGCAGTGCCAGGGTTAACTGCATCTTCTTATTTTATAGCAAACTTTCATGACCCAGCAGGCACTGCTGTGATGTTTTCTTTTGTATTATCAACAGGATGAAACACTCTTGGCTGTGTTTGTTCTCTTTACTTCTATACTGCATGTATGAATTCATGTGATGTGTGAATAAACAGCTGAAGCGTCAGTCTTCCTTGGTTTTATTGTAGCAAAATCTAATAAACTGGCAGCACTGATTTTATTTTCTTGGTTATGCTGAGGATTTTTTATTTCAGGATGAAAGAGACAGGATGAAAGCCACCACATCCTGAGGATGTTGTTCTAAATCTATGACAGCCTGTAAATCAAAACTTCCTTTTAAGTGTCTGTCAAACATTTTTATAGGTGGAAAGTTTCATACCTTATTCCCCACCCAGAAAAGGTGTGGATCACCTGCAGCCTACACACCTGGTGATGGGCACACATTAGCACCAATACACACATACAAGAACTTGTATCATTTAATTGTTATCATAAAGAAAATGATGATAGCCCTCAAATCTTCAACAAATGATCATGGTGCCCATGTAATTTTAATATGGACATAAACACACAGAGAATATAATTTTGTGTGACTGAAATTACAGACTTCTGTGAGAATATGAAGTGATGAGTTTTTCTTTCTTTTAGATCAGAAAAATTCCTTGTTCCTAAGGTCAAAAACATATGTATTGTGAAAATTCTGAATGTTTTTCCAATATGTTGCACAAAGGTTTTAATTGTTTAATTGTCATTTAGATGTTTCCTGACAAACAAAGCTGATAAAGCGATGAGATGCAAGTGAAAAAGAGATGGGTGTAGAAGTTCAGATGAGGAAAATGAGATGAATAAAAATGAGAGGAGAGACAGACATGTCTGTGGAAAACAATGGAAGCATGGCAGGTTAAACAAGGCCAGTGAAGGTCAGGCAAAACTGATCAGAAATCACCAAGAAGGAAAGGAGACAAGGGCAGGAAGTTAAACAAAACATGATACATTAGGAGAATGAACTTTGAGAATTAAACAGGAAACAGGCTACAAGTAAACCCCAGAACCATGAAACTTTGGATATGTAATAACAGGCCATTTTATGAGGAGAGAAAATCATAAGCCCCTGGTTCTACGTAAAGATGGTCTCTGTTGACCGATGTGAATAAATTCTTTCATCTTCATCTGACCATCGACTGACTTCCACTGACCTTTTCCTAGTGACAGGTTTTGGTCTTTTGTTATTCTTTTCCCAAATTCATTGACATGTATAAAATTCATTGCCAATGAAGTAACATCCTAGTTTTCCTCTTTGCAAAAAAAAAAAAAAAACACACACACACACAGACACACACAATCAATTGAAAAAAAATCTACAGCTGCAGATGCTCCTCCTGCACCTGCAAATTCCTATCAAAGCCGCATATGTTTATACTGTTGCTGAAGCAAATCTAAACATCCATTTGGTATTTTTATTAGCAAGTCATGGGGAAAGCTGAGTTTCAGCTTCAACCAGTCAACAGATTGTGACATGATAGAAAAAAAACCCTTCAATACTTATGGATATAAAGCAAAAGAATAGGTGTTGATGACATTTTAATTGCTGGATAGATATTACATAAGTGACATGTTAGTGGACACTATTGGAAACTCGGAGGGTTGGTGCCGAATAATATATTGGGTTGTTTGTGCTGTTAATAATTAATATTCTTTAAACTAAAGGAAACAGTATGACAACATTTTTGAGCACCATTTTTGTTGCAAGCAAGGTGTTGAATTCACATCGTGCCTCTTTTACTTATTTTTGCATTGTGTTATATTGTGTTATATTGTGTTTGGTTTGATAAAAATATAGATAAACTCACTATAGAAGGCCTAGCTGAGCAGGTGTCAGCCATTTCCTTGATCACATTTAGTTATCTTCTTTAGTGTTACTGTGTGCAAATGGTACATTAAAAGTTTTTTTTATCACCTGTAACCTTTAGAAATGCAATCATAAAAGACAAAATAATAGAAAAATAAAAGTTCATAGTTTCCAAGCCAAGACTGCTGGATAACTTCTGGACTGCTGGGTAACTTCTGGTTCAAAAAAAGCCCACTAGACGCCCACTAGACACTCTGTGCCACTCCAGCCAGTTCTATGCAGCTGCTGTCAAAGCAAGACCTTTGTTATGGTGGGAGTCATTTCGTAACACTACTGGTGTCTGCACATTGGTTGCCAAGCTCTAATTGAATTATCAGCCTGTTTTCCAAAGCAGGCCACTTGGAAATTTCACTATCATAGATATCATGCCAGAACACTCTCAGTCTGCTGAGGCCAAAAACAACAGTTTGTGATGCTGTGCTCTGTGTGTATGCGTGTGTGTGTGTCTGTATGCGTGTGCGTATCCATTTCTCTATACCAGTGTAAGCAGGAAGAGTAGTCGTGCCAGTGGCTGTGCAAATATTGGCCTCGGCAATCAAAGCATTTTAAAGGTTAATCCTCCTCACTCTAGGTGTCTTAAACTGATATTTTGCACTGATTTATGCCATCGGTTAATTTAGTGGCTTGTCGGCATGCCATCACTGTGGTTTGGCCACAAAATATCAACAAGGCCTCAGTTTCACACGGCAGGTAACTGGGAAGCAGACCTGAGAGATTAACTGCCATTGCAAAGCCTAAATCTGTTGAAAAGGAGGTGTTACGACTCGCTTTTGTTTTGAAGAATGTGAACACCACAGGAAAACACGTCATTGTAGCAATATTATTGCTTTCTTAAACAACAAAACAAGCAAGCAAGCCAGTGTAAATGTGGCTTTTATACGATCTCCTTCCGACAGAACGGTGATAGTATGGTTTCACAGTAGATGTTAGTTAATTTACAAACTTTAATCAGAGTTAATCATATGCACATAAACATGGATGACATTATCAAATCAGTTGATAGATGTCATGATGACTTGAAGTGGAAGAACTGCAAGTTTTCAAATTTTGACTGATTTATCAATGACTAATGTTTGTGTATTCTGGTGACGTGCATTCAGATCTCTGCAGAGGTAGGCAGGGACCCATCAGTGTGGCATATGTGTAAATTCATCTTGTTGCATGCCAAGTTCACATTACACATGGATGCAAAATATAGTCCACACCTTGCACCTGCTGCAATGTCATCGTCATATGAACCTAATGCACCATTTTATACCTTATAAATGGACATATCATTGTAGACATGCAACAAATTAAATGGCCATTAAGAGAAACAGTGACAGCAAATGTATGTGGGAGTGCTGCATGCATGCAATGTGCAAACACCACTGCCAGTGCACTGAATTACTTTTTGGCCAATTAGCACAAAAAGCTGTAAATGCAACACCAATACATCATCAGCTCATAAAGTTGATGAATATGTGATCAAACAGTTGCATTCAGTTTCCAGCAGACCCACTACCACGACAGAGTTAATCACTCTGCTTATTGCTCTGTTTTGGTCTCAACCAACTCCTATGTGAAAATACTTGACTTTGGTTGCTGAAATCTCAACTAGTTGACAACTTTTATTGTGCTGTTAGATGCTGGACAGAGATAGCGTATGGTGACAAAACATCTTTTCTTTGAGGAGAGTGTTAAAAGTAAACCAAACAATAAATTAAAACAATGGAAAAAAAATAGAAATCTCTCTATAACTTTGTGAGAATTATTTGCTGTTTTGTAAATATGAACACTTTCACATAACAAATGTTTGTGCCAGTGTTAATTTAAAAATATAGATTAGAGCAGCTTTAAACACACTGGGTTCATGTTTTTTCCAATAAATTCATTTTATCTTAACTTCCTGTCTTACTTATTGGAAACTTCTTTACAGTCATTAGGGCTTTTCTAGAACTTTACTTAGGAGTCTGTAAACATAATTATGTTATTAAGCTAACTAATTATACTAACACTGCAGGTTTTATTTCCTACACTGCTGATCACTCTGCTGGGGTGCATCTTGTATGCTAAGTTGCTCTAAATAATCAGTTAAAGGTGAACATATGAGTTTATGTCTGTCTTTAAGAATCTGCATGCCTTAAAGCATGTAAAAAGAAAAAAGCAAGTTGTAAAAGCGCCGCTGCCACAGGCCAGGTCAGGAGGTCTAAAAGATGAAGCTGTTGTCCTCACGCAAGGCAATTCTGCAACCAGAGGCAATGCTCTTTTTTCCTTAGGAGACAAGAGAGCTGTGGACTTGCTCATCCGGTTTTTCTCACTCTTGCCTTTGCTGCGTGCATGCAAAAAGCTTGTAAATGACAGAGGAAGTCAAGGTGTATGGAGACCAAGTGCCTCAGGCCAGGGGAGTTTACACAACCTGCTGCCATTAATCCACCCTCTTAGATTTTTTCTATCCAATTCTGCCATGACAGTGCCAATCAAGTGCAACTTTCAAGTGAAGCTGAGTAAAAGTGTTTGGCACTTCTTTAATATGCATTCTTGGCCGATGTGATATTGTATCTATGTAAAGTCTGCCATCAGGCATTACTGTGGAGAATCAAATCATGCGAGTGCCATCCACATGGTAGATTAATCAGGCCTTTCTGACTGTGAGAAAATACGAAATCCAGTGCTTTTTCAGGCATTGCTTTGTGAATTTTTACATGCAACTATTTTGTGTGTTCCAAGGACATGATGCCACTGAACTTCCCTGAGCTTCCCTGTTTCCCTTTGAAGGGCAAACACCATTTCTCAAATGCTGTAAGTGTGCAGACAGCTTTCTCTGAAATTCAATTTTCAATTCAATTCAATTTTATTTATATAGCGCCAAATCACAGCAAAGTTGTCTCAAGACACTTTACATATAGAGAAGGTCTAGACCACACTCTATAAGTTTATATTTTAAATTTATAGGAACCCAACAATTGAAAGCAATTCCCACATGAGCAAGCATTTGGCGACATTGGCGAGGAAAAACTTTATTTTAACAGGCAGAAACCTCGGCCAGATCCAGACTGAGAGGTGGGCGGGATCTGACGGCACCGGTCGGGGGGGGGGGGCATAGATAGAAAGGGGAGAGAGATCACAGCCAAAAGCAGAGATAAAAAAATAAGTTGAAAAAGATGTAAGCT
>JAPZDV010000001.1:5686100-5730319 GCA_029814665.1 Acanthurus lineatus
CCCCCCCCCCCCCCCCCCCCCCCCCCCCCCCCCCCCCCCCCCCCCCCCCCCCCCCCCCCCCCCCCCCCCCCCCATAGATAGAAAGGGGAGAGAGATCACAGCCAAAAGCTGAGATAAAACTATATGTTGAACTAGATGTAAGCTATATGTAAGTGTGAAAATAACCACTGTCAGGTCTGATTGAGGGCTGAGTAATTCTGAAAGTGCTCCGTGCAGTGGCTCCTTAAACAGACACATGCATGACAACAAAAAATACATAGTGATCATGGGATTGGTAGCATGCTTTTGACACAGCTAATAAGTCTATTACTCATCAGACAAGCTGAGATTCTCAGGCCTCTAGCAGCCCCATTATGAACAGAATGACAAGTCGGCCTACAATCGGAAGAGGGTGTGCCCAGGCAGAGACAAGGACTGGAAGAGGAACAGGCTTCAGAGAGTAAACTAGAGTGCTTAGCACTCAGCCTCAGGCATGTAACTAAGATTTAAGAATGAGTTGGCGTGTCAAGATAGCGTGTCTCGCAGCAGACCACGCCTGCACCTGTCAGGTGTTCTGCAGCATGCCTGTGTTTCGTGCTGGAGATCGTATGTGCGTGCATGGCTGCATGTTTGATAGTAAGACATGCCTATAAGTGTGTGTGTGCTCCCTCTTCTTGTTGCACGCAGCTGCATACCCTAGCAATGACAAATACCTACCTAATGCTTGCAATGGCTGCGGATCTTTGGAAACATGTAAATATTTATGGGGAATGGCAGCAGCTCATCTGCAACTTCAAGGCAATTTCCTTACCCATTCAGTGACCGTGACATTAATTCTGGTTAAAAAAAAAAACCCAAAACAAAAAAAGATTTCGATGTTACCATCAGCTATTCCAAGTGCCTGTCAGTTTGATTCATGGTCTCTCACTGAGGCTGTTCCAAACTTTGTTTTGATTTAACAACACTACATTTTTCTGGACTACAAATTTCTCATCACATGAACTGTATTTCAAGCAAAAATTAATCCTGTAGATGACATCTAAAGGTAACTGCATGACCCTGTGCATGTAGGTAATGTCTTGACCCTTCACATGCCTTCTGCTAAAAATCTAGATCTAAATCTTGTCAAAGCAAAGTCTACTATGAAAACAACGGTAACCTTAAAATTTCTTGTTTAAAAATACTGAAATAAAGTTGTAGATTTTTTGCACTTGAGAGAGCAGTAAATTTGTCAACAATACAAGGACATAATGCTGCCTTATTTAGTTCCTAGAGCTAACAAAATAGCATATTTTAGCCTATTTATGCACCTGATTGTCTGGCTGACTTGTAGTAATGTTCATCTACATTTGGAATAGAATCTCTTTCACCTTTTTAAGGTAGGAAAATCACAGTATTTGACTTTTTTTGTAGCTCTGTTTTGGTCCCAGTTAACTCCTGATGAAAATTTCTGACTCCTCAGCTAAGTATTTTTCTAAGTATTCTAAGTATTTCTGCCATTTATTGCCAGCAGACAGTTAATAGTATAGTAGAGTTATCAGACAGTCGCTGTGGCTTAAAACACTAGTGATTTAAGTGCTTAGACAAAAAATAAAGTTGTGTCACATCACATCAAAACAATGAACTGAAAGACAAAATTAGGTGAGTCCAACTTTTTACGGATCAATGCTGCCAATTCTATGTTACTCTCTGGTTTTAGTGTCCTTCCAATAAATACAATTTTTAGCCAGTTTTCCCCACTAACACATGAATTTTAACTTTCTGTCATTGGGTGGCTTCTTTATGGATTACGGAGAAGAGATGAATGATAAAGTTGCAGTTATGTGGACATGCTGCTGGGACAACTTTAAGACAATGGAAGCTTACTTACGCTATCTTTGGAGTAAATAGGCTGTTTTTTCTTAACTCTGTCACATGAAACTGGTGAAAAGTATAGTACAACTCATGAGGTTCCTTTTTGTGCTTCAAATGTACTTTTAGGTATGATTTCATGGTTAAAATGTACCAAAAAAAGTTTTTAAAAAGGCCCACATATAGATAAAACCTAAAAAAAAGACACTGACACTGGTGTCACTGTGAGAACTTTAGATTTGGATCAAATATTTTCTAAGTGGAATGAAGACAGGTCAGTTAGGAGCAGTTGTGCCATCAATACCATCATCACCACCATACCTTCCTACATCATAAGAATGGTTACTTAATGACACCTTATTTCTTAGTTAGGAAACATCACTCAATAGGTGTTTTAGATGATGAATGAATGAGCAGGCAAGCAGGACAACTCAGGCAATCCAAACACAGGTGATCTAAATATAGAAGCAACTAACACAGGTTAGATTTCAGGAACATGAACAGGATTTAAATAGACCAACCAATAACTGAGAGAGGAAACTGAATACTGAAACAAATACACCAGGAACTACTTAAGTGATCAAACACAAGTGATGCCGAAAAAACAGGCAAGGCATGAATCAAAGACAGAAAGTAAAGGAAAACAATAGATGAAAGACTGTTAAAATAGAAGCAACTAGTCAAAAGACATGCAAGCTAAGTTAACTCACATGAGTGTGATTGCTTGTTTGTCTCTATATGTCACCCCTTAAATGAACTGGTGATTGGGGTGAACTTGCTGCTCGCTTATTGTTAGCTGAGATCAGCTCCAACTTCCCAACCTTAAAAACAGGATAAGTGGTTGTGGAAAATGAATGAATGAATAAATAAACTTGATTAGGTTGCTATGATGGCAAAACTAACCAAAATGCATTCATTTAATTATCAATTTTAACCTTTAAAGCAAGAAAAAAATGGAAAGAAAAGAAAAAAACCCTACTTTCTTCGCACATACACCACCAGACCTTGCAAAAACTTCTTCAGAGACAAAACACATATACAAACACGCACACACGCACACACACTCACACACACACACACACTCTCACATTCTGATCCTCTTGTGGATTTTTAATTGACACAATACATTGCCTTGCCCCTGGTCTTAAACTTTACTGTCACAACTACAGTCATAACTCGAACCAAAATCTTAAACTCATTTTAAAACTAACTCTAAAATCAAGTTTAAACCCTCAAACAGCCATTTAAACCTGTGGGATCCCACATTTTAGTCCCAACAAAGCTGTCAGACTAAGCAAGCATAATGTACTTTTGATTTTCTGGGCCCACAAATATAGTAAAACAGGCTTGCACACACAGACACACACAAACACACACATGGGCCCAGACTGTTTGAAGTGACAGCCATGTCGTGCATGAGGTATATTTATGAATGGCCATAGTGTGCCAGTAAGGAAATTCTTCTCATACAAGGAAACATCTGGCCAAATTTTATCTAGTGTATCTTTATTCTCGTCTAAAGATGCAAGCAAGTTGTTACGCAACCCTTCTCACAGTTCAATATCACTGGAGTCCCTGAGGCCTAGTTTAAAAACCTGCGAAATTTGTAATGTCATAGATAGTCCAAGATATGACTGAATGAAGGATTGAAAAAAAATATGAGAGTTCATGTTCTTCAGAAAATCTGCGAAGATAAGGATTATCATCATTGAGGCTAGTAAAAAAATAAATACATAAATATTTTATTAGCCGTCAATTATGGATTATGAAATAAGTTATAAATGTAATAGCCTAAATTAAAATGTTAGATAATTCAGTCTTGGCTTTGCTGCAAAGAGGACAATTTTTTTCTCTTATCTTATCGCTGCTCTCATTTTGATGTAGGTGACAGATGAATTGTTACAGGTGGTATGTGAACTTTTTGCTGCTAAGTGCACCATGCTGACCTTGTTGCTGCTGCCCCCTACAGGCAGAGAGGAAAGCATCCAATTGCATGACAAGCAGTGAAGGAAATGAGAAAATCTCTTTCACTCTCTTGCCCTTCTCTCACTGACATAGTTCTTAAATTGTTTCATGTTGTTTTTCCAGATCCCGGTTGCCCTGGCAACGACTTTACCGTGAGCAGTGACCGCACGACAGAGGGTGGAGCTGCTGGATGAGAAATCTGTCAAGTGAGACACACACACACTCACACCCACTCATGACAATATACACAATATACACAGATATTGAGATTTATGCACAATCAATAAACTGCATGTATCTCTACATTAATTTTTTGGTTCACAGGACACACACAGCCATGATGCACACACTCCTTCTTACAAACACAAGGTAAATGTACTGATAACTGTTAATCTAAATCAAAACATGAAATGCAGTAAAAGGCCAGACGCTGAGAACTCGACCACAGCAGATCAAACACCTGTGTGTTATTTTTCACCCATGTTTTGGTGGTGTTTACGAGCCCAGACAGGCTTCTTCTGACAGCCTGTGGTCTATAATTATCCCCCCAGCTGTTTATACCTAGGCATTTGACCCCTAACCTCTGATACTTACACCTTTCATAATGACACTCAGCCACGCTACAGTTCAGCAGCCGGTGCTGAGGATAATGAGTGGGCTCACGTGTCTAACACATAAATACTAGAATGATTTACTTATTTTTCCATAACTTGCATGTTTGGGAAGCTATGAATGTTTATGGATTGTAATTATATGAAGATGAAACGCTGGGAAAACTCACTGAGACTTAGTGTGTCTCACCTGATTTGTTATCATGATGACATGGTGGTCAGATCATGTGACTTAGCACTCTCTGCTGGTAAAGAGACTTTAGTTCAGGTAGCAGGTGTGCAGATTTAAAGACATTTGCAATGTGAAATTGTAGAAGGAATACATGATGGTTATAACAATCAGCGTTTGTAAAATGTTAACACCAAAAGTATCACTGATGTAAGCTGGGCTGTGAATCCCTGAGTGTTACATACCCAGTTCTATACAAAAATCTTGTCTTTTGTGATTTGAATCTACAACCTTTCGTCTGCGGGGGCATGTTGCCTGCTTGGGGCATTAATGCTTAAATTATTTTAGCAAGGAAAGATACACACATCTCACCTTTCTCTTTTTGATAAGTATTACAATTGCTTTGATCAAAACCTTAGAGCTGCAAGTGTTGGAATGCAGCCGGATATCATGACAGGTACACAATATACATGTTAAGTGCATCGTACAAGAAGACACCCTCAGCGCCTTAAATGTTACAGAGTCCCCACACTGCAATACATCACTGTAGATTAACTGTTGCAACCTTGTAAATCACTGTTTTAATTACTGTTTTAATCTCTTTCCAACTGATCAGTGAGGGCTGTGCTTGCTAAGGTAAACGTGGAATTCCCAGCACTATACATACAAACAAAAATTATTCAAAGAGGAATAAAACATGTCACATCAGCTTGTTGGTGTAACAAAAAGTAAGGAGATATGAAAACATTTTTATGACAATGGACTATTTCTGGCATAGCTCTATAAACTACAGAACTATCAACATGCTGGTGCCTCAGTGATTGCAAAGCCACCATAGTGGATTGTCAGCGTGTGTGTAGTAAGGTAGTTCACCAAAGGGGAAGGGTCTGTCCAATCACGTCTCTCTAGACATAATGATCAGAATGCTGCCAGATTTGATTTGGATGTTCACAGACACTTTTTGAATAGAATTTTGTAAATATTTCATCAATACAAACACAACAGAGACCAATCATCAAAAAATGTAATTCTTACATGCCAAAGAGTGTTAGCATGTACAGGCAGGTCATTTGATTTTTCCCTTTACCCTCTGATATGACTAGCCCCCTTACAGGTACCTCATAGGTACTTTTACCTGAAAGGTTCAGCCTGTTGCTCAGAAAGACCAATACAATGGGGCCATGTGAATGTAAAAAGATAAAAGCATTATGTACATCTAATGCACACAGGTTAGATAGAAATTTCTCAAGCAGCAGTTTGGCACATGGCACACTACTGGATGCCAGAACAGGCCTAAACTCAAATAGTATACTGATCCCCCTTATTTGTCCATTCCTATGCAGAATAACGGTGTGACTTCTGGCTACAGACAATAACTCCTTACAAACTGTGGTCAAACCAAAGTGACTAAGACATTTCAGATACTCCAAGTGCTGGAAGTTTGTGAAATCCATTGTGCTTTCTATTAAAAAAAAAAAATGCTTGTCCATCACAGTACGTGGCAAACTGGAATGCATTGGCAGAAGGCTTTCCCCAGCTTTTCAGCTTTTCACGGATTGTCTTGATTGACGCAAACCTCTTTGCCTATATTGTGCATTAGCACCGAAACTGAGTCAAACACGCTGCAGCTTGCATAACAGTGTAAGAGTAACACAAGGCTGTCTGTTTTCTCACACTTGATGATGACTCATGTGTATGTTTTGGCATGCCGAATTGCACGTAGCACTATCTTGGCACCAGCCTTTTCTTGATCATTGATCAAATCATCTAATCTCTCCACGCCTTCTTTTTGGATGATTTTGGTTTCTTTTGCATCTTCAAAACCTCCAGCCAAGATTATCATAAGTTCCGCTGTGAGTCTACATGGACCTGGGCCGGTTATGTAATTGCAAACAAAAGCAGAAAGCGTAGCCATGTCGCCACTTCTTGTATAGTACCACCCATAAATAGGTACATTTGTGAGCTCTGAGATGCCCTGAGATCACAGGGCAGTTCTGCATCTCAAACTGCTTTATGTCACTGTCTTTATTATTGCTTTTTGGAATTTGTGTGGTCATACTGATCAAAAACTAAGACAAGTTCATTTAATTTTTATATGTCTAATAGCAGTTTAAACATGCTTTTGAGAACATGCTGTGCAGACTGGTTCTTTAAAGAGCTTCAATGTCCATATGATGCTGTTTGGACTTGTTTTCAACACAAGTGATTATTTCCATAAAAGTTAAAGTATCTATGATATATGCAGATGGTCTCATTACATCAGGTAACACATTTAATTGGTCTAGACAAAAAGGTACAGTTAATTGTGACAAGTGAGTACCACTTATGTGATGCAACAGGACCATCTATGCACATCATAGATGATAAGTAAGAACTAATTAAGAAGTTGGCATAGCAGTTTCACAAAGTTTTATTGAGTTACTCTTTTCTAAAAAATGTGTGACTTTATAGGTAAGGATGTTTATAGATGGAGACTTAAAAAGAAATCAGTTACACAGACTGTGTTCACAAACATCAGACCGCATGATTCATGTGGGCTTACAGGGCATCGGTCGAACAGGCCCTACAATGTAGCCCATACCGCTAAAAGAATGCGGCCACACTCGAGACACATTGAGGAAACACTGGGTGCATACACACATGAACTTTCAATGCTCAGGGCTATTGGCTTCTCTAAAGGATTTTATATAAATTAAACACACAAGATACAGTATGTTGATTTAGTTTTTGCTGTCTAGAAAAAAGTCACATTAGAAGATCAGTCCTCCTCAGAATATAAAACTACCACCAGCAGCCTGTTAACTTCGCTTAACATTAACATAAAACTCAGGCCTTCTATCCAGACTCTGTCTAAAGGCAGAAGGATTAATCAACTGAAGTGGAGCTGTCTCCTTGTTTCCAGTCTCTATGTGCAGCTTGGCTAACCAGTGGTTGGTGATAGCACAGAGAAGAGTAGTATTTTCTTGTCTTACTCCAAGAAAAAAAGCAAATAATTTTATTTCTAGAATGTTTGAGTGATTTTTTTTTTATATAGATTGGTTTATTATTGTTCTTTTTTATTTCATTGATTGTAATGTTGCTCATGAACTAAAACTGGACTCTGTGGCACAGGACGATACTGCATTTATTTCATCTATGTATTTGTTATGTTTCCATTAAATATGCAGCCTATTGTTTATTATTTCCTTGTAGTTTGATAATCTGTTAACAAACAATACAAATTAAAAGTTCAAATCTAAAGTATGACAAACCTTTACTGAGTAATGACAGATAGAAACTGCTCCACAGAGAAAGAAAACTCTCAAGCAGCCTTCCTTCTACACCTCCTTTGTTTCTGGTCAACTCCTGGGTAAAAATATGAAAATATGTGTAATCCCCATCCCAGTAGAGACTGTTCCTTTTACTTCTTTCTCTACTTAAAAATAAGCTAATTTAAAATAAAGATAAGAGATGCATGGCTTAAGAGTTGAATTTACAAAGTGATCGGCCTTCATTCTTTCTGTCTCTTCAATATAGCATTTTTATTTTCTACCGCCTGCATGTGTAACATTTAATACTGCATGTTACTATAAACAGTGTACCAGCTGGTTCTACTATTTTAAATGTTCTGCTAAAGACTGCATGTCCTATATTTTCTGACATCTTCCTTATATCATATTGATATGACCATATTGAAACAGTAAATGTTGTGTTTTTTATCATACTTGAACTAAAATTGTTTAAAAGTACAATTCCATTAATACATCTGTCATTATTGTTTTTGTGCAACAGTACAGAACTTGGATCATAATAGTCATGAATCTCATGAATTAATTTCTGAAGATGCCTCAGAGTAAAGTATAGCTGCAGAGCTCAGACTTGAGGGCTGGATTCTGCAGACAGGTGCAGGGGAGGCTCACAGTGCGGGTCCTGGGTCTTTGTACCAGCTCCCTGCAGGCAAACTGTCAGTGGCAGCAGAGCTTCCGTGGACAGACTCGAGAACAGGAAGAGATGCAGACGATAAAAGTTCATTGTTTGAAGTGGTTCAGCTCAGAGGCACAGCTCAGAGACTCAGACACAAAGGCACACGCATCATCTTTCTCACTCCATGTCCTGCACACACATCCCTCACTCACACTACAGCAGAGGAATGGAAGACACACAGTGCTTGTAGTGGTTTAGAGCATCTGAGGTCCAGTTTGTGTTTAAATCCTTGTCTCTCTGTTTCACTGTCTTTGGCAGTGTTGAGAGTGTTATCAGGATTCCATATTTAGTTCATCCCTGTGAGGTTAGATACTTTTTTACATGTTTGCACTTTGACCACCAGCATCCTTTATCAAGAAATAATTGAGGAGTCAAGTTCGATGTTTGTTTTTGCTGGTTTTGAGTGACTGTCACTGCGGGTGGGATGTCAGAGGTCAAGTATTTAGCATGAGATCGCCTTGTCCAGAGCCCCACTCTGCATATTCCATTTCCCCGCTGGAATGAGGAGGATTGTCCAGAGAGATGCCTCGCCGCTCCCCAGACACCTTCTCCTGCAGTTCAATTATGTCATTGCGGATGTCGGCCATCATTAACAGAAGGAAGTCGAAGGAGCCGGGTGGTCCCTGGAGACAGAGGAGAAACTGATGAGCTGAAGATGCCCTGCATGTCAGGTCATTTTTCACTGGGTTTACTTTTCATAGACAATAAACAGCTTCATTTCACTGATATAAAATCATATAAAACACATTATGCACCACCATCTAGTGTGAGTTAGGCTGGTTTATGAAGGTGCAGACCCTTACTGACTACACTAATTACCACGACTCCCTCAAACATGGAAATAAAATGACATGAAAACTCCTTATGCAAGGAAGGAAAACTGAAAACTATTGCAACAGTGAGTAGGAATAAAACAAAATACAATGATTAAAACATTGCTGGAACAGGTATAAATTATTTATCAGGGATGCAGAGCTGTTGTCTACTTCAACAAAGTCTTGTTAAGCTGACTATTAATATGTATTAACCAATACAAAAGATCGATTAGGAATTAAGTCCAAGTGTCAAAGTTTAATTTGATGTATACATTGAGGTTTACATTCAATATTTACGTTACTCATTTGCACAGCCAAATGTAAAGAGAGGAGGCAGTTCAAAGAATAACTATGTTTTATTAATGGCAAAAATGTCAAGACTAATTCATGGATATGAAATAAAATATAAAACAAGCTAAGACACATTTTTCAAAGCCTGTTCATGGGTAGATCTGAAAAGGTGCTTTCAAAATGTTTTTATGTATAAATGAACTCACAGGTGGGCCCCTGGGACCAGGAGCTCCTCTTTCACCCTGTGGATGAGAAACAGCACATTTTATCTTAATCACATCATAACTTTCCAAGAGCTGTACAAACTGCACTGTGCATCATTAATCCAGAATGTTTTTGTTGCATGGGAACAACTGGTTTTGGTGCCCTGTAAGTGCTACTGAACTGTGAGATACAGTCTAATCATTGTGGAAGAAGCAAAAAGTCAGAAACAGATGAAGTTTCTCAGATTGTACAAGGTGATATTCATTTTATCTTGTCACTGTATGTGACAGAGCAGCCAAAGTCAAGGCTTAAGCAGACGTTCACTCAGTGAACTCAGTGCCCAACTGCAGTGTGGACACTAGATGGCACCAGTGTAGCTCCACATGTGCTCACACAGACACAAATAAAGACAATAATCCAAAGCATATATTAGAGAAATAAATAAACACAATAACAACCTTTAATCCATCTCTGCCTGGTGCCCCAGGAGGTCCCTGTATGGATGATAGGACACATGACATTAGAAGGCACAAATAAAAAGCTTTGTCAAGCCAATAAACACAGCTTTTTGTATCTTGTTACAGTTGCAGAGAAGCAGGTTACCTTTGAATCAGAGCAGCAGTGTCCTGACACAGTGTTAATGCTTTGACAAGTCAATTTCAAACAGCTAAATCTTGAATCACATGACTAGAGAGTTTTTCTCCCTTTTTTTCTGAGTTTATCAAAATCTGCACAACATTAACTTCCAGCGTTCTGTTTATGTTAACACCGATGATGACCTCCTCTCCATCTGTAGCTCCTCGCTTTCTCACAGGACCTAACAATAGTGGATGATAGCTGACTGTGCTCCACAGTGGACAGATATTTGGTTGCTCATGTAAAACCAGTGGTACCAAACTCGGATGTGATTGACTTGCTGAAACACAGAATCATTAGACACATTTGAAGCAGTGACCTCTACAGATGTCACACTGCTTCGATGTCCTAAAGTAACTCTGAGGCTCAAGTGAGATCTTAACTGAAAATCTTTTGTGTCAAAAGCAGATTTAGTAACTTCTACATGGTGAAATGTTTTTTTTCCCTTACCACTGGCCCCCTGCGGCCTCTTTTAATGTGCTTCATGTCAGGTTCCGGACCCATGGGTCCCATGTCTCCCCGTGGACCCCGAGGGCCTGGTGCACCCCTCTCCCCTTGGTCTCCCCTCTTTCCTGGTTCCCCTGGGTGTCCTGGGGAGGACAGATTGGTATAAATATGAGTGTCATTAGCATTAGATCGACAAACTGTGTTAGAATCGGTCTAACATCGAAGGTTACTCAGAGCCACCTGCAGAGCCAGATTGTTTTACAGCTTGCTTTGATTTAAGCTTCGATTTTACATTTCTCTGCTTTAAACTATAGTTTTCTTGCAGAACTTAAACTAATGTAGAGCATTTACTTAATCTGATTCTTTTCCAGCACACTTTGTAAAGTTTCCTCACTTTTTTCCTCCTCATTACTCAGAAACTCCTCCTGTGCAAACATCTGGAGCCAGCTGTGACTTAAGTTTTTCTAACATCTCTAATCTTAAAGTTATCTCTACATTACCTGGGACCCCAGGAGCTCCTGGAGGACCAGGCAGACCAGAAAGACAAGAGTTATCAGGACTTTTTCCTGTCCTCCCCACAGACGGCTTGTTGCTGCTGTTGGCTAGGCCAGGAACCTACGAGCACAAAGGGAAAAGACAAAGCAGAGGATAAGGGGAGGAAAGTAACGCTGGGTGAATGGTTTCCCATAATTCTGATTGGTCTTATGTTAACTATATCTTAATATCTATTTCTACATCAACATATTGGCTATAGAAATTTACTGAAGTATATTCAAGCACTGTGGTTACCAAGAGACGATAACTATTTAATGTAAAATCTTGGTAAAATAATCAAGGAATCCAAAAATGATTTGCTTCAGCTTAAAAGTCCAAAATGTAAGATTTAATGTGTAAGATTTAAGGCAATCTTTGGCAGAATATAGTTAAAAGAAATACATTATTCCTAATTATGTTTTCATTGTTGTATAATCACCTGAAAGTAAGAATCAGTATGTTTTCATTAGCTGGGTCCTCTTCCCTGGTTGCACCACCATGTTTCTACAGTAGCCCATAATGGACAAACCAGACACTGAGCCTAAAGAGGGCTGTCTGTGGTTTCTGGGGGGTTTAATGGCCACTATAGGCTCGTCTACACTCCAGAAAGAGAAGGGTGAGCTGAGTGATCATCTGGTTGCAATCTGCAACCTCACTGCTACATGCCTCTAAACTGTACACACCGGACCTTTAAACCCCAAACATGTTATTTCGGCTGTTAGTTGTGTCTCCATCAAACCCATAAGACATAGTCTGATGATGCGATGGAGTGGCATGGGATCATGGGATATTTTTGTTACAAACAATTCAGCAGTCACCTTTGCAGATGAAAATTATCTGACTGTTTCAGGCAGAAATATTTTCAGTTGCGTTAAATTATTTAATTTTTATTCAAGTTATGTTCAGTCTTACTTTTTTCTGCAAAATCATACCTCACTCTGCCTGATGACAGGTTGATTTAGCTTAAATAAAACAACTGATTTCTCTGAGTTTGAACATTATAGAAAATATTCAGGACAAAGTAAGGACTTAAATAAAAAAAAAATTAGATTACAAATATTATTTTATACATTTTAGTTTGGATATGTTGCATATTGTGAGATTAAGTTTTAGTTTTTGAGTTGCTAAAGCAGACATATTACCTGGTTGGGTGACTGTGTGTTTCCCAGCTTTAGTTTCAGCTGCAGCAGACTGCTTTTCATGTTCATAAAATCCTGACAGGTGAACGAGCAGGTGCCAGAACTCATCAAGGTGTCTGACTTCCCCGATGAGCTCACTGCAACACAAAACATACATTCAGATTTTTTTCAATCACACATTTTCAAAATGGGTTCATTAGCATCATAATCCATTGTTAAAATAACATTTATACATGTACCTGGTCACTGCATGAAATAGACTGACTTGACTTGACTTGACTGTCATTATCCTCATGAATGGATTATGAACTTTTACTCTTATCAGCTCCAAATAAAACAGTTGCAGGCCTTGGTCAATCTAACACCCTGATGGAGCCATGAACCCATGTACCGATGGTCACTGATGCCTATTTTCATCCAAGTGCCATGAAGCTTTACTGAAACATATAAACTCACAGTTGTGTACAGGGATGCAGGAGCGTTGGTCCGGTGCAAGAATGTAGTCGGAGCGACAGCGACACAGGAAGCTGCCCACTGTGTTCACACACTCATGGTCACACATGTTGCTGTCTGGATGCTCACACTCATCAATGTCTGTATGTGTTTATGTGTGTTTGTGGGTGTGGAGGGGAGAAAGAGAGAGAAAAAATGTTAAGAAACAAAATTAAATGGAGGTTGATAAGTTTATAGTTGTACTTCCCAGCATGAGTCTTAAATTGTTTTCAGTTTGTTTTCCATAATAATGTGACAGCTGTTAAGCCCTTTGAGACTGTGATCATGAGTTTCCATGAACTGCTCTGTTTACTTCATTATAATATAATTTTGTTTACATTTCATTTTATGTAATATACCACAGGATGCAGACGCCATGAAAAAATGTGATAAAATGTTTCCTGGCAAAGGCAAAAACTGCTTTGCTACACAAAACAGGAGGAGGGCGCTGTATTTCCAGTCCTTTAGAATCAGTTTCAACATGTTAGTTCTGTTTGAAGAAGCCAAAAGGGACTCTGAGGAGCAGACCACAGTGAGAAATACAGGACTGTGGTTTGATAAAATAGGTGAAGAGGATTGTTCCATGACAGTAATAGACACGATGCACTGACCCAGACAGTAAGGAGATTTGTGGTTGCGGTGTCTTTCTCTGTCGAAGTGATATCCGGGGTAACATGTGCAGACGACTCGTCCAAAGTTATCAGTGCACTGCTGCTCGCAGGGTGACCCTGCACACACATCCACGCCTACAGGAAGAGAGAGGAGGCAGAGAGTATGCGGTTTGAAAACCAGCATAGCTTTACTCACCCAGGAGTGCTCTTCATCTCCATTACCACCTCATTACACTCCTGAAGTTCCAAATCCTACAACTGTGAACTGAATGTACAACTTCTACTGTCAGCCACAGTAAAGCTCCATGGGCCTGTTCCCATGGAGGACATTTTGACATGTAACAGCAGAAAAAGCACACGCCTGGATAATAAAAGGAGTGATGGCTTAATTCCAGTTAGCTGCATCTGTGTCAGGGTCCTGGCTCACTGTCATATTATCATCATTTCACTCGGATGTTATACTTTGACCTGTCAAAAGCTGAAATCTAGCTCTCTCTGTGAGCGGGAAATTAAGATGCCTCCAAACCATCACTGTGTTTGGTCATTAGTGACAGATACAACTGTAAGTTTTGCATCTGCTACATAAAATACATGTTGTTAGCACTAAGTAGCCCACAATCATGGACTCTGCTTTTTTTGGTTCCATTATGGGATTTTTTTTAGGACACTATACGTTTATTGTGTGAAAGCTTCACACTTGGAATTAAAATGCTCAATAATAAATAAAAGTGGGTAATTTAAAGTCAAGATTTCTGCTGTGGAAAAGACATATACAATAATCACAAGTGCCGTGTCTGATAGTTATATACTTGCAGGTGTTTTCAGGCACAGATGCATCAGCTGACTCTGTTCCTTAGACATCCATTTTTAAAGGGCTGTTATGTTTATGGTAGAACAGTGTCCTCTAGTGGCCAAAATTAATACTGTTATTTTATAGATAAGGCATTGGCCTACTACAATCTGCTATTTTGAGTACTGACACCATAGACAGTAAACCTGTTTGTCACCAGTGTTCATGATAATAATTTAGGGTTAATTCAAATTTCAGGTATTTAATATGAAAGCCAGTGACTAAACCTGGCAGCATTATGTGGCAAAAAACTATTTAAAACTTTGAAAGGCTGACATGGTATGTCAATAATTAATAATCTGGACCTTTTTTGGAGGTTCAAATAGACAAATGTGGTCTCCAGACTGTGTTTTGTGCAGCCTGTTTTTAATCTAGAGCCTGCTGTTTTGAAGGAACTTCATTACATTTGAAGCATACAAATCTAGTGTGAAAGCTCAATTGCAAAAGACAGTGTGAATGGTTTACCTACTTTCAGGTATGCATTGGCCCATCACAAACCTGAATCCATCACAGCATTTCCTCCTGAAAAAAAAAAAAAGTCATGTTAATTTCAAACTACAACCAGTTTTTTCAGCCTGGCATAAAAATCAACAAGAAAAGAAGGAGGTTTTGGTCAAAGCAAAAGTTTAGCTTTATTGACTGCTATGATTTGGAATTAAAGGTTTTCCTCTCTCTTCAAGAACTGTGGAAACTACCAAGATGGCAAACAATTTACAAATCCAGCAAACTGACACACTGACAAATGCAACAGTGTTCATTGTGTGTGACATCCCTCATCCCACAGTCAGCTCAAAGCAGATCACTCATGATCACTCATGTGCAGCTGAAAGTTATCACATACAGAACAGACAGAGTGAAGCAGAGACAAGCAGACCAGGGATCCTACTAACTCATGATCCCAGTTTCCATTTTATTTATTAGTAGTTTAGATAAAAGGATGGTAACTAAGAGAGGGGATCACAACAATAAACCTACAACTCTGTTACTATAAACCAGGTCATCCTCCAATGCCATCAGTAATATAAACTGAGTTCACATTGCAAAGACTGCAGCCTCCTGCTGTAAACTGATGTTCTTTAGACATTTAAATCAAAAGTAGTTCAATTTTGTTGTGTTAATTTACCACAAACACTCATAAGCTTCTCGCAAACATGTCAGCAAATTGTCACTCCAGCTGTCTGCATGCTACTGGTCTGTTCTCCTGTTTGTACTCAATGCTAAAAAAGTTCACTAATAAATGTAAATACTGTGTAGTAGAGGAGTAGCTGCAGTTTCAACACCACTTATTCTGAATTTGGCTTATTTTACTTTTGCACCCTGGCCACTACTTGAACCCTGACCACAAAAACAATGAAAATGTTTTACTTAAACTAAAGTTTTTAATTCCATTACAGTCTCTGCTTTTGTGATGTAAGCTTGTAACAGCTCAGCGGATGCAGCATTTTTGAAATAAGGAATTGTGCAATCATTATTGGGCAACTATTTCTCCTAAAATTGATTTATAGTGTTTGGCAATGACATTCATCCCACAACAATCCACCACATGTTACAGACATTACAGTTGGAGAAACAGAGAGGAAATGGCTCAGAAACCAGAGCAGCACAGCCACACAACAAATATCTCACACACATACATGCACACACACACACACACACTTTGAGAAAAAAGGGGGAGAATGCACAACTGCTGTCCTAAAAACTGCATACTGTTACCTGAGGGGATTTAGCATGCTACCTCATTCACTTCCCTTTAAGACAACAAGTTGCTTTTATTCTCCTCCAGCCTCCATGCAGTGTAACCCTAAATCACTCTGAGATCCCCCCCTCCTTTTACTGAATGAAAAATAACCTATAAAACGGCGAGGCCAGCCTAAACTGATGAGATCCAGATGAGGGCAGCTTTAATCTGCAGCCTGTAGCTGGGGGTGTTGAGAGGGATGGATAAGGCCGGGCATGCAGCTGAGGTGAAGAAAGCAGAGTGAAGGCTGAGATGGACACTGTCACTCATTCAGTCAATCGAGCTGTCAGTCAGTCAGTCAGTCAGTCAGTCAGTCAGTCAGTCAATGAGTCAGTGATGTAAGTTGGGTTAATACAATGCAGATGAAGACTGTTGTGCAGGGGAACTCCAAAACTTTATACCTGTGCGCGAATGTTACCTCAAAGTATATTTGACTGAAAGATTAAAGCCGATGTGTTTATGATGTTAAAATCACAATTTATAATTAAACCTAGTCTGTTGGCCAGATGATGTCCTGGCTTTACTAATACTTTTAACTAGACACTATAGTTCTCGTCTATAGTGTCTAGTTTTACAAAAAGGGAACCAAAAAGGAAAGCAAAAGAAACAATGAACAAGCTTTTATATAAAAATAAGCTAATCAAAGTTACAAAAAACCAAATGAGTAACAAAAATAAGTATTAAAACTAAGAAGAAAATACAAAAACTGCATGAAACCAACAAAAAAGGATAACAGGAGGTGAATGGACAGGCTGAAGACAAGAGTACAGGATCATGGAGCAGAAACAGACAAACTGACAGATGACAGAGGAAGAAACAATGATACACATGAGGAAAAGGAAACAAAAGACAGGTGAAACTTATAAGTAATCAAGGGTGGAAAAGAAACATAGACAGGAAGTATCAACAAAAGCCTGACAAGAAAAACCACCAAAATAAAGCAGAAAATAACTGAACTCAAACTCAAACCATGACATACAGAAAAAGGTTTACACTTTTTCACCACTCTAAACTTTGGCACCACAGCATGTGCCTGATGTTACCTTACATAAGGATGATTCTGTTTTAGCAGGATAGGGTATTTGAGAAACAGTAATTAATTTCATAGAATTTTAAGTGCAAATAAAATCTTCATTAATAACTTAGTATGTTTATGTATTTATTCATTTTTAATCCTGACAAGTTTGTTAAGGTAGAGGAGAAAACACAGTCCTCAGTAAAAAAAAAAAAAAGTTTGTCTTGTGTGTCTGTGTAGTTTTTTCAACAAGTACTGAATGAGTACACTGATTAGAGGAGATGCATTTAGTCATCTGTGAGTAAACAAGATTCGTCTGCACAGCAGTTCTTTAAAATAAATACTACATCAGCATGCTAACATGATCAAAGCATATGTGATGTATTGCACAGGCCTATGTGATGCATGTAAGTGTGTGTATGTAAACTCTGCTCTGTGAAACATGCATTGCAGAACTACAGATAAAGCAGCTTTACCATGGAGTCATAAGTTCCCTTTTATCTCCTTGGTTAACTTCAGGATTTATAACATTAGATTTGGCTCTGGCCTCAACTTGTAGACCCTCCATGGTGTCTGTACATACTTTCAAAGCTATTAACGTTTACGCTCACACATAAAAAAAACATGCTTGCATACTTAGAAAAAACCTTAATGTTAATGGCACAACACAAAAGATTTGCCCATGAGTTAAGAAACAAAAAACAAGCCGGACCAAACCACCTGAAAGCTTACACAGACAGATAAAAACATGAAAATGAGAAAACATACCAGTGAATGAGAAACACGACTAAGTCATTCCAGCATCTCCATGAAGCCTCACTGAGCTCATGCTTATGTCAACATGCTACACTGCTTAAAAGGAAAATCTTTACACACTGATTTTAAGAGAGTAATATAGTTTTTACAATGTTTATCATTGTAGTTAAGTGTTATAGACATGGGGGACCTCAGGAGCTGAAAAATAAAGCCAAAAAGGAAGTGCCGAAAACTGAGGTTCGTCAAATGAACACTTGAAACTGACTCCAAAAGCGAGACAGTTCTTGTTGATTCTCATATGGAAATGCTCAATTCTGCATCATATATAGATATTTTTATAGCTTGGTACCAAAAAAATAAACAAACAAACAAAAAATCTTGTTTTGGTGTCCATTGCTAATTACTCTGTTCATGAAAGTTGTGCAGGGGGGATTTTTTCCGGAACTGACTCATTTGAAATCTATTAGGACTTAAAAAAATACATCCCAGACAACAGCAGCTAGCTGTCTGTGAGCCCCCACACAGTCATTGGTACCAATATCTGCTCCAACTCTGCCCTTTTGTCCAAATATGGTCTCCTTTGATGAGAAAAATTGAGAGTAAAAAGGGAAAGCTCAGGATTACCAAAGTCAGTTGTATTCATCATTTAGGAATGTCTGTGCTCAATTTCATGGAAATCACTCAGTAGTTGTTGACCAAAGTGACTAAATGACTTTGCCAGTCCTCAAGCCTCATCAAAAGAAAACGGCGGCAAACAACAGAAAAAAAACAACTCATCAAAGATTCACAGAGCAGAGAAAAAGCCAAGCGATCTCACGAAAACAGGCTACACATTCGCATACATCAACAAGCTGTCTGTCAGTCAGAAATGCAAAAGCCTCTCCAGCTCTCCCGGGGGTGTTTGTGATGGACAGCGCAGGGAGGCCTTGGCGTCTGGACAAGCAGATGAGTGTGGAGGATGAGGTGACCCGTGTGTTTTTGTTTTGGAAAGTGAAAGTATGTTGGTCAGACAGGCAACAGACCCGGTCAACATGACACAGTCTCTAAAGTATGGACAATTACACTCTGTGGAATTTTACTGATACGGACACGTGTGCACAAGTTAAGAAATACAAGTGTGCTCCTGTCACCAGGATACACTCATACCGTGTGAAGTAAGTTGAAGTAGTATTACGTGAAATGAATATTGACAAAATTTAATTTGAGCACAGAACATTTGCAGCTGCCTTGAAGGAAAAATAAGAGTAACCAACCTTTTAAAAGCCAGAAAAATCTGTTCCTGTGTGTTCATGTCCGTGAGAATGCAGCTACACACACAGCATATTTGTGTGTGTGTCTTTGTGTCTGTGTGTGTGAGTCTGTGTGAGTGTATGTGAGGGCTGGGATACCATTCAGTAATTGGGTACAGCTTTTTAATGTCAGTCAAAGTATATTAGCGAGAGCGGTCCATGATGCTAGCAAGCTCCCTCTCCTCCTGTCTCCTTCTTCATGTCCTCTCTGTGCACTTTACTTCACTCACCCTGCATCCAGTCCGTGATTTGAAACATGTCGATTTTTTATTCAAGCCTTTCTATCCGCCTTTTGTTTCACAGTGCACTTCATTGGTTCACTAGTTGTTGACATAATCTCTGTCCGTCTCACTCTCTCTCTTCCCTTCAGACTGACATGCTGCTGGCCTCATGCTGCCCTCTGTCCAAGAAACCTGATGAGGTGTCTGCATTTTCCATCTTTATTTCATTCAGAGGAATATTTTTCTGTCCTCACTGGACTTGCAGAGGCCAGGAGGATTACTCAAAGCCTTTAACTGCCACTTTTAAACTACAGCACCAAACAGACTATCTGTCTTCCTTTTTTTTTTCAACGCAGAGTTCCTTTTTTTCAAAAGCTCTTCACACAGATTTTTTCACCATCAGCTGAGGACAATAGTTAACATTACTCTGCAAATCAATAATGCAGCCAAATAACTTCAAACACACACCTCTGAGCTGATTATAGGTACTTTCAGACACAGAGTAATTGCTGCCACAGCATTTGTTGCTTTCACTGTGAACAGACAGTGATGAGAGGTTGGCAGATGGTGGCCTGTGTCCTCTTGTAACCCTGCACAGCTTTTTACTGCTGCTCTCTGAGTTAATGATGGATGTTTAAACTTTTTAAAACAAAGCCTGCTGTGACCATGACAACCACAGAGACCACAATATGTAAGTATATGACACAGCAGCTAGCTTTACTGATATTTGAGTTTCGTGGAATTAACACCTCATCAAAATCAGAAAACTGAGGAATCAGTGAAGAGAAACAGGATTAGTGTCATATCAACCTCTGATGTCCTCCATATGTCCTCTTCTTTCCCAACCCGGCACAAGTCTTTCATGGAGGACCTCCATTAGTAAAATTTTCAGAAATAGATGGACCATTTGTGAACCAAATGGCAGGATGTTTTTTTTTTAGTAGTGCTTAATAAAATGGACTTTAAATATACAAAAATACACAGTTTATGTATGAGTTTATGCAGAGTTTTGGTGGCTGTTAGAGTTTGACTGAAATATATTAGATGAGGTCATGGACAGCATTTTGTTTCAAAGTTAGAAAAAAACACTGACTTCAGATCTGCTCAATGTGGGAAGATATGTTTGTTACCACTTGTAAAATATTGTGTATTTTGTTAAATGACTTGTATTGTCAGAATATCTCATTTTATGCATTTTTTGGTCCTGGAAGCTGACTCCAAAAGACAGGTAATGCTCCTTTTTCTTTAAGGTACTTTGCAACTTGCTTACATCTGCAGCAGAGGGGCCCTTATGCACTTTCCTATTAGATTCAATCCCTGCATTTAGAGCAGACTAGACTATTGAAGTTAAAATGCTCAAATAGGAGCAGAAATACAACTCTGAATGAATGAAATAAAAAGTTCTCTTTCCTTAAAAATAATCTTTTTCCTTCACTTGTTGTCAGTTCTCATACACCTCTGAATTTGGCTGCAAGATCAAAAGAAGTTGTGTTGTGAGTTGTCAAAAAGTTTGCACATACAATTAAGTACATAAACTTCTGAATACATACTCACATACATACATACATGTATGTGTATACAGAGGGACTGAGCTTTACTTTCACAACATCCCTCACACATTTGCAAATAATATCAATCTTGTACTGATCAGTTATAAATGTTTTCTCAACAGTGTGTATTGTGTAATTTTAAAAATCAGACATACTAAAAAAAGAAACCTAAACTACACAACCACAGCGCCACAGTGTTCGGTGGATACTACCTAAAATTAGCAGTGAATTTTTTAACTCTTTACGATTACTGTGATGGATCATATACTGTGTTCTAAGGTACCAAATTTAACAGGAAATTGTAACTAGGAATGAGCTGCTGGCAGTTTTCTGTTGTAGATTGTCCTTTCAGTCAGCTTCTGTCGTGTTAGGGCTCAGCCTGTAGACTGTAGCATCTACTTTTATAGGTTGACCTTCAGTATTAAATTTTCTGGTTTGTAAGCACACATTAAAATTCATAGATGTTGTAATTTGTAGCAATTTTCCTGTCTTGCTGAGCTGCACAGCAGCATTAAAAATACATGCATGACAAAGAGGTTTGGAGAGGATTTGGACAGCCTCTCTTGGCTTTTACTGACACTCTGTCAGCATGGATATCATTAACTGTGACTGCTGGCAGTTGTTTTTGATGGCTTGTGTATCCAGAGTACGATATAGTCCAATAAACAAAGAACTGGAAAAGGACTTATCATTACATAACTCCTACCAATCCATTAAAAATGCTTGATTGGCTCTGATACAGATCATGCTGAGGTCTGAGATCTGTAGCAAGCATGGGAATGATTCTTGCTGATGTTTGAAGGGAAAAATATTAGTGTAACTCATGACAGGCCTCTAAGATGACTAAGTGATGTATCTTCAGGATGGCTGATAGTGTCTAATGCAACCTCCAGGATGTCGTAACAACTCCATACTGAGTCTATTGTATTATTGCATGTCAGGCAGACCTCAGTCCATTGTCGATCAAGGCAAAAAGGTGCAAGCTACCTATACTCACAGTACAGTCATACTGCAATTGTGTAATTTTTCATTACAAAACCAAACATCCTGTGCAGTCATACATAAACTCACTGTGCATATTGTGCTTACATCCTGTGCAATAAATCTTAGTACAATTAAATTACATTTGTTATACTTCTACTATATTACTACACACTATGTGTTACAATTATAGGTATAATTTCCATGTTGTTAATGCATGTGTATGTAGCATACTTAGTGTGTGCAGTCTATTTATCATTATCATATTCCCACTGAGAAAACAATAAAGTCTTTTCAGTCCTTTCTTATCTTAACTCAACCCCTGTCAGTCCTCTTTTCTGACCCTTCGGTCATACAATTTTCTCCCACCAGTCTCTTGTGTTGGTGGTGACTGACCCAGCAGCTACCTGCTCAGCAAGAGGTGCACACAGGCCCACATACAACCCCAGTCTGCTGCAGCAGCTGCTGCCAAAATCAGCACGGCAGCAATCGAAGAAACTCTTAGACAGGATCCAGAGGCAGGCCTGGACCAGGATCACTTTACACAGAAGATAATGTACATGAAGCAAGGGTTCTCCTTCCAGAGGGGGAATGCATGCTGTTATGGTTTCCCATCAAGCTTTGCTGTGATTTATTTGTGCATTTGCAGACAGGAATGTGTTACAAGGACAGCATATTCATTATAGCACCCGAAAAAAACCCCACTGCCTCCCCAGGTCCCGAGCTCAGACAGTGCAGGGGTCCTGAGAGCAGGGCGCAATGCGGATGATGCTCTGCATAGACAATGCTGTCTCTATGCATTATGGGTCTCATTCACATTACATACAAGAGTGTTTTTTCTCACATTTGTAGGTACATTTTTAGCATATGATGTAGATTGTAAAAAGTTCAACCATCCCTCTCTTCTGATAGCCTCTGAAATAAATCACATCTCCTGTGCCCACCAAAAGTGGGCTAATCTGAGGGGAATGTCAAGGTGATGGGGGAGGAAATGCCACAAGAAAGAAATGAGAAAAGAGGACATTGGTATTAGGAGGAAGAGGATGGTTAAAAGAGAGGGATGAAGGTTGTTGTCAGCTTAGAGTTTCTCTCTTGGGACTCTGGTGGGAGGAACACAGGAAGGGGAGCTCAGTGGAGGTCAATGGCCTCTTGACACGCCAGGACAAGAGACCGACCATGTGTGTGTACATGTGTGTGTGAGCATCTTGTCACTTTGATGGATGCCTCTTACTGATGTGGCTTAGATGTGTTACAAATTCAGCATGTTGTACTCATCCACCATGCCGTATTTGATTTATTTGCTCAGCAAGTCTCACAGTCGCAAGCAGGTCAGAAACTTGGCTGGTCATCTTGTGTATGATGGCGTGATGATGGATTACGCTAAAACACATTAGCATGATGAGATCAACAACAAAACACACTGCTGGAGGGTTGCCACTGTTTATACACATTCTTCTTGAAGTCAATATTGTTCATTTCTGATGCTCAACTTTTCTTTTGGTTTGTTGGTTTGGTTTGTCTTATCCGTGTGTTGCTGATTTTCTGCCGCTAAGATTTTAAAAGATTTTTTTTTCTAAATTCTGCCTGTTGGTTCTTGTTTGTTTATTAAATCCCCAGTAAAAGCACATTTATAAACATTTATCCACATTTATTTACTTCATTAGAGGACAAAAGTAATTTGTACTTTTCCACTCATTTGTTTTTGAAGGAATCCCAACTGGCAGCTAGTTGTTTAAAGAATATAAATCTTTGTATCCAAAGTGTCCTGAAACTAAAATAATGATGAATAATCGGGTTCTTTAAAGTAACATGTTTTTTTCATTTACCTGGAACTACGAAACTGACTTATTAAGCTCTCCTTTGGATCTGTATTTTTCAACATAAGTCTGTTGCTGAGCAGCGATTCTGACTTGTTCTTGTGTGAGTTCAAGTGTGAGCTTAGAGAGACTTTAAGTCAAAAGTTTAACTAGCTTACGTGTTAAACTGTGCATGCACTTTATAAAGAAGCAGAACACTGGATCCACATCCACTTGCCAATTGACTTAAATCTTTCCTTTTGAGGAACAGTTCAAAAGAAAAGCTTGAATCGAACATCATTAACTCAGAAACTTGAAAGTATCCGCTCTACAAATTAAACAAAGCCAACCTCTACATCAGCTTCCTGCTAAAGGTGTGAAGGTGTTGCGCAGAGTCACATGTACAGCTCTTTTAGTGTTAACCTATAATTGTGTGTGTGCGTGTGTATTCTTTTGAAACGTGTGTGAGTATACATATGTGAAGGTGTTAGTGTGGCGAGCGTGAGCACCTACTCTCTGTTTATTTGCTCTGCCAGCCCACTTCCAGGACCCCGGCCTCAGGCCTCAGGGGAAACATCAGAGTTCTGGCCTAACAGAGGAAGCTTTGACTGGGAGCACAGGAGGTCTGAGCCACTTCCACCAGAATACAGCCTGACCTGTATCCCTCCTCCCCTCTGTTATGCCTCACCTCTCTCATCTTTCCACCATTTCTCCTACCACTTCCCCATCCTGACCCCCTCTTTAAAAACACCCTTTAACCTTCTGTCTCTTGCTCTAATGTCCCCACTGTCATCATTGCAGACTCATAGGAGTATTTTGACACAACCACTTGACATCTAAAAAGATTCAGTCAACATTAGTTTTATGCAATGAACATGTTTTAAATGTCTGCTAACTGCTAGTGCAAATGCCAGCCTCATCCACTGCCTTTGACCTTACAGGTGAAGGGTGCTGAGGTTTCAGTGTTTCTTGATAACTTTTGAACTTTTAAAATAAGTTGAAGGAGCTGGTTTAATGCGACATAATGTTGCAACAGAAAATAACATTTACCTGTTTCACAATCTCTCTTTCTCTATCTTAAGCTGTTTAAGCTATAGCCCATTTGATACCACTCTTATGTCCGTCATATTAGCGTGGACCTGGTGTCACTGTGATTAGCTTAGCTTAGCCTAAAGACTTGCAGGTGTGGGAAAAACAGCTGGCCTGGCTTTGTCTAAAGAAGAATCTGCCTGTGAGCACTGCTAAAGCTCACAAATTAAAACACTTCATCTCCTTTGTTTAAATTGTCACAAACAGAAACATAAAGACAACCATTATGTTAAGTCACTGGTCTCTGGCCAGGTGAGTCGCCTGAAGTCTTGTCGTCATCATGAGTTTTTTCCCGAAAAAGTCAAACTACTTTATTCTTTCCAGATGCCAGAAGAAATGAAAAACTTTCATTAAATCACATTTTTCTAATTAGTCGCAGACTGTGGATCAAGAATCAGGTCTGACTAGGAACTCTGTCTGGCATTTCTACTGACATACAGTATGTTTATTTCAAATAAATAAAGGAGAAAACAGTTCAAAGACAAACTAAGGTAAAGGCTAACTAAATAAACAAAACATACTAGAGTCGAAGCCGGGTTTGACAGGAAGACTGGTCAACCACCACAACTATCACCAACATTTTATTATTGTAATTAGTCATGGCATTTCTTATTCTGATAGAATTGTTTCTTACGGAAAATTTACAGTAGATATTTGAACAGTGAACAGAAACATTGAAATCTTGAGCATATTTTTCCTGTCTAGTTTTGTTTAATGTGCAGCTTGACCTGGCAGAGGGAAGAGAAAGAGAAGTCCTTTTTCTTCCGCTGTCAAAACAATGTTGAAGAAATGCACTTTGCTGCTTGAACCACATTTTATTTGTAAGCCTGCAAGTCAGGGACAGAATGTCCTAAGGTTAATCATGGCCAATAAGATAATGTCAGCAATCGTGGTTAACACTGACAAGTTATATTATTTAGCCAGTAACACAACAGTCGCCAACTAGCAGATGCACAAAAACAAACAAGCGAAACATTCAACAAACACAAGACTGACTTAATTTAATAACAATATTGAAAGTATCTTCCTTTGCACAAGATTTTTTTTCAACCTGCGGAGAATGATTTGTTTAAAAGTATCCAATTTATTCATTTCCAGGCTTTCATTACTAAACAACTTTCCACATCTCCTCTGCACTTCAAATTTCTTTGGTAAAGCCAACATTTCTAAACACTTCCTTGAGTTTTTGTTTTGGCATCATTTGTGTGATCAAGAGAAAATGGAACCACCAAAGTCACACTTAAGCCAGAAGACGAACACATTTTGAGATCCATGGCGAAAAGAAGGATTCAAACACCCCTGCACAAAAATTCTGGACAATGCAGGCACGTTCTGTGCCTTGCTAGCTCCCGTAGTTTCATGAAGTTGCGCTAAAATAACATTGCAAATGGTTACAAAGCAGAAATGGATACAGAAAAGGGACTTTTTAATAGAAAGTTTAGCTTTAAAGTTTTGCCCAATGGTTCTCTGGTCAAAACGAAAGGAATTTGTATTTATTGTAAATGTGAACTAAGTTACCACCATCCAGGCTTAAATACCGATTGCCAAGGAATTATTATTGTCCTCTCCAATTTTTCCTAGAATATAAGAAACAAAATAAATATCTTGTTGCGTTACATATAGAGCAGGGTAAAAATTTGCAATTAATTTGCGATTAATCGCAATCATTAACTCAGGACACCAATGCAATTAATCGCAATAAAAAAATTTAATCTACTGACAACCCTAATTTTCACATAACCCAGAACTTGTATACATTCACAAAAATGCCATGATTTTTTGTTTTGGTTTTTATGTTGGCTTTTAGTAGACAGCACAATGAGGGAAAGAAGATATAGAGAGGGAGAGGAGGGATGGAGACAGAGTCAGTCAAGAAAGGGAGAAAAAAGGTGTACATGTTGTAATGCCAAATGAGATTGTTCCTGAGGATGTTTTTCCCTGATGTTTTTAAGCAGGAGGTCAAACTTAGACTGGCAAGAAAAGCTAGTGGAAAAGAAAACAGTAATAATAAGAGTAATGACAGGAACACTTAGAAAAATGTCAAAATCATGATTAAATGTACAAATAGAAGTACTGCTTAGTAGTATATTGATGTACTGTTTACGGATCTAGATTCTTTTCTCTCCTTTTACATGTGTTCATGTAATAATACTTTGCTTTACTAGTTAAATTATAAGTCACTTTCTAGCTGCAAACAGTATGTTTGTGCATGATTGTTACCATTTTAGAGGGAGAGAGGAGGGTAGAGAGAGTTCAGAAAAGGAGAACAAATGCAAAATGCTCAAAGTGAGACGCTGGATGGACAGATTGTAATAGTGGAAACACAGTAACTGTATGCAGACTGAGCCCGCTAATCGCCTGATACTAGAATCACCTGTAGTCTGCCAACAACATTAGAGTGCGGCGCTTAATATCTTTAATAGTGAGCTTTTTATATAAAAGCCAGGTCAGCTGTTAGCCCTGTCTCCAGTTGATGTGCCATGCTAAGGTAACCATGTCCCAGTTACTTTAAAATAACCAACTGTTTCTCTAAGAGCCAGCCAAATCCTTAAAATATGTTGAAAAGCAAAGAAAATATGCTATCACCTAATTTGCAGGGTTATTACAATTTAAAAGTATTTCTGTGATCCCCTTCCTGCTTTTTTATCCATGGTGCCATTATACACAAAACCTCAGTCACCACAGGCCAGATTTCCAACTAATGCTGATGATTGAGAATGATGAAGAATCTCGTCACCTCATTATGACATTTCGTAAATTACCCTCCTTGGTTTCGTCATGCATGATTATTCCAGGAACCACTGACCAGATTTTAATGGAATGTGGACAAATGATTCATTTTCACACTTCATGCCAAGTGGATTGTAAGTACTGTGGATTTAGGTCAGAACAAGGATAAGTTAGTAAGTGCTCTGTCATTAAGAGACTGGAGCATTTATGGGGCAACATGTTTATAGAGGTCTGACTTTCATTTGCTTCAAGAGGAATTAAGGAAGGATTTCATGATTGCGGTGAACGTGTCTTTATGCGTGTGTGTGTGTGTCTCAGTCTGTCCAAGCCTACAGGGATACAGAGGTCTGGTATCCTACTGACTGCAAACGTGGTCAGAGAACATGTGGTGGAGGACATAGGGAGGGATTTTCAGACATGCCATGTTTCCCTTTTGTTTCTACACAGACAAATGCAAGTAAATGTTTAAAATGATGCTAGAAATAAATGTAAATCAGGCTAGTTTCCATCAGCAGGACTCAAGTGAAGTGAATCAAGACCTCTCTGACTAATAGGAAAAAGCTTTCACTTACATGAAACACATTTTTTTTCTCTCAAACATTTTCAGATAGCATTTTAAAGTCTGTAAAGGCCTGGAAAGTTGTGAGCCAAAAACACGTTGATTTACTCACTGGCCTGCTGATACCAGATGTTGATGCCTCCTGCCCACATTGTGTAAGTATCTGGGAAGCCACAGGAAATATTGCAACATCTCTGTTTACCAGACCAATGTGTTTCCATCATTATTCAGTGTATGATTTCTTTGGCATAACATATTGTCATAAAAATAAGGGATGAGAACCAAGCTGTGGCAGAATGAAATGTAACACATCGGTATGTGTGAGTGACAGAGAAGCTGTCAAAAGTCACACTTGTTTTTACTCAGATGCTTAAGTAATGTTTTCTTATATAATATTAAGACAATGAAAGACTCAATGATTTATGAATTGTGCGTAAGAAAGCAACAGGTGGTCCGATAAACAGAAAAAAGACAGATAGTCAGGGAACGATGACCAAAGTGGGGTGGGTTATCACAAGATAAGGGTGAGTTAAAGCAGCTAAGCAGGAAGGTCGAGCTCACGATAGATCCCTCATGATGATGTGTCTGGTTGAGTTTACATGCCAGACAGGAAAGCTGTTTCAAAGGAGGACCTTTTACTAAAAATCCCACTAGAGACTGTAACAGAGGCTCAAGCTAATGGACTAAAAAGACCAAAAACGGTTTCAGAGTCTTCTAAATGGCCTTTTGCCTTTATTGATGTTGAAAAATCCTGAAGGTATTGAGAGATTTATAACTGTTTTCAATTGTAACTCATCAGCTGTAATACTCCACACCTCTGATCTAAACTTTCTCCCTTTTTAACTTTGTTTCACCAGACAACGCTTCATGCACACAGACACATGCAGCCTGTCGAGCATGTCAACTTCAAACAATAATGCCACAACAATGTTGTTCTTGTCTGTTATCAACTAGCAGTTGATTTGTTTTGTTGAGAAATTGACAGTGACAGAGCTGCCATAAAAGAGCTGAGAAGCAGAGCTAATCTAGAGCAGATTGTACACAAAACTGGAAAAAAAAAAAACAACCATCGTGCTTGTCCCGAGGACCGTTCAGGTGCACACTAATCAGAAAAAGATGGAGGATGATGACAAGAGTTTTTTGGGAGGTCCGACTTTAGTCTGCAGCTCTACAGAAACAATTATACCACCATTAAACACAGGAAGCGTAACTCAAGGGCCTCGTAAAAGTTTTCTCTGAGAAAATGAAGACAGAGGACAGCGGTAAGTGCTTCTCAGTGTAATGAAACAGCAAAAAACACAGAACAGTATAGCTTCGCTGAAAGAATCTTGTGTCAACTCCAAGTGTGAGAAAAATGAACAGGTTAGTGTTTCCACAGCTTGGGGTTTGTTGATCACCATCCAAAGTATACAGAGAGAAAACACCAAGGGGAGAAAAGAGAGTGATAGTTTGAATAGGATGCCCCTGTGGACTACTGGATGCAGTGCAAACAATCTGTAAGCAGATTGAGTTCAGTCTGAACGTGTTTCCTGCATGTGAGAATCGTTTGTTTGTTTCCATTTGGTGAGAGCCGAGATTCAAGCATTGTAATGTTATAAACTCATGGATGTAAGGCATAAAAAACTTCCTTTAGTCATTGTGTTAATGATGAGGACTGAGCCGAAGACAGAGCTGTCACTGCCTCTCCAAAATCCTCTGGATGATAAACAGTAGACTGCTGATGGAGGGAATTTAATCACCAGAACACACACACACACATGCAATATGTAGTTACCACAGCCTATATGCCTTCACATATGTTTACAGTTTTTCAGACGCTGCCCCAATCAGAACCAACAGGCATCTAACAAAGTAAAACCTGAACCCTGCACACACGTCCATGCTTGTGCTCAAATTTACAAGCCAAAAGGATGATCTCATTTATGTGCACCTGTGCGCGCGCACACACACACACACAGACGCACGTAAAAGTATCAAATGTAGCGATATTCAATCCAGACATTTATAAAGTATAACAACATGCACATGCACACATGCACAAATAACATATTCACATACTACTCATAAACATATGTCCCGACTCACAACGCACACACTGACGCAGGCATCTGGTCCTTGTTACCTGTTCCAGACTAAAATCAAATCACTTCCTTCCATTCTTCAGTCAGAGCTTTTCTGCCATTTGACATGACTGACTTCAGCACCTAATTTCATGGTATATTGTTTGTCCATTTTTGTGCCGATCCTATCTCTGGAGGAAAAAACACTGGGGCTGCTGAAATATACCATAAATTAGTATTGAGCAATGATAATGTACAAGCAGAACATACTTTAGAAAGAAGAGAAAAAACAGCTGCACCTCTGAATTTTCAAGTGAGAAAACCTGGAACATCCCACTTGCAGTAGGATGTTTTTTTTTTCGGCTACAGCAGCAATATAATAGCTTGTTTTATGGATTGTAAGAGGGGGACCTCTGACTGTAAATCCCAGGAGGCCCTGAACATTCAGCCCTGCAGCATAGAGTACAAGCCACACACCAACACACACAGAGAAGAGAGAACATGTGGCCATACATGCACAGACACACACCTGCTTCTCATCACCTGCTACAGACAGCAGCCCTCTGTCTTTACCACCAGATACAGATGAATAACACTTGCATGATGTGATACATTCTGCTGTTTCCCTGTCTGCATGTGAGAGAGTCATAAATATAAGCTAACCTGTGCGGTGAAACACTTCTACAACTAAACAAAAATAAAGTTTGCACCTAAGCTTTTTGTCTTTGACTACCAGAAATCATTGTGAGCAAAAAAAAGAAAACCCAATTTTTACTGATCTGATCAACAGTCAAGGGAGTGTTCATACATTACATTGCAGCACAGAACACTTTATTGTCCTCATGGGGAAATTTGTCTTGGGCTTGAATGTTGCACTCTTATAACTGCCTCCACAATAAAAACAAACAACGTGGAACAAAGCAGTGCATACCGGAGCAAATCAACACAAATTACACGTATTGCCCAACAGCAGCATAGACAAAAGCACAGAAGCCCAGGTAAAATCACAGCACCAGAGACTAAATCTTGACTAATGTTGTTTGGGCTAATGTTAGCTTGAATGTATTGCTCTCTGTTGCCAACTGGTAGGGAAAAATGCGCAACAATTCCATGACATGTGAATATATTTCTTGATGAAAATCCAAGAAGACAGGACCACACACATACACTCACAAAACTGGACCAACATGCCAACTAAATGCTTAAATGCTCGTCTCTTCGGCTCAGATTCTTTAATCGTGCACGGCTGTTTACCCCTCTGTTTACCTCCTCTTCTCACAAACCTGGACCTGAAAACATGTCTGTGCTCTCTAGCTGAGGTCAACTTTAACATTGAGTGTGATGGCAGCATGATGGTAAAATGAAAATACAAAGAGGAGTTTAGAAGTGTTGGCTTCATCAAAGTCACTTGAGTTTTTCCTGTACAAAAAGCAGACTTTCAAGAGACAGTGTTTTAACAACAGAAAACTAAGTCAGTCATGTGTATTTTGGTGTAGCATTTGAATTGTTTGTCTTTTGTGTTTAATAGTTGGTGAGAGTGTGTTGCCTGCTGGCAAAAATTTCCCGACTGTTGGTTGCGAATGCTGATTTTATTTTGGATCTGTTTACTTCTCGGCACACAGGCTTGTCTCCAATGTGGATTAGGCAGTCAGTAATTATGTCAAATCACTTATCATGGCCAGTGGTAAATGTTTGTGTCAGTCAGCACTGATCAACATACTAGTTATCTTCCAGACATCATGGCCTTAATCAGGAGACTGAACCCAACCAAAGTACTGTCTCCTGGTTTTATTGCATGAGAAAATGAGCTTGTGCCATGAGAGCATCTGAAAAGTGTCAGCGAGTAATCATTGGCAGCAGACTGCTGAAAATTTCAACCAGCCATTTACCAATCATTAGACTTCTTTGTGCCATGGATGAAATATTAAACTCCTTTTAGTATGTCAGGTCAGCATTATTTTAAAACTAGTCAACAAAAATCAAACAGTACAGAGGGGGTAAGAAACGGAGTATTGAATAAGTCATGAGAAATTGAAAGCAGAGTGTAACTTTATTTTCATTCATATAAAAAAATAATTTGTACATGTTTTATGAAGTGGCAATTGAATTAAGTTCTAATCTAAGTGTAGCCAGATTTGTACTATGTAACACTTGACTGAAATCCAAACTCGAGCTGACAAAGTGAGTGTGTTGCTTCATTAATTCTGGATTCTCCTTTTTTAGTGCAAGTTCACAGTAGGAGTTGGTTACAAGCTGGTAAGAAACTTCAGCAAAAGTTCTAATTGTAACATAACTTTGCTGCCCAATTAAATAAATGCATTTCATAGATATTTGAAATTGTATGCCCGGTGGGTTCTTCATTACCTGTGTGTTAACTAAGATGTTCACAATTCAGAATTTGTAAGCATGATCCTTGGGAGACAACAATTTTCTCTTTTAGTTCCCAAACTGAAAAAGTTTAGGGCCCCTGACATACAACGTCCTCATAAATTCCCACAATGTAGAATAATGGATGCAAAAAATGGATTCACTGTTTGTAAACTATTTCTATTACTGCCCCAACTTTAGTAGAATTTAAATATTGCAAATGTTGAATGAAACACCTTTGACAGAAAAAGATTAGGTAATTCACCACTCAGTATAAGTACTGAGTGTCTATCAATGACAGAAGTCAATTACTGCATTTACTTACATATAATTTAATCCTCTATTTTATCAAGTTTTGCATCGTACAGCCTCTTTCTTGCTAATCGTCAGCTGTGAATGTTATCTTTCCCAACTTTGCAAATAAAAGGTCAATATTTCTGGTTTGATGCAGAAAAAAACCCTTCTTTTAAAGGTTAACTATGCTGGAATTGTAGGTTTGGTCTTTGTTACCACACAGCAGTCAGATTTTCTCACCGAGCTATAAAGTGTCTTTCTCTCTCTCTCTGTGTTTGTACATTTTAACCTTTGCTCTCTCTCCTGCCTGTCTGAATGGTGCTCTGTGGTCTCCCATTGTGAATTTAGAGGCTGTGGGAGAAGAGAAATCGTTTTTCCTGTTGTATGAGACCATACACAAGGCAGTGATTTAATATAAACACCATTACACATGAGGAAAGCAGGAAAGCAGGTGCTCTGTTTTTCATGCTATCTGGGACTAGTTGACTAGGAAAAAGTCCTGAAACATGCAAACATACTTCTGTATTAATAGAATTACTGATGTTTGTGTTCCAAAGAGGGAAAATAAACAGGAAGCTCGAGAAAGTGAGAGGAGTACAACACAGGGAAGAGTAAGGATGAATCATAGAGTGAGTGAGAGCGATTGGAAGAGGAGGGACAAATTGGATAATGATGAATAAAAGAAAAAAGGGACACTGAAGAGAGAAATGGCAAAGGAGAAAAGGCAGGAAGACTGACAGGATGGAGAAGGAGAGAGGATGAGAGAAGAGGAGGATAAAAAAGAGAACTAGAATCACAACTTCTGCCCTCCAGTCCAGTTGCAGGTTACATCCATATCTATCCAGACACTGATCATGTGTAAAGTGAAGATTATAATGGATCTAACAAAAGGTATTGAGCTTACTTTGAACAGAAAAAGTTATCACCATACTGAATGAGAAACATGCTGTCTTCACTTAAAGACTATTTTACAGAGGAGGGCAGATAGCGAGCTTCATCATATAGTTGTCAACAATCACCTGAATCTCAATATCAGCTAAATTAATGAACTTGTGGTTGGTTGCTATGCTTCAAATATAGATGTTGCTTCAAAGAAGCTATCAATTCATAAACAAAGATGCCTTATTTAAGAGTGAATAGAAGAGGGAGCATAAAAATGAATGTAATGCTAAAGTCTACAAAGTGGAGTTGGGCTTCTCTTGCTATAAGTCTATTAATTCAATACAGGATCTATAATCTTTGTTTTATATTATTCTATTATCACAATGATAATTACTTTTTAAGTTACCATTATTCGTATTTGTTGTAGTAGTAGTAGCAGTATTGTTGTTAATGTTATTATTAGCAGTAGTATACACTTACATGCAGTTTACATATTATCATGTACATTTTTACCATCATAGTTTTTGTGGATTTACTGTTTCTGTGCATCACTGTCTCCCCCAGCCCCCTGTCTTGCTCCCCTTTTCTGTCTTGCCCTCTCACTCTCTAATTTTTCCCTCTCTCTGTCTCCATTTTTTACCCTCTCTCTCTCCCTTGCTCTTTCTCTCCCTTTTGACCTGACTGGTCTAGTCAGATGGCCACCCGCTTTTGAGTCTGGATCTGATCTGAAGTTTGTTAAAAAGTTTTTCTTCGCCACAGTTGCCAAGTGCTTGCTCATGTGGGAATCGCTCTCAATTGTTAAGTCTTCAAAAAAATGATTATAGAGCTTGAGCTTCTTAACATACTCTGAATGTAAAATATCTTGTGACGAGTTAAGTTGTGAGTTGTTGCTACACAAATTAAAACTGACTTGACTATAGATTGGCTTTCTTTAAACGGCATTTCTCCAGAGCTCAACAGTGCTTGGCGGTAAAACAGAGTAAAAATTAATTTAATAACAAGAAGATTTAAAAGTATACAAGAACAAAAGAGCATACAAATCAAACCAAACAAAATAAGAACATATTTCTATGACAACAGAAGTGAGTTTTAAGAGGGTTTTTTTTATAAGACAAACTAAGCTGGCTAGCCTGAGATAGTCAGACATGCAGATCAAGAGCTAAAAGGCATCAACTTAAAAAGCCACCAGGGTTAAAAGAGAAATCTCCCATATCTCCACTTGGATATCAAGTGACTCCAAATTTTATTCAAGCTTGAAAAACTATAGTAGACAGATTTGCTTTCTGGCAATTTTGCAGAACATTAAACCACAACTGGGCCATTCTCTTTGTATCAAATGACAGATAATCCATCAAAGAAACATGCATCAGCTTTTCAATGAAAGCATTGTGTGGATGTTGACTGTTTGCTCATTTTTATTACACTAATTTAGGAAGCTCATGACTGCAAGTCATCATGGTGGTAGAAAAAAGAAAACCCCACAGCAGCATTACTCTACATTATGTTTCTCATCATTACTGGGATGTTGTGTATCTCATTTATCTGCCTTGTTTACTCTGTATGCATCTTGTTAGTTTCCATGAACGTCATGTCAGTGTTCAGTTTGCTGGATAAATCATTATCTGAGTTTATTTTATATCTAATCTGCTGTGCTGTTGCTCTTTTCTGAACAGCTGGTGGATTTGTGTATGAACTTCGTTGTGACTCAAGGTTTGTGTTTGGAAGTTCTTCTTTCACACAATCTGACATGTTTGCTACTTAGTCATGCATCCCTGCAAATCACACTGGAGTTTAACAAGGACGGGTATGTGTCTAAAGATGTGTTTATGGGATAAAGGGTATTAAGATGTGCAAAAATTACGTGTGACCAGACTTGAGGTGAGAGCCAAGTCTAATGCCCAAAATCCAGAGAGAAGGAAAAAAGGAGGGGGCATAAGACTCTGAAATAACCCTGCTTTATCTGTAGTGCTGCATTAAGGATCAAAGAGCAAAGTTCACATACACTCAGACACATGCATCACATGCAAAATACACACAGCCTGGATGTCAGCAAACAGCTGTTAGTATGCAAATCATTTCAGCAAGTCTGTCAGGATATAATTCTCCCTGTAAGCTGAGTTTGTGCCTTACGTTTTATTGTTATTTTAAAGATTTAACTGCTGAAACTTTACACATCCTCATGTCTCTGTGGTGCCATGACATGAGAGATGTTCATCCATGTCCTCATCCAACCGCCAACCAAAGACACCACAGTTTGGAGAGGTGGGAATAAACAGGACACAAGTAAAGAGTGCTGGTGCTAGAATCAAAAAGTCAAATCAGGACAGAATGGAGTGTTTCCCGCCATACTTACTTCTTTGACCCTGAAATCATTAAACATGATCATTTTTGACAAAGACAGGATCAGTTTCTCAACACTAACCTCACTGACCTTCTCTAGTTAGCACAAAACTTAACAATCCTCATAGTTCTGTAATTGCTGAGTTTAAAACAACACTTAGCATGTACAAAACTTGTGTATTTTATTTGACCTGACCTTAAACCCAACTTTAACACTCAGGCTACTAGACAGAGGCCTGGCTTTTGTCTCTCTGGAACAAAACAAAGAATCAGAGTCCAACACGAAAGAGAGAAGTTGTTGAGCCGAGATGGAGTCCAGGCCATGAGTCAGGTCTCATTAATGACCGCTTTAGATGTTTCTGGGTGACACACAGGGCAACTGTGGGGGTTTGTGCGAGGACTTGGTGCTTTGAGGGAATCTACATCTAAATAGACCACTTTTAAAGTTTCCATTCATATTATGAAGGTCTTTAACATTTCCTCCTTGCACTTCTTTACACCAGAAAAGCAAAAAAAAGAAAGAAAAAGGAACACATGGTAAACTTTTTTTTTGACAGGATGTACAAATTATACTATAAACATATTTTATAGCATGACCTTCAAAACCACAGGTATTTACTTTTTCAGAATTTTGTGACAGGCCATCATGGCCCAAACCAAAAATGATTACATTAGCTGGCTTAGTCTGCATATGGAGTGAGACTTTAAGCTCTTTAATGAAGGGAGGGTAAGACTGATGCGTATAGATCAACAAACAAATGACTAACCTTCAATAGTCACTTTAAGGAAGTAATGCAGACTGCATGAAACACACAGCGTTGTCTAAAGCCATGGCCGCACAATGTGGTTCATTTAGTAAAACAAGCATGTCCAATCATGCAGTTCAGCAACTAAAACCAGCAAAGATATGAAGTCATTGGGGTAAACCCACAACAATGTTCACAGGCTAAATGCAACCAGTACAAATTTGAAGCTTATGTGGTCTTTAAGAGGGTCTGGCTATTACAGCAAAATGTTAATGAACTGGGTGAGACTCTTTTGGCTATAGAGTCATTACTGAACAAGACTCGAAGTCTAAAACTGAATTTTACCACCATTTCTCTGAGCAGACACTGTGGGATGGACTTCCAAATTATAAAAAGAGGTTTATGTGTGTGTGAACACAGCTGTATCTATTGCTGTTTTTATTCTTTTTGTTATTGTATTACACTGTATGAAAGACTGTCATTTAAATACTTTCATGATATTAACCCAAACCTGTGTAGTACAAGGATGAATATGTTACCTTGTACCTTGTAATGATAAATTGATACTTCAATAAAATGCTCTCAGACATCCATAAAGGAGACAATCAGTACTAAACACAAAACCCACAGTCCAACTTCCAATGAACAAGGCCTGATTTCAACAGTAAAATCCTCTTTGAGTTTCAAGGAAGAAAAATAATACTCAGTTTGAGACTCAACACAACAGTAGGGCAACAAAATCTAGCCAAGTGACAAGCTTAGTATTTCTCCAACAACTTTAGAGTTACCGTCCACAGTCTTATCAGTGTGCTGCTAATGGCTCCAGGGAATGTCCACACTAGTTTATGGAGTAGAGAGGAGAAAGATGGAGTATAATTCAATTCTGTAGAATGGAGGAACTATGAATTACAGACCCTCTGGCTTGTTGCAGGGTTGGCAAGCTTATCGACAGAAGGGCTGGGCTTTGAACACTTGTGAGTAACTTTAGATGCATTCATTTCCTGAATTCTTCAATATTCTGTGGGCCAGATGGGCTGCTTTGTTGAGCTAGATATGGCCTGTAGATGGCCAGTTCAGGAGGACTGGTCCACAGCAATGCTAGCACCTCTGTGAAGCTATACAAGCTGAAGTCAGCATGCCAACACTGACAATGTTTTTAAGAAATTTAGTAAGCATCATGCATGTTCACAACCTCAGTTTAGCATATGATAAAACAGTGAATACATTTATGGGTAATGTAAATGTTGTTAGTTGCGGAAATTTTACTCATGACCACCAATATCAGCTCCTAAGGGTGATGCAAGAGGAAATGTCAGGGGATCACCAAAGTCATTTTGGCTTGTAAACAGGCAGTACAAACTTTCAATGTATTTTAATAAATTCCTTATTAAAATACATGACAGAGATTTCTGTCCAAATATTTTTTAAAAAAAGGATTATTTTATAATGTGCCAAGCTGACCCCAACAACAAGAGGAATTCTTGTTTAGGGAGCTTGTGGGAGGCGACTCACAGTCTGGGAGTGAAGGTTTGCTTGAGAAGACCACATTAGTTGCAGAGAGATTTGGACTATTCTGATTTATTTGTGGTTTGAACTGCTTTTGCTTGTAGCAATGGTCCTGAAATGGATTGCTTAATGTGGAAAAAACAAATGTTCTTTCAATTTGACCTTTTATTACATTAGTGCTAAAGAGGTTGAGTTACAGAAAAACTCTTGAAAATACACCAACAATTAGTAAATTGTGCATTAATTCTTTGAGGGAATGAAAGAGCATTTAAACCACCAGTTACATGGAAACAAACTTTCATACTCATTCAGTCAAGAAACACAAGGAAAAAAAACTTTGATAGAGCACCACTTTAAAACAATGGATTTTCAGTATACATGTGTATCATTTAAAAGGGTGAAAATTACAAGAATGCACTCATCCAAATTGCATTTTGGCAACAGAAAGCGGAAACAAAATGCAGTTATACGGTATATCTGATATGGACATAAGCCATGTATGTGTATGCCAGTTGTAATGAAGCCTCCCTGCTGTCTGACCAACACCCAGCAGCCAATCACATGTTCACAGCAGCAGACGCTGCATGAGTAGTATAATGAATCAACACAGGAAGTGATTGTGGTCAAAATTTAAAAGTGACTTAAACTAAACCTCACATTATTAAAGCTTGCATTATGTTTTTGACCAGTGAAGCTCTGGTGTCCAGTAGGCATGCGTACAGCAGGCTCAAAATATAAGAATAATGTCTAGGGAGACTGGTAAACGTGTATTCAGATCAAGCACAGCTGTATTTTTGTATGTCTAAGTGTGGAAAATGAGTGAGAGAGTACCTCATCTGCAACAGATGAAGAGTGAATCTGAAAGCAAAAATGCATTTAAGAAGCCAAAAGTGTAATGATATCAGAGACCCCTGCAAAGAAACTTCAGAGCTGTAAATTCAGTCAAAATGATCAAATCCTGCTCAACTCCAGCTTTATATATTCCTGGAGGCCAAGTAAAAAAAAAAAATGCTTGTAAGCATTCCTTTTTATTCTAACCCTGCTTTTTTCTTTCTTATAAAGCCTGAGTTGGACTGTTTTCATCTGACCACATGCTCTACACTTCATTGTACTACATTTATGTGTTTTTTGAAGAAAAGCAAGAGAAACGAGAATGAGAATTAAGTGGGAATAAAAAGACACCCCAGCCTCTTTAATCTTTAAACAAAGAAAACAAAGACACAATCTCACACTTTTTAATATCCTGTGCACTGTATTTATACATCAAAGTACAAATTTGCAGATAACCAAATCCTTTTGTAAACTTCTATAGAGAGGACAGATCCAGGCCCCATCCCATTATCTGCCTTTGTGCCCCTCAGCTGCATGTTCTCGCCTAGGGATGGGGTTTTTTCACACTAATTCACTGAATTGACCAAATTTTAGGAAGGCCTTTTGGTATAACCCAGTACTAGTCACATCACAATAGTTTGGGTTATATTAACTTTTATTCTACTCACAAAACTGTTTCAATATGAATTTTATGAATTCTAGTTTTGGCAGCACTACCACAAACAGCACAACTACAGTCAGTGCCATTTTTCATCTCCGAGGTGATCCCAACAGAAGTAGTAGTAGTTTAAATGAAAATACCTCTTTTTAACCAAGATTAGATGAATACCCAAATAAAACAGATAAACATTAAACAAAAGACCACGAGGGTCTATTTAAACAGTCCAAAGTTGTTCATACAAACAAAATAAAATCATATCTTCTAAAATATTTGTTTCAATAGTAAATAGTTTTTGTTCCTTGATGTAGCAGAATGTAACAAAATGCAGACTACAGTGACTTTATGTTATTTTTAGTTTTGAAAACATATTTACTGTGATCACAAAAGTGTGAAAACAGAGTGTAAAGTCACAGAGGTTTGGTGGTTTAGTCTGAGTGAGAAAAGAGTTGATGATTTTGAAAGATGCGGTCTTTAAATACAAATGTGTAAGTCAACAAAAATTGTGATTGACAGTTTCATCACACTGACGTCTGTTGTAAAAGAAACGTGAAAACTATTAGTATTGTAGTGTAGAAAAATGCACCATTTGAAATCTCACTTTGCTCTCTATTGTCCATTGGTCTCTAATTCCTGCAGTTTGTTGTTTGTTGTACAATTACATTTATTTTCATATTCTTTTACTGTGAAGTAATGCAACTGTTTTTGAAAGTTGGTTTAAAATGTTGAAAATACTAATTGTAATGTATGATCTTTTTTTTTTAATAAAAGTTCAAACAAAAACAAAAAAACTAAAATATGCAAATGAGTTTGTGCTTCAGTAAACAACCGGCGGTTTTCTGCTACAGAAGTTACGGTCAACTTCAACTGTGTTACAAACAGCCACAGTTCTTCAGTTGCAGTCAGCTCCAGACAAGGCAATGGATCACAAAAACAATAAAACGAAGAAGGGCCAACAAAAAGAAGTTGCTAGTTAAGAAAGCACAGTGTCTCCTGCAGTCTTTGAGCATCTGCAAAAGGCCCTTGAGCAGGCTCAGGACGACAGCCACCGCGTCAAACAGGAGCTGAAGAAGTACAAAGAGTGTGCTCAGCAATTTAGCAGACTGGACAAAACCACGGACAAACTGCTACACAATGAAATTAACCTTGGGCAGAGAGAAACTGAGGTGGAAGATCTCAAGGAAAAAGTGGCCAAGGGAGAAGAAACCCTTAAGGAGAGAGAAAGCAGACTGATGCTGGTGGAGGGGGAATACCAGAAACTGGAGGATCTGTGCCTCTCACTGAAGAAGAAGACAGAAAAGAGAGGATGGCTCCTGAAAAAGTTGTTTGGGAGAAAAGATACTGGCATCAGTCAAGAGGAAAGAGAGGAAAAGGCCAGAAGAAAAATTCTAGAAAAAAGAAGAATAAAAAGAGAGAAAAAGAGGAGAAGAAAAAGGCTAAGGAGGAAAAGATAAAAAAGAAGAGATGGAGAAAAAGAAACTGAGATAAGGAAGACAAGAGAAAAGCAGAGGACGAGGAACAGAAGTCCTGTGATGGAGTCTGTGAGGCTGAGGAGCTGCTAGTCCTCAGGGCAGCACAGGGACTCGATGATAAGCCTCACAGTAACTCCTCTGCCTTGTTTCTGTGTGAAGTTTGTTCCTTTTCTTTATGCTTGAGTGGTTTTCTCCTGATGCTCAGGTTTCCCCATACAGCACAAAAACATTTACAGTACACTAATCTGGCCCCAAAACTTAAGAAATTACTTAAATAAAAATGAACAATTAAATAAAAATTCAAGCATATTGTGGCTGTTGGTGCTATGGTGGGTGTACGTAAAATCCGTACGAAATCTGTACATAAAAGAGAGAGGTTCAAAAATTGAGTCCAATTAGTGACAAATCAGAGGTTTAGTGTTTTGCTCAGACTTTAAATTGACGTGTGTAAGGCTGAGTCTCCACATGGTGTTTTTTCGGGCCAAAAAGCGCTGGCAGAGTGTTTGGTAGTGCTGGGATTAAGCGTTTATGCACTGAGAGGAAAAATCACTGGGTGTCAAGAAAAAAATAACACTACATGAGACTACTGTTTATGGGTCATTCTTTAACTATGGTCAAATGTGGTCTCAAAAATTTTAGAAAATCAAACACATATTTTAAGTAATATTTTGATATGTTTTGCTTATCCATTATGTGTAGAAACACATTCTGGTAGCTGTTGGGATGAAATTATTCAGATAATATATATTTTTTCTCATTTTAGTCGAACATTCAGAGGAAAGCATCATTTCCATCACACCACAATGTGTTTTAAAAACAAAATTATTTACAGAACTCATGTTTTCAAAACATTTCATGAAATTTCACACAAAAATGAGCCCAAATATATAAATGTATTTATCTTCAGGATTGTAAGAACAATATTTTGCCTTTGTTAAGATGACAAACACCTTTAAACCGTTTTATTGAAGTCTTTCAATGAAGTTCTTTCATCACACAAACATGAGTTTTCCAATCCCAGAAATGAATTGCAGCCATAGCTGCATGTTTTTCAAAACTACAAAATATTATGAGTGTGATTGTGTTATTTTTACAAATTTTATTTTACAAATTTTTACAAACGTGTGATGTGATGGAAATGACATTGCTTGATGGAAAAGAAAGCACATGTTGGAAATGACGTGACAACCAACATTGCTGAAATAGTTCTCTTTTATTATTAACAAAGTAACATCAGTCTTAACATTGTAACATTTAACTATTAATGCACATTTAGATGGTAGAAAATTGCTCCTTCCCTGCTCTCTATGTGCTAAAACCTACTTTGTGATAAAACAGTCTGTCTGCCATAAACTGGAGGTTTGCATGTATTTTACAGAGGCATGTGTCTCTGTCCTTGATTGTTGGTTTAATAATCCAGAAAGGTCGCCTTTTGCAAAACTCGCTGTAAGAGACTGCAACTTCAGGATGCTCCATTTTAAACTTCTGGTGAAGTGTTCTCATGGACTCAACTAGGAAGCGCTTTTGCATTTTTTTCTTGCTCTTTGTAACTGTCTCCTTCTTTCCTGTTGTTATTCTACTGTTATCATCGCGTTCCAGGAAAGATATTATTTTTTCTCCACTTCCTTGCTGATTTTGTTGCATTGGATTCTTCGGGTGTACTAGTTTGGTAGCCCTTGTCTTGTTTGTTTTCATCAGCTTAGGTGAGAACCCAATTTCCTTTCTGGCAAAGCCGAGCAGGCGGTATTTCTTCAGGAGCTTGCCAGCCACAACTTTAGAGATCACTTGCCGGTCTTTAGCAGTGTGCATATTTTGATATTTCTTTTTTATCTGTGAAATAATTGTGTTCTGAAACAGAAGAGTTCTTCTTAAATCTTTTGTTCTTTGCTTCATCTGTTGTTTGGTTTTGAGCTTTGGTGAGTTGGCCATTTCCATTTTCTTCTTAAGTCTGTCACATCTTTTCTTGTATTTCTCCACCTTCCACAAAGCATCATCAAGCTTCACAGTAGTTGCATAAAGGTCTCTGTAGACCTTTGCCCTAGTCTTTGCAACCTTTTTCCTCCCTCTTCTCTGTGCACAGTTATTATGTGCAGGAAGATGAGGTGTTTCAGGTGGGTCAGTGGAGCTGGAGAGCCATATTCTGGGTGAACAACCATGTCTTCTGGTGACTGTGGGGGTGTTGATCGAGCCATAAAATTCTCAACTGCAGCTAGTCTTTTTAACTTCTTGTGTCTGTTTTGTTGAGAAGTTCTCCATTGTCTTTGAACTTTTTTTTTCTCTCTGTGTATCATTTCTGTCAAAGATTTGACAACCCCTTGCTCTTTTTTTTTCAGGTATCTTCCTCTGTCTCTTTTTAGAAACTCATGGTATTTAACTGGATCTGATTTAAATCTTTCTCTGTATGCCTTCAATCTCTCTGCTGTGGTCTTTCCTGCCTTCCTAAAAGAACAGGTGTCACATTTAAGTATCTATTCTATTCGTGTAGTTTATGTACACCATATGAATTAGGTGATCAAGTGTTTTGTGTAATTATTTAAGTTAATATTATATTAACTTGATATAAGCCAAATAAAAAGCATTAATAACACCAGCATTGTCATTTCCATCACAACAAAAAAAATGATGGAAATGACTGTTGTGGAAATGACAATGTGTCACATGTTTTCAAAAATCAAAGTTTTTAAAAATTTATATTTTATATGAACCTTTATATATATATATGTTTACTAATGTGAAGCACTTTGTGACTACTGTTCTGTGAAAAGCGCTATACAAATAAATT
>JAPZDV010000001.1:5737396-5754430 GCA_029814665.1 Acanthurus lineatus
TTATTTTATTTTCTGGTCTTTAACCCACTCCTCAGTCGCTCCCTCTTCTCCACACACAGAATATTGGGCACATGTGCTCCACTCACATCCTCTCCTCACCTCCTGACCTACTGTCTCAGGGCACCTTCGTAGCATCTGTCATGTTATGTCTGAGCACAAGTAACATTTGGCTCTCTGCACCGCGACCGATTCCAACCATTTGGAGTTTCCCTTTGCCTTTTCGCATTTCCTTGAAAATCACATTAGATTAGACGCGCTCCAGCGGTTCATCCAGGGGTCTGCTCTTTGACAGCCTCCTCACACAGTATGTCGACCAGGAAACAATAAAGCTTAGACTTAACTCTATTATGGCTTTTGGCGTTGTGTGCTAATCTGACAGAGATTAGTGAAAGTGGGTTTACTTGTTTTGAGTTTAAATTAAATGCCGAAACAACCAGAAGCCTGTAAACTGGATGGATGTTGCCAAGATGTTTTTGAGTTTTTCGTGTCGCATTTATCTTCATAACTCTTCTATATTCTGTAAACTGTTATTTAGACATTTTGGTTGAAATTGACGAAATTAAAAATGAATATTCTTTTATTGCTCTTTACGAAGTTTTGCGCCACAATTTCAGACCGACCATTGTGAGCCACTTTGCTTAAACTTGATCAGACTTATGAATGAGGTTGACATGGCGTCATCAGGATAAAGCTGGTCATTCACAAAAGATCCGGATCCCCTGTTTAAGTTAATGACACTCACCTCGAGGTGTCCACTGCTAGCGTCGTCCTGATAGAGCTGGCACCGGATTCCCACAGGAAAGCAACACAGATAGCGCCAAATGGTAAAAGAGTCGCACCATAAAGTTGACCCATGTCCCCTCTGCGCTCCGGGACAGCTGATCCGTTCAAGTGAAAACGCCTTCACATCAGCAAAACGCCGAGGTTTTCATCTGTCAGTTACCCGCGCGGGTAGTAGGATCAAAATATCAGAAATCCTTGCCAAGTATCCCGCAGAGGTGACGCACATGGAGCCTGTGGGATAGAAAGTGCTGCGCTATGGGTCCGGAGCCCCGTCCCAACTTTACGCACTGAGGCAGAGACCCCTTGGAGAGCTACTGAGGGTTTTACAGCCCAGTGTGCTCTCACTAATCCCTCTGGATTTACATTCCTGCCTTCAAAGAGGAGACTTAAAGTCATTAGACATAAACTCACACACCCCTTTGGGGGTGATGATCGCATGATAATAATGATAATTAAAAAGTAATCGTCATTAATAATAATAATAATAATAATAATAATAATAATAATAATAATTTTCACTGACTTTCAAAACATCAGAGGCACTGGAGGGCGCTAGTGGACACTGTGACTTAAAAAAAGTTGATTAATGAGACCAGATTGTCTGATGTGAAATAAGAAAGTGTTATCTCTAGATTAAAGTCCATTCGGTTAAGAATTTGTAACAAAGTGTGTTTTTTTTAAATACACTAATGCACCGCAACTACTTACAAATCTGAAACAAAAAAGTCATCCAAAAAAAAGACTGAAATAAAAAAAATACAAAATTTATACAGAACTCAGTAAAAACATTTTCATAGAGGTGCTTTTTAAGAATTAATGCAAAGTTTTTAGATGTTACAAGTTCTGGATAAGTTCAAAATATATTTAGCTGGGAGGAGAAAAAAGATTAGCCATGTGTGGATTTTAAATAATGGGACAGCCAGACAGCTGCCATCCAATCTCTGAGGCTTAGTGTGTTGACACTGTAGCAGAAGATCCAAATTGTGTTTTGGCTCCGACCATCTTGGTGATTTATGCATCATTTGTTTGATAGATTGGAATTCAGGGCAGGGATTCGACAATGGGTGTGATGTGGTCTTTGCTAGAAACTTACACCGAATGAGCTGCAGCTGTCTGAGAGATTTTAGAAAGACTAGAGAAAAGCTCATTATAAGTATTCAAGCACAATGGATCGACGACTCTAAATCATATCTGAACATGAATTCTGTCAAAGTTTTCATTTCAGTTTTGACAGTTTCTGTTTTATTTTAGTCTGTTTTTCTGTCGAGCTTCTGTTGTAACTTCTCGTCTTGGTTTAATTTTTCTCCCTGTTTCTTTTTTCACCTGTTGCTCATCAGTTAATTGGTTTCCAATGAATTTAGTCCAGATGTTTTCTCTCTGTCATTTGTCAGTTCATCCTGTTTGAGCTTTTATCTTCATCTGGTCCTGCGTCCTGATCCTGTTGCTGTTCTTCAAGTCCTGCCTCTGCCTCTTGCTTCTGGTTTGTGGTTATTTCATTTTTGTATCCTCTTCTTTGTTTTTCAGATAACTTCCTGCTGTTCAATACATTTTCTTATTTAGCTTGTTTTTTTGTTTCTTTTACCTATTGTGATTGAGGTTTGGCCTTGGGATCCTTTTTTTTTAAATCTGAGAGAATTAGATGGGATGTTTAAACATAGAAACCTTTAAGACTCAGTGACATATAGATAAGGTGAGCACCAACTTTCAGTCTTTCCTCTTTGGCTCCAGAATGCATCATTTAACTTTTTAAAAGTTTTTTGAAAGCAATTTTGAATGTACCAACACTGATTTGGTCAGTGGGTTTACCTAGAGAATCTATTAGACAATACTCATGAGACAGAAATACAAATATGGGTGTCATCTGCATAATTATAATACAGAAAATGAATTGTTTTGGTCATATTTTGTTGAGGCAGGGATAAATATGTCCTAAGCAGCATCAAAGCCACAGTGCAATTATTTTGGATGTCTCACCTAGAGGTTGAGAGGCTTGGACCAAATTATCTCTAATATGTTGCCATCAAAAAACAAAAAAACAAACAAAAAAAAAACACAAAACACACACACACACACACTCTTGTATATTGCATCGGATGAGACAACGGTATATGGTTGATTTGTTAGTAGAATGTTTTCGGACCCACATGATCCAGGAAAGCATCAAGACTAGAAGGAGCCTAAAGGCAACAAAGGGCTAATCCCAAGCTCACACAGAAGGTGCCCAGTTCATGTATTTTCTAATCTCACAGGCTGTCAAATAAATAGCAAACAGCAAATAATTGACTGGGTATCACTGTCTCCTGATGTGCTGTTTACATGCACATGGGATAAAAAAACATGACAGTTCTATGCAAAGTATTTATACAAGTACATATTTGTTTGTGATTAGACTGTGCTTAAAATTTTGTTCTAAAACTCAAGTAAATAAACAAGAAAAACACAAGATAATGCTATTGCAGCGCACTCATCTGTCAACTTTAGTTTGTAACATAGACTTGAGGTGAGGGATGGAGAACTTCAAAATAGAAGATGAAAGAAGATAGGGATTGAAATATAGCCCCCATGTAGAGGTCTGTTTTATGTGCACAATCATTTTTTGTGTTTTTTTAAATCAAACTTGCAATCAAAGCCTGATTAATTGGGCTACAAGTTCGTCATAGACTTTTCAAGTTGAACTGCACATATGACTATTTGCTTAACCCAGTGCACTATGTAAAGGTTTGTGTTTTCAAATCATGATGAATTGCAATATATACATTAACATGTAGAATCAAGGAAATAAATGAACTCCTGTGAGCCATGTTAACTGTTCATTTTATTTTCTTTTTATTAGTCCTGAAGGAATATTTGTCTTTCCTTCTACAGGTCCTTCATATTACTGCAGAATGTAAGAATCAGCATTGGCTGCGAAGATGCTGTATCTTTATTCCACTCCTTGACATGTGGCTAATATAAAATAACATTTAAACAAATGAGAGCCTCCCCTGCATGAGAGGTTGAATGAAACTGGAGACATTTTACAGCATTGCTCAACATTTTCCACTAAAAATACCTGATAAGAAAAAACTACAGTAATCCTATAATAAATTTTAGAGGCATGTTACTCAAAAATAACACAAATTATGATGTACAGTATACTGATGTTATATGAGATTTAGAAATTACATAAAATCAGTATACTGTACATCATCATTTCATGATATCACTCACACAACTTAATCCCCTGTCTGAATGAAGATACTTTAGGGGATGATGTTATAAATGTTGTGAGTTTTATTCAGGCTGCTTTTGTTGCCAGTTTGAGATTCTGTGGGCAGTTTATAATGATTAGAGAAGAAACAGGGTTATTCCTTTGTGGAGCAACTCTGACCATAAGTCACCTCAGTGGAAAGCACGGTGCAGTGGTCAGTGGACAGTCAGGCAATGTTAGGTAACTCTGTGCTCAGAAGTCTCCTCCACTGTCTTTTCCCCTGGTGGGGTTCTTGGCCACCATTCAATAAAAACAGCTGGTTTTATTCACCACAAATGAATCATGCACTCACTTACACTCATACTGTATACATGCATGCACACGGTAACTTGGTCTAGCACATCAAATTAAACTGCACAGTCTCCTTTGGCTCCCTTCCCGCTAGAATCAAACAAATTCATAAAATATATAAAGCAACATTATTAAAGAACCGCAGCAAAAGGCAGCTGTTGAAATGGCAGTCTCTGCTTCATTATTACGACCACACAGGCCATGGTTTCTCTTGTTCCCACGAAGGAGAGTCTCCTTTCTCGGTTTACTTTGGTTGTGGTTTTTATTTGTGTTTGTCTATCTGCATATAAGCAGGCTTAGGGAAATGTGTTTTTCATTAGGTGCTGGGGCCACATTCTGCATCGTTACCGGCTCCTTGTCATTCATGGGTAAAACTGCCCAATTCTAAAACACATAAAAGCAAATATATTTTTTCCTTAACATCCCATAAGAGTTAGAGGGAGGTTAACTTGTGGAATATAACATGCATGGTTTTGTTGCTTGTTACCTCATTAAATCTGAATACACATCATGCATTTACCTCTGAATCTTTAGCATTACTTGAAATGTGTCATGCTTGAGCATGTTTACAAGCATGCCAACTAATTACTAATGAGCTAATATAACATCTAAATTGACAGTACTTTAAGACATGCACAGTCTATACAGATCTGATGAGGATATGTTCATACATGTATGCCAGTGACTAAAACACTAAGCAGAAATGCGAATGTCAGAATTCATTCACTTGGACTGAGACCACACATGTGACAGTTAAAAATAAGCCATTTTCTTAAGCGTTCCTCTCATTCAGTTATTCTGTAAAGAGTCAGTTGCTTTTCAATGGACTGAGGGATACAATAAGATCCAGAAGCATAAAAAAAAAACATAGGAGGAGACAAAAGTTTAAAAATATAATGAACATGAAATTTAACTGGCGACCACTTGCCGAAAAACTGATGGTGTAACTGAAATGATGCAGTAGTGAGTCAGGGAGTTTAGTCTTTGACTGATCCCTTGCCTTGCTTTCAGTAACAAATACAAACAAAAGTCAAGTGCTGTTTGGCAAAAAGTCACATAAATTGTTTGAGAGAGTCTGCTTAAGTGGCTTATTTTAGCAACGTTTGCCTACGAACACGCTGGCAATCAATGACATACCCACAACAATGAGCAAGAATGGGGGCAGTGTTGTGCAATTTCTCTACTTCAAGTGGACCTTCACAATTAAAAGACAAACTTCTTGATTGAAAAGTAAACATGCTTATGTTTTGTCTTTACATAAAAGCAGAATCAAACAAGAATCAGTCCAGACCAGAATGTCTAACTTGTGTCATATCAAATGCAAAATTGATAATGAAATCACATTTTGTTTTAGCTGTTCATCATCAATTTGTGTGCCAACAAACATGCACAAGCACAACTGTCTGCAGTGGAGACAAAGACATCTACAAAGGCATTTCTAAAGCCAACAAGGCTTTTCAAAGAGCTGACCATGTAACACTGACTTTGATTATTGAGATATAATCTCATACTTTGATGTACCCTCAATGCAGGTTTTAAGCAACATCACCCCTTCAATGGCTCAAATGACTTCAGGAGTACTTGAAGGATGTGTTGTCTCCGTTTTTTTGCCTTTCATTAGCTTCAAGAGCACAGAACCTTTATGATACCATCTGTGTTGGGTACAGGAGTGACATTAGCCTCTCCAGAAGCCCTGTCTCATAATCTTGTCTCTCAGACAAGTCCATGCAAGTGGTTGTTCAGAATATGAGCATTAAATGGTGTAACTTTGAATGGCATGAGGAGGCAGCAGTTAAAAATTCCTTGCGTGGGAAACATGTTGGTGTTTTTGAGAACACATGTACACCAGTAGATGGCCTCTTTAAAGCTAGTTTAGATCATCGAACAGGGTTCTGCTTCAGAGTAACAATCTTTTAGCTTTGGCAGTCACAATAGCATTAAAACTTTCCCTGTTAAGATCAATAATCTATAAATCCACTTAAGTAAGCTTGGGTAAACTATAGAACACACTATAAAGAAGAAGAAGAAGAAGAAGAAGAAGAAGAAGAAGAAGAAGAAGAAGCTTCTTGGAAAGAATCAAGTTTTTCTTCACCCTTTTTGCTCTTCACTTGTCTTTTTTCTCTCTCTGCCTTTTCTCTATCTTTCCATCTTTCTCTTCTAACAACCCTCTTTCTTCACTGTTTTTACTCCTTTCATTAAAGTGTTAAATAAGTATTCAGATCTTTCACTTGAGTAAAAGTGCTGACACAACATTGCACAAGTTTTCTCATAATAAAATGTTATACCCTGCAGACATTGCACAATGTGAGAAGATATGAAAGTGCGCACACTTTTGGCATTTCTTGGTATTTAACTCTGTGAACACCTGCAACGAAATAAAGCTGATTTCAAAGACGCTCTCATAATCTTACACAGGTAGTAAAACTGATTGAGTAACTGTTTCCTCATGATACTTTGTCCTTAAAATCCATTATGACAGCCTTAGACTTTCCAGTCTCTATGTTGGCAAAAAGTTTAAATCTCCCTTTCCTGATAAACATAGTTCAAGTATCTTGACCCCATTTCAGAGAGCTTCGCTGAGATAACTTATTTTTATAAGTGTAGTCAGAAGACAAATGGATCTCTGCAACATGTCAATCTGTGTTTTAATTCATAACTGTAGTCAGTCTGCCTTCAGCAACACTCCCATTGAACACTGTTGTATAAAGATGTATGAAGCAACGTGGCCAAAGTTTGCTCGTCTTTTAGCTAGAAATGTTGGTGCAATTCTGTTTTTATTGTATTTGTGTTGCTGAGGGAGTTTCAGAAATATGAGTGTTGCGTGCTTCTCTTATCACAGTAAACACCTGACTGTCTAAGTCAAAATAACACAGATGCAATCCATGAGAGTCAGAACAGATCTTGTGGGAAGAAAACCTCTTTTGTAATTCCACTTACATTGCACAACTCAAATCTTTCGATGGTGGTGGCGTGTGTGTGTGTGTGTTTAGCAGAGACAAAAGTTAATAAATTGACATTTGGTTGAACTTTGGACAAATGCTCTGGCTTGCTTTTTAGCTTCTTTCCTTTATCATTTCTGACATCTTGTTGGTTTTATTAGAACAGACAGCAGCTGGTTTAGCTGAACCTGTTCTTAAACAGCCACAGAATATTCCTTTATGCCTTCATCAGGTCTCATTGTTACATGTCAGTAGGAGTTGCTGTACATGTGTCGTAAATGTACGTGTTACAGTACATTCTTTCACTGACATGAACTTGGGGCCCATGCCCCACTGGGACAAGGTATAAACCTGTGTAAACACAGCAGCATCACCTCTTATTGTTTCATGAAACTCAAACTGGAAAAAGTAGATTTCTGCCCTGCTTATAAAAAGCTCCAGAGATGTGGTACAGCCAATGGAAAAGTATTTTGTCAGTTTACTTTGCAAAGGTTTTGTCCTTCAGATCTGACTTGAAGTTTGAGAACCAGGCCTCTGTCAGGAAATATTTCCACTGCAGGTTAGCTGTGTTGTGTAAAGGTGAAATACATAAATGAATCATTCAGCCAAATTTCCAAGAACTATCAAACTATTTCAGTTTTTTAGTTTCCTATTTGTCTGCAGTTTATCAAGCACTGTGAATCATAAAATCCTGCATCCTGTCTTTCGCCTGCATCACCCCTGTGAATCAAAGTTGTGGTTATCAAGAGGCAGGTTTCCAAGTTCTATTATTGTGAGATGCACATGCACACAGAGGACAGGAAACAAGGGATAGGCCGATTATTGGCCGGGCCGATTATCGGCGCCAATATTTGGCATTTTGACGCATATCGGCATCTGCCTTTATTTTTTAATCTGATAAGAGATCAATTTAAAACTGGTTTAGTTTGCAACACAGCCATGTCCGGTGAAATCTACAAAGACTGTTTTGTTCCAACCTGCAAGAGTGAGAGTTTGGATAATGTGTCAGTAGCTGCAGTAACATGCCCAGTTTTTTCATTCTGATTGAGGGTTTTAAGTCAACTGTTAGCACAGGATGTGAGTTAATGCAGTGACGTGCCACTGCAGTTAACTGGAACTATTGCGAAAAGAGATAAATACATCATGCATTCCTTGTTTAATTGCATTTTTTTTCTTTTTTCTCATTTTTTTTTAGAATATGTTGCTAATTCCTAATTTCCCAACATCTAGACATCCAGTAATGTTCAGTTCTCTCAGAGTTTGTATCAAAAAATAAATCTCCACAGAGGTCTGGCTCAGCTTTCAAGCCTTCATGATGCTGGGCGTACATACAGAAGGAACAAAGCCAAGTAATGGCCAGGCATATTGACTGATTTGTGGAAAGGTTTAAACTAAACCTCTGCAACCAATTATATTTCAGTTTGGGCCTTTGAGCTCATTCTGTTTAAGCTTTTAAACTGACTAGAATCATAATTTTGACTGCTACATACCTCTGACAAGTTGCTTCATTTCTAAATCATTTAAAAAACATAAATAGATATGATCTAAACAGTCATGACATATTGCTATAGTGTTTTCTGCCTTCCTGCTCTGCATGCGTCCTCAGCTGTTTGTATATGTTTTTCACTGTGAAATACAATCCAAGCTAAAACAATGTATAATGTGCCTGCATAAAGTATTGACAGAGAAATTATACAAATTCACTTGGCTGTTTGTTCTAACCTCTACACAATCATCTCATCTTTCAGAATAAATAGCCTCAATCAAAAGCTAATTTTCATCTAAAGTTTTTGTTCTCACACAACTCCTCTCATGTGAATTCACGCTACTCTTTTGCCCTCTTTTTAATGTCTGTCACCCTAACTGCACCCACACAAGCTCTTATGATCTGGAGTTTGTAGGAGACTATGAAAGGGTTTATTTTGTTCTCACAGGTGCCTCCAGCAGTCAGCAGCTGAAAACACAGACTCTCACAAGCAAGTCCGGCTATGACATGACTCAGACCTGAACACATGTTGACCAGTGCAGCACTGCAGCCATGTGTTGAAGCTGTGTCAACTGTGATGGATTTTGCTCAGCTCGGCAGATGGTGTAAAAAAATAAAAGTATCCAGCATAAGGAGAAAAAACAACAATAGAAAGGATGATTCTGGGCAGATTCAAAGCCTGGGAGTTGGGTTATCCCAGGTGACATGCTACTTGACACTGAGCTGTGATGTAATGTGAACAAAAATGCTGCAAAGTTGTACTAAACTTAGCTAGTTTTCACCAATTTTTGCTGCTCTTAAATGCCTAAGTAGTTTTTCTTTGTAAAGGATGTTGTTACATTTTCAACAGCAGCAGAAACATTTTGCAGCATTTTGTTCACCAAAGTTTTTACACTAAGTGAATTTAACAGACTACTGGTGGTTGCCTCATAGTAAGGATACGGACATGATAGAGTGAATTTTGTTAGTTTGTCATTTTCATGGCACACAGACGTGTAACAGAGTGAATGGTGTGTATTGACATTGATGAGTTTTTGTAGTTTGCCCTTCCATTACAAATGACAGCATCATTACAGAAACCTGGGATTGTATTGTATCGCAAGGAACTAAAAGGTTAGAACATGAATTCACAGAGATAAAAACAACAAAGAAGCCTTAAGTTGTAAATAAAACTTAGAGTTATTGAGGTAAAATACCTTTGGAAATGGTTGCAAAAGCACAGGTACTCCGTATACTCAGTACTTAGCAGTATGAGTTCTTTTTTAAAATATTAGGAGGGCATTTTTTATTAAGTAAAAAAAAGGTCCCCTGTCCCATGGGTGACCTTCTTCAGACATGCCATTGGTGCATATTGTAAAAGTGTAAGCGTTTATGCTGGCTTTGTGGGAGGTTGTGTTTTGTAATAAATGAAAAGCTGTGTAAACTGATTCGCATGAGTTAACCATCAACCGCATCTTAATGGGTCAGACCAGGGGGGGAATCCCACTGCAGTGGCACAGCCAAGCAGGGGGAGCTCACACTTTGTGTGTGTTCAGTGATCGCTTTAATGGGGTACAAACAGTGGCCATGTCTGGAATTCCTGCCAATGCGGTCAAGACCTCCTCGGACAGGGGGGATTATAAGCTGTGGGAGAGGGACAGACCGTCTTTCCCCACACACCGGGCAGGTCCTGTGGTCAGACCTGCAGATCAGCAACATCAGAGGGAAAAGGGTCTGTGGCTTTTTTTAGGTGCTGCCCTCGACAGTTTTACCACATATGCAGGCTTAAGACATTTACAAAGACCCCCTGACTGACCCACAATATTAATACTGGAGATTGGGGGTGAAGGAAAACACTGGCTCTTGCTTCTTCACATTAGGGTCTTCATAATGAAGTTGTCCTTTACAGGAAAAGTTAAATATGACTTAATAGCACTTAAGGACTTTCAAAAGTCCATGACCACGGTGACTGTATGCTTGCAGTGAATTTCCAGCTTGTCACAGTGGGAATCAGAGCCCAGTGCCTGGCAGTGATCTACCACCTCAGCTAAATGGGACCACATGCAAACAAAAGTCTGATATATGACAGTGAAAAAGTGTGCATAATTGGACCTCTATTCCCCCAGCTCGCTATTAATTTACACCCTGCCTGCATGAAGAGGGGGACTAAATGGGTAAAATGTGTAAATCTCTTCAGTGAAACTGCAACTTAAACAGCTCTGAAACAATAATGTGGAACCCTTGTCATGAATCAGGCTGCACACACAGCTGTGTAGTCTGAGACAAATGTTTCTGTGTGCAGTCAGTCACACTCGGAGATGGTGGCAGAACACACACAATGGAAAAGGCAGGAGTTTTCATCATTATGTTCACACTCAAGAGACATATATAATGTCTTAACTGACTTTTGAGGTGACGTTGCCCCAAAGGGAACATAGACAGGGCGACTAATGGGGCCAATTTTTCTCTCAGAAATGGCACACTAAGCCAAAGCGAGGGTCTGCTCTCTGTCCACTCAGCAGCAGGCTTCCCAAGTTAATCTCCGTGCTTTAATTGAACGGACAGCGTGCTTCCTAGGAACCCAGAGCTAATCAAATCAACAAGATGAATAATGATGACAGGCAGCTCTAATTAGAGTTGCACACTAAATTTTATTCCCTGTATGTGAGGTCTCACTAACACACACTGTTAGCATGCACCATGTATGTGTGAGTGAAAAATAACTGGCATTGGTTTCACACTATCAAAGTGACATAAAAGGAAAATGAAGAATGGAAAACATGAAATATGACAAGCAGTGAGCGCACAAAGTGTGTGATGAGGTAAAAACCACATAGAGAAAGGTTGGAGCTTTGCAACATAATGACACTCAAATTGTCTTTTTTTCTTTTTGCTCTGTAGAAATGACTTCTTAAGGCAAAGCTCTGGACAACAGGCAAGGCTGCTTGAAAAAAAAAGATTCATGGCACTCTTTTTAAACAATTTACTTTTTAGTCTTTGGGTTACAGGACAGTGTCAAAGGCGTTAAATGAATCATGAGTCATTTGTGTTTAAGTTAAGGTCAAGTTTAAGGTCTTCTGATCTTATCAAGTTGAGTAAAAAATGATCCAATTTATGACTAAACACTGACTCAAGTTAAAGTCATGTGTCTCTGGTCCACACCACTGTCCTTTACTGCTAAAATGCAGCAGTGTAACAGCATAAAACACAAACTACTGTTACACTCACAAGCTCCTTTTTTAGTGAAAACTCCAGAGATCACTTTCCTAAAAAATCTCTCTTAAAATTAAGCTTTTTAACTGCTGTTGTTTTGCAGCACTTTTTTTTTTTGCCAGTCTAGGAAACAAGACACACAAACTGAATTTCCATCAGTTGAAACCTTAAGTCCTGGCCAACTACTACAGTCTAAACATATTCAGTGAAGCAACTAACAACAACTGTCAATATTGCAAAAGTTGGTAAATAGAAAGTCTGAGTTAACGTTTTCTATCCTCGAACATACAGACATCAGTCGTAACTGTCTCTCTAATCACAACAGGGTGTCTGTTTTAAATATGGCTTTACAGCCCATATTAAAATCAACACAGGTTTCCTGGTTACAGCACGATGAAGCATGACAACCATTTTCTTGTTTTTAAAGCAACACTGGCTCTGTTTATGAGGAGCTCTAACTATGACTGAAACACGTCTTTGGCCAATCAAACTGTTTGGTTGAAACTACCTGTTGTTTTACAGTTTCCTTTTACCGGCTTTGCCGAAAGAATATCCATGCTGCAGATACAGACAGAACTGCAGTGTTCCCATGGTCACTGACCTAAATGAAAAGCCGTCTTCCATCGTTCTCTATAAGGACAACAAGGCACTTGTCTCTGCAGACTTAAAGGTCAAACTGACGGTCCAAATGAGACATATGTGATGCCATATAAACAAATACGGAGCAAACTGGACTTCAGGCAACAAATAAATTCTGTAGTCTTAAACATCGAAGGCTTTCTTCTACAGGACAAGCAGTTTGGAAATGATGTAGTGTGATGAAAATGATGAAGTAGGGATTTTAAAACTGTAAAGATATCAGTGAAAAGAAGCAGATGGGTACAGCAAGTTAAAATTTTGTGGTTAAACCCTCAGTCTGCTTCGTGTAAATGTTTGGCTTCATTATTTGTCTGTCTTTACTTTCCTTGTAAATTTGGAGTTTGGAAAGGTCGTCATCGTGGTAAAATGCAGAACGCAAGTACCAAGGAAATTGTGTCACTAACAAACAATGATTTGAGCAAGCGAGGGTGAATAAAACATTCTGTCTGTTAATCAAAGCCATGATGAGCACCAAATGGTCTACTACAGACAGCAAGGAGTAGAGGTCTGCAAAACAGTATAATTGTCCTCCTAACTCTCTCCCTTTGAAGTGAGACAGGCAAAACAAACATGGATACTAGCGCGAATACTCTTACAGTGTGAGACATCACCAAGTTACATTCATGTTTTCTTCCATTTCAAGTGCAAACCGCACAGGCAGCAGAGGTACAAACATGTTGTTATACACAGCTCTGAGTTCTACATGTTGGCTGTTTTCATTCAGGAAAAAGATACATTCTAATAGATGGAATTCAGTCTTTGCTTGCCAATGGCAAAAACTGTTCAGTCTGTCTTAAGTTTTGGTTCTCCGAAACATCAGACACACTAACAACACTGACTTGTATTAGTGCATAGTTTGTCACTAAAGAATTGTTCTGACATTCCTTTAAGAAATGTCAGGGGGATTAAAGGGGGATTTATATCTATACAGTCACTGTTACTGGTGTCTTGTCATTATTGACACAGCATCTTTGCCGGTGAAGAACGTTTTTGATGTTAGAAAGCAGAAAAAGTGAGGAAACAGACATTTTTTTCAGTCCTGTCTAACTGGGATCTGAGAGCGAATTCTCACATGAGGACTTATGTGTGAAGTTAATTACAAAGACATTACAGACGGGGCGTTTTGCAAGTGTAAAGCCCCCTTTATTAGAAACAGACAGCTGTGTGTATGTGTGTCAAAGTTTATAACTTTATCTGCATTTGTTGAATATCTAAGTGTGTGTGTATATATACAAATATGTGTGTGCATGTGAGTATGTCTGCAACTGAATAGGCACATCTGTGTGGTCTTTATCCCTGTGCAGCCCGACGTTCACCTCCCACCGTGATATGGAGCAAAGGCAAAGGAGGGTTGGCAGGCAACAGAGGGGTTAATAGGATCTGGGACAGACCCTGTCAGGTCTGTAGGAATACAGCCATGACAACAGACACAAAGTCAGTCACACTTTGTGCCTGATTGAGCCAGAACAATTTAAAATCAGCTTTTTTCCTTTGACTTATAAGCATTCTGTGTCATACGTTATTGTGTGACACAGAAACAGTCTCTGGATCTGAGACTCCTAATTAAGAACTCACTCATCATAATGACCTTAATTTGAAACAGCATCCAGGAGGGATAGCATGCAATTCATTATAAGCTCTTACAAACTTCATCTTTCACTGCTTAAAGAGTATCAATAAGAATGTTTTTTGCTTCTCCTATCTTTCAGTCCATATGTAACACATTCGAAACTCTCAGAACTGACCTTCTATGCATCAGAAGTTTGAGCCCTAAACGTTTCCTGTAACATCATTGTCACATAATCATCTGACTTTCATTACTGGTTTACTCCTATTTGTTTATTTCCGCTGGCAGACGAACAGAGGCGAGGTGACGCAGAGTCGCCAGAGTTTGCTGGCTGGGAGTGGTGAGTGGTGGAGCGAGCTGTCAGGGCTGACTACAGCAGCTTGGCTGAGGGAAGAACACGGCCCACACTGCCATAAATACTGTATGTCAATACAGAAATATGTATGTCAATACTTTCTTCAATAGTGAATTGTCCAACAGAGCATAGAATGCCATTAACTGATCCTCACTGAAGATTTTACTGCATTTCTGATTCTTAAGTTGCTTTGAATGTAGTTGGTAGATCCTGATCCTGATCCTGATCCTGGAGGAAACAGCATTGTGTTTAGTGTGATGTACAGTACAACCTCTACCATGGTTCCCAAGAACAAAGCATCTCACCACAGTATGCTGCTATGGAGCTGCTTCGTGGGAGTTTTAAATTGTATGTGTAGTATTGAGTCTGTATGTGAGAAGAAGTAATGCCACAGTGTCACAATGTTCTATTAAGAGCTCTGCCTTCACTTTCTACATGTAAACCCATACAAGACTACTTGTTTTTCTTCACTCAGCACATTTCAGGCAAAAACCAGAGCGTACGAACCTTTGAGTGTGAGTCACAGACCCCATTTTTTTTTTATTCTTATTGTTTCTCTTATGAGAGAGGAAATCTTAAAAACAAAGCTCTGGTTCATGAAATGTGGTCCTTCGATGGCCTAAAGTTCTCCAGAGGTTAAAACACCACTAATAACACCCTTTCACAGCATCCTCAAAACTCGTCAAAGGCTGAAAAATGTGGTTCGTGCAGAAGGGCTTGTCGGCAAACAACAATGGAGATGGTTTGAACCAAAACGAGTCTCATGTGTTTTTGCTTAACGTTGCCTGGCTCATTGTTTACACAGAGCAGAGAGAGACACACTGAGTCCAGCTGCTCCAGAACATTTGGGTCTTGCAGTCTTTAACACATCTTCACTGTTGCCCTCCTCCAAAACACACACGCACACACACACACACACACGCACACACACACACACACAAACACACAGCTGCAGTCATGCACCCTGCTGTCCCACCGAATGCACAGCAGGGACAGTTTGCTGTGATGGAGATATCTGTATAAATGTGCTGTGCAGAATGTAAAAGTTGTATTATTTCCAGCACTTTCTGTTGTATCATCAGCTTCAGGTAACAGTTTTGGCATAAAAGTCAAAAGGTGAATTCTTCTCTTTGACACTCTTTCATATGACAAATAGTGCAGAATTTTAAGGAGAGGAAAACTGCTTGAAAATGAGGAGAACTGGCAGGTTCAGAGGGTCGGAAGGGTTTTGTATTTTTTCCTTTTGCTGAAGGGAGGTTAGTGTTACCTTTTAAGAGAGCGTTAGGATCATTTAACCTTTTCCTCCTTCCTGATTTATTGTTTACTCTTAAACATTTCAGGTTACAACAAAATCTGATCCATTTCACATTTATTTTAATATGTGAATTCAGCGGCAGAAACAGTGATAGTTCCAAGCGTTTATTTACCAGCTTCTGATTAAAAAAAGTCACTGGAATATGAAAAATACAAACCATATTGTCTGAGACCCCTCCCCCGCACCATTGATTTGTTTACAGTCCTGCATGCCATCATTAAATGTATTTTCTGCACTGTACAGTTTCTGTTTGTGTGGAACTTGAAGAACACATGTTTTTGCGAAAGTTAACATGCTTACATGTTTTCTCTGCCTGTTTCTCGCTTAAACACTCCCAGCAACCTGAACCCTGTCTTCTTCGATCCAGCTGGCATTTGATCCAGTGCCGACAGCCTCGAGACCTCTGACCGTGCTGTGGCTTCAGGACCCAAAGGAACCTGAGCCGGAGGGGTTAAAGTTCTGAGTTGGCACAAGGGGGCGTGAAAGCTGGTCTAATTCTGACAGATCGTTCATTAATCATGGTCACAGAGAGCTGTAATAAAAGCAAAGAGGCAGATCTGATCCCAGCTATGGTTCTTTAATCCTCCACCAGGTCTGTAGTGAGCTCCAGATGTGAGGGCTGACATTGGAAATCACCCACACACACTCACACACAAACACAAAGGGGTCCGTGCACACTCATTGTCTTGCACGCATCATCCACATGCATTCACACACACAAGGGATTTCATAAAATCATGTGCAGGTTTTGGCCTTCAAAGACAGAAAGCCAGGGTGTGTTTGTTTTGACATAATGGAGCTCAAATGTGGGATTATTGCATTACTGAGGTGGAGACAGCAGCTTTCACCTGGAGACGCAGAGCGTCAGCCAGGCCTTTGAGGCTATTTGCCTCACAATTATTTACGCATTTTGTGTGTTTGTGTGTGTGTGTGTTTTTGTGCGTAGGTGTGTGTGTGAACAGCAGTGTCATGTTTTCCAGGATTAGTGTGGTTTAGTTAGCTTCAGCCTGTAGATGCTTTACCTCAGGGATCCACAGGAGGGCAACATGCAAGCAGCTTAGGTAGAAATTATGGTCAAAGTTTGATACTGCAGTTCTCAAAGTCTGTACAGGAAATCTAATGTCAAATAAGGTCATCATAAATTATATACACATTTATATTACTGTAAACATTGAAAATGAATATTTTATTTGTAAATTATATGTATATGTATTATA
>JAPZDV010000001.1:5767798-5782281 GCA_029814665.1 Acanthurus lineatus
TGGTCTTAAACTTTTGATCAGCTGACGAACAGCCTATTTCAGTTTAATGGTTGTTTGCAATAAATTGCTTACTCAAACTTTTTTGTCTCACTCCCATTTCTTCTTTTTGCATTTTGAAGCACTACTTAAAACCTTCTTGAGATCCAACAGTGTAAAATGTAAATTCTTGCATTTTTTCAATTGGTCTTAAAATTTTGATCAGGAGTGTATGTATAAGTGTACATATACAGACACACACTAAATAAATGGCTAAATCACCATCCACTATCTCAGCTATTTCCCTCAAGAACATCATTAAATGGTTCAGTTGGCCAGCCTGCACTTTGATATGATTGTTGAGTTTAAAAAAAAAATTCTGAGTGAAACAAAGCTCCATTGTTAAAATTCTTTTGTCTCTAACAAATCAATTAATCAATCTAACATTCGCCATATCGTTCTGCATCCCGGTCCAACTCAACCCTAAAAGTCCAAGTAGCCCTGGTGGATAAATGAGCCATGAATGTCTGTACTTTCATATTGATGTTTAGATATGTCACTGTGAAAGTTAAAACTTTGACGCGATAAAACAGACTTAAGGATAAATTTGACTAGATCAATTACAACAAGGCTTATCAATAAGTGCAACAAATGGGAGACAGTATGATCAGTTTAGCAATAATTTAGCTGAACAGCTGAACAAGAACCAAACAAACCTCCTCACCCAAACCGCCAGGTCTATAATCCAACCAACCATATTTGATGCCCAGATAAATGTTTATAAAATATAATTCAGTTTTTATATTTAAAAGCTGTAATCTTTAGTTTAATCAATGGCCTTTCTGGTCTCTTCTGGCTTCAGTGGTTATCAGTATACTCTTCAAACTTGCAGCTTTGTGAAATTATTTATTGTTATTTTATTTTATGTTATTATTATTTAATAAACAACAATGCTAATCAATATGGAGAAAATTTAAGTCCATATTATTTATCATATCGCCCAGTCCTGCTTACATATACAAAATTTTGTACAATGTGATTATATCACTTGCTTATCGGATGCTCTCTGTTCTTCACAAACCTTTTTCTTAATGTAGAGGCTAAAATGAGAAGATTGAAGTTACCTGACCACCATGCACCTGTACGGATTCTTCTGGATGGAGGGGCAGACACTGGCACAACTGTTGGACAAAAGCATCTGATTTCATTCAACTTTAAAAATCCTCCAGCGGTAGTGAACATCTCTGACTGTGTTTGATTCAATATCTCAGGCCCTAAGTATAAATCCAAAATCTGCAATGAAATTACTGTATGAATTTATATTAAAGTGGTAAAAGTGGTTCATTTTTTTTTACAGACTCCTGTAACAAGAACGGTCTCATGGGAACAGTGCAACAAGGAACCGCAAAGAGTGAGCACTTGCTTTATTATTATTTCATCAGTAACATCAGAGCTGTTGGTAAGTTGGTCACATCTGATCAAAATATCCCAAACACACTTTTTCCTCTTATTTAGGATTGCAACTATAACATCACTGTGGTCCACGCGAGGGAAGAATCTGACAGCATGTTTGTGTGTGGGACAGACAACAAGAGGACCGTGTGCTGTGACGTGGTAGGACCCTGCAGCAACGCACATTTCTGCAAAGTCATAGCGGCTGCCTGTGCTCATTGTGGCCAGTCACATCAAGTTGTTTTTTGCTTATAAGGAACTAAATTATGAATTGTCTCAAGACGCTTCTCATGAAGAGCAGCTCTAGACCATACTGTATGATTCACAGAGACTAAATCACACCGGTAGTGGTAAGGAGATGCTGGTTGGGTTTAGAGAGAGAGAGAGAGAGAGAGAGAGAGAGAGAGATGCACAGCAACTGTAATGGTTAAAAGCCTGTTCAACCTTTAGGCCTATTCTTAAATAGGGAAAAGGGTGTCTGCCTCTCAAACGAAGCTAGCTAAAGGCTCTGGCTCCAACTCAACTTTTAGACACTTTGAGAAACTCTGAAGCCTGCAACATGAGACGGCAGTGTTCCAGCGGGTTAACAGGGTACTAGCACTTTAAAACATGATGGTGCCTAACCATTAAACACTTTGTTGGCAAGAAGAAGGATTTAAATCGTAGTTTTGATTTTTTAAGCAGCCACTAAAGATAGAAGGTAATATGAGAGATCTCTTATCCCCATACTTGCAAGCAAACATGCTGCAGCATTCTGGATCTGCTGAAGAGTATTTTTAGTGCAGCCAGATAATGAGGAACTGCAATAGTTCAGCCTGGAAGTAACAAAGACAGACTAGTATGGACTGATTTTTCTGCAGTGGGGTGGAATGCCTGATTTTTGTCATATAATCAGAGTGAAAAGGGTCAGTCTTTGAAATTTGTTTAATGTGAGACTTCATGGACCATATCAGTCAAAGATATTTCAAGGATTTCTTTAAGTGTTGCTTGAGGGTGAGGTAATGCCATCTGCGGAACTTAAATCATTAGGGGATTTTAAGGTGCTTAAGGTTAAGTACTCTAAATTCAGTTCTGTCTGAGTGTTGTAGGAGAAAATGCAGGTCATTAAGGTCTTTACATCTTTAAAATTCTTAATGTTAAGTTAACTGACTGGCTTAATTTGGTTTTATTGAATAATTTTGGGTACTATCTGCATATGTAAGGAATGCCACTCCTTGTGTTTATTCAAACCAATCCTCTGTTGCAAGAAATATAAATGAATTGCAGCCCAGCATAATCAAGATTTTCTTGGATGAATCTATCAGGTGGAAAGACATAAAATGCATAAGCTTCCATGAATTGAGCATACTGAACCACCGACTTACATTTGTGTTATTCCTGTTGAAGTGAGGGAACAGAGATGGATATTTTAAGACCTGCTATTTTTTCTTTGTAGATTTTGTCAGAGCAGTCGCCTACATGCAGGCTGTCTGAAAAATTAAGGAAAATACAAGAAAGCATAGGAACATTTGCCATAAAGGAAGGGGAACCGTCTGTGTTTGTGGGTGAGTTTCTGCACAAACAGGATTTTTTGTTATTGAGTCACCAGTAATGACTTTCATAATGTTGCGCGTTTGCTAAACATAAACGCTCTTTGTAACACTATTAACTTCCTTTGCGCGTCTTAACACTTTAATGACTCTGCTATTTTTTCTTCTTTACTGTCACTCATAATAAGATTGGATGGATGCTTCCTGCTTGTTTCTGCTCATCCATTCAGACTCTAGTTCCTCCATCTGACAAAGCTGATGCTCTCTGTAAACCAAAAGCACAGTAATGCTGCCCTTTACCTTTTAAAAACCGTGATTATTTACACTGTCTGTGCAGAATCAAAAAGAGGTGCAGACCTCTACATCACATACTCTGGATCTGGAGAGTATGTTGGCATCCAGAGGTTCGGGAGTGGGCGAGTGGGACCACCAAATAAACGTGAAGGTATTTTAAAGGAAACAGACTGGTTTTCTGTGAAGAAATGAGAAGTTTCCTTTTTAGATATTGTTCCCTTGAACATTCATATGTCCTAATGTAATAGTGACAAATGATTGCTTTGTTTTCTTCTGCCTGCAGAGCAGCATTATGTAGGTTTGATGCTCAGCGAACAAGATGATCCCCTGCAGAACAGAGTTTATGCCTTCTACAAAGAGAAAAACAGTGACAGAAGCATGTACAGTGAAATGTGGCTTCCTTTTGTGAGCCAGGTTTGCACGGTAAGGCTTGAAAAACTAAGAAATAATGATAAATATCTCTCAAAAATAAGCTATATCATACAAATAAGCACATTTTTTTAGAATAAGATATGTGCCAAAAAGTCCTTGCACTAATTCTACATATGCATAATTGAAGAGTTTTTCTATGTGCACTGCTTGTAGGCAGATATTGGTGGTCCCAAGAACACCTTGCAGTTTACCTGGACATCCCATATGAATGCCAGACTCTTCTGTGGACATCCTCACAGCAAACAGCACTTCTCTGAGCTGATAGATGTGGCTATTGTGCATGAAGACCGGTGGCAGGATACAAAGGTTTACGCACTCTTCAGAAATGAATGGTAGGACTCCTTTATCATTAATGCAACTACTAATGGCAGAATGAATTTAGTAAAGCTTTCACTAAGTTGGAATAAATAAAATTATCTCAAACATTAAGTACAGTGTGAACACTCAAGCATAATAACTGGAACTTACCTAATCAAATATTATGTCCTATTCAAAATTATTATCCAAACTTGACTGGTGACTTATTTTTCAAAGTTATTTGACTTGGATTCTTTCCAGCATCATGAGACAGAAGTCAGCCACAGTGATGACTGATGAAAAATAGAATGACTTGTCTGTGGTGTTGTCCTTATAGGAAACAGCAGGCAAGTCACCTGATAGTTAAACTAGGCCAAAGTATGCAAACACAAACTATCATGTGATGAGAATAAATACAAGTGGTTGTTTTTTGACACAGTAAGGCATCAGCTGGCAAAACAAACCACTGTAGATGATTCTGTCTCTGCTTTTAGTCTAAAGTCAGTCAGACAAAACTCTTGGGTATTGCATTATTTTTAACACTTGTTTTAGCTTCCTCTCATTGTTTTTTTGAGTAAAGTTGAATGCAGTTCTCCTTTCTATACTAAGTACCTCCTGATAAGCAGTTTCTGTTGCTGTTTTTACCGTCATTGCTGAAATCTCTATTAGCCCCTCAGCAGTTTCTTGTTGCTGCAGATGTCTCCATGTGACCTCTGTGTCTTTCTGCAGGAATATGAGTGCTGTGTGTGTCTACTCTATAGAGGATATCAGCAACGTCTTCCAAACTTCCCCATTTAAAGGCACCCAAGACAACAGGCCTAGAGAGGTACATGTCTTGATTGATTTGAGATAGAAACAGAAACAACTTATCAGTTTCAAAATGACTACTGTCTTAAATATGGCTGCTATCTTTCAAACCATATGCTTAAATAAAAGGACAAAGTAGAAGATATAACTAACCCTGAGCAATCGAGATCACTCCCATACAGTCTTATTATTAATCAATCTACATTTTGACATGTTGAAACGTACCTTTTCAAATTTCTTAAACTCTTAGACTCAAGTTTTCAAATTACACCCTTTGCATATTTTCTATTAGCTTCTACAGTTCTTCCTTCAGGCCCTAAAATACCAAATCACTCACCTTTAATTGTTCCTTTTGTCCTTTAATCCACTTTTGTGTAAAATTCCCCACCTTTAACCCCAAACCCTCCACCATAGCATCCTTGGTTTTAATGCTAGTGTGCCACAATTGCTATCATACACTGCCTTTGTGAGAAAAATCAGCACGTGTAAATACAGTAACTTAAACAGTCACTTGGTGTGCAACCAAAACCAAACCATATTCTTTTATCCACAGTGTGTTTCAGACAGCACAGCAATTTCTTTAGGAACCCTAAAGATAATCGAGAAGACGTCAGAGATGGAGGACTGGGTCCGTCCTGTGAACAAAACTGGCCCACTTCTCTTTAATCACCACATCTACACTCAAATCTACATTGACAATAACCAGAACAGGAAGAGCAATCAGCACCCAGTTTTGTTTCTGACTCTTAGTAAGTAATTTGGAAACTAAGCAAGTGAGAAGTTGATGTGTGCTTTGTTCTGTGTAAATATTTGTGAGGGTGATTACATCCGCAGGTTTCTTTTAATAAGTTTGTTATGCTGGGAGAGACCCATTCAAACAATGTTATTTAAAGAAGCAGGACAATTTTAGTTTACACAAAGATATTTAAAGAGAACTCAGCACTGCTGTACTAAAACTAGTATCTGGTATCTGGGTGGAAACCCCATTGGGTGGAAACCCTACGGACGCGTGCAGCAGCTCAACACTGAGAGCAGAACTGATTATCTATGCCTGGGAAAATGTGAAAGTTTGTGGTAAAACCCACTGAGGTGTGTACAGTATGTTGTAGATGTTGTCACATCAAAAAATCCAATTTGAATCCTTTATTTGAAAGAGATTAAGCTTGGCCTCTTAAGAGTTATGTACTCATTAAAAGGGAAAAAGCCACTTTTTGTTTTGCTTTTTCATGTTTTTTTCATGGCTTTGACTGAACTCTAGTAAAGAGAAGACATCCGTTGTTAGTCTCACAATAAGTTTTTGTTATATATTGCTACTGTTCCTGGAGTTGAAATTCTTTAGACCTTTATACTATTTGGAAACAGACAAAACTGTGTCTATAATTCTTTATCTGACTGCTAGAAGCCTCTGGGACTTTTTTGTTTTTGTTTGAGGTTTTTTGTCGCTTTCCAGAAAAGAAATGTGGATCTATCTTATGTGTTATGACTTGATCACATAAAGTATGTAATATGTCATTGCATTCTGTTTGCACTTGAGACTTGATGATTGTTGATATTAAAACAAGATAAAAGGATGTGGCCACTGAGTAAAAGTTGACTCAGTTCCTGTGCAGTCACAGTTGACTTCCTGTCAGTACTGCAACAGCTAAGGTTGGGTTGAGCTATCTTATCAGTTTATCATGTCAAATGTACTCTACAAGTAACCATCATGAACTTTGTTTTCTCCACTTTGTAATATTCAAAAGGATTCAGTATTGCATTGCCTGCAGTAGTTAATGGAGGTTTAAGCATGTTTTAAAGGAGACATTTTCTCTACGAATGATCTTTAATCTTCCTCATTTTTTCCTATAAAACTATTTGAAAGACTTTGCTGGAGGAGTCATATGAGGTGATGAAACCTGTGATATGGGCGTGGGTGGGGGTTTGGTCTGTGTGCTCATACAAGCTTGAGTATTGAGTCATCCCTCCTTCCTCTTGTTGTGTCTTTAAACAGATAATGGGGGGATTCATAAAGTGGTTAAGAGTGAGAGTCACGGCTCAGTAATAGCAGAGTTCCATCCTTTCAACCACACAAACCACGTCCCCAGCATCGTCCTTAACCCTTCCTCTGTGAGTAACAACACTCCCTACACAACTGTTCACTCAACCTACACAAAAGGAGGTGTGTGACGGAGTATGAAAGAGTGTGATTCACATAGCAAGAAAAGTTATGGCAAGTTTGAAGATGATGTGTAAAGGAAAATATACCGGCAAAAAGCAAGTGTTTTGTCTAAGCTTCTCATTAAGAAGTAAATGTTGACTGACAAATGTAATTGCAATAGAATTATGACAACATTTGCATTTACAATGTGGCACTAACAATAATATCAATTGAAACTGATAAGGAAATACTGAACAGTTTTATGAGATGGTCTGGTACAGTTAGAGAATGTCTGTACTGTGTCATTGCAGAAGAAGCTGTATGTAAGCTCTGGAAGTGAGCTGGTCCAAATGGATGCGGCAAACTGTGCCCAGTATGGAGACAGCTGTGAGGATTGCATCTTGGCCAGAGATCCCTACTGCAGCTGGAAAAACCAGCGCTGCACCCCTGATGAAAAGTAAGACCACAAATCATTATTTCATGGTCAGCATAAAGGACTGCAGCTTGTATTACACTGCACAACACTTTGATGTATAATGAGGCATATATAAACATAGGTATAAATGTGGACATACATTTTACATTGTCGTATACATTGTTGTATGCTGCTCACACATATACGAAAAAAAACACTAGATGTGGATTCATTCATAAAAACATCCTCTATAGCACAAATAATGAACAAAAACTCTATAGGGAGTCCTAAATTCACATGAAAGTAAATGATAACTTCAGACCCAACACTTCAGTGAGTACGTGGTATCATAATAGCCACATGTTGGTTTCGCAAGCATAGTGTCAGTAGATCAATTAAGTTATTCACTGTCATCTGCACTTGCTAAAGAGTCATCACTTGCATTACGGAACAGCTCTGATAATGATGGCGTAAATCATGTTTCTTACATAATTCAATACTCAAACCAATACTGACTGCTGGTTATGGCGTAATTACTCTTGCAACGGTACAGCTGACCTGCGTAGAAACCTCCCCTTGCTCTGTCAACCATTACACGGTGACATATAGAATAATGCTTCCTTTTTCCATTTATATTACTTAGTTTTACTTATCTTAGTACTCATCTTACCTGCTGATACTGAATATAGATGAGAAGAACAGAAATGATTATTCAGCTTTGCCTGGTTTTAGAAAGGTTTTATTAATATTTTCAATTTTGAATATAGTTAGATCTTACATAAACTTTGTTATAATAACACCACAACTGAAAAACTCAAGAGATACCTTTTTCCAGGCTTAATTTCTGACAGTACATTTTATTTCTTGCTCTTTCCAAACATTAAGAATTACCTCCTAAATTCTGCCTCAGAATTATTTAAGACTATTCATCTAAACTAGATCTGTGATTCCTTCTCACACTCCACAGAGGAAACAGAATATGTGTGAGCTGAAAGCATAATAATAATAACAATGAAGTTGTAATGTGAACTAAATTGGTTCCTCAGTGATAAGGTTTGGCACAGAGTATAACTGTAATTGGTTTAGGCTGAACAGCAGTCATGTGACTTCTCGCTTTAAGGAAGTTTCCTTGTGCGTGATGTTTTTTTATTGCTATGAAGTACAGTGACTAAGAAAAAAATTTTTGGAAAGACTTTGTTAATAGTATCATATAAGATATGACTAATGGGATATTTTTCACATTAAAACAACTCTTATCTATCAGGAAATGTAAATAAAAAACAACCCTGTACTACTCTCCCATCATATACTTGACATGATGGTGTTGTCATAGCCTGAAAATGTTATTATTTTGAGAACTTTCCTTGCAATAATGAATATTTACTGTCATTACAATGACGTTCCTCTTTTCTGATACTTTTAGAGTTTTCTCACATTGCAACTGTGCTTCCAAACAAAGTACATTACAAATGAGGCCTTTTGAGAACTGTACAGATCATGTACTGCTTTTATTAAACACTCACTTACAGAGTTTTGGTCAAGCACAGAGTTTCAAACCACAGTCTGATTACAAGTTGAGCTACATATCACAGAGTATTTTCATTTTAAACAGGAAGCAGTTTGTAAATGCAAAGGTCTTTTCTCAGAGCATGTCAAAGTGAACTATAATTAGATTTCACAGAATGTGTCGGTAGCATGTAGGTAAACCACCCGTTCCTACATCACCTACATACTGAAACACAGCCACTACAACTCCTCTGACACCCCCGAGGCACACACACCTCTGCACTCATTGCCACATCTCCACGTTCCACAGCACACAGCACAGACATTTACACATGCACACACACTTTCTTTGATGTGGCTGAAGACTTTGTTACAGGCATCAGTTGGAGTATCTATCGTCTCTGTAGGGTGGAAATGATTGTGGTATTAGTAATGCATTCTGATGGGCTGCCTGACTGATTTTTGTACACTGATTCATGGTGACTGGCAGTTCATCTGCAGTGATGGAGTGCAGACTCTCCCATTGAGCAGTAAAAGACAGTAGTAGATTTGTTTTCAAAGATGTGGATCCTTGGGAATTCTGGTGAAAACTTCTCAAAAACTCCAAAATTATGGGAACCCACATAATGACTGATTACATAAAACAACACCGTATTTGGATGACTGTAATTGTTAGATCATATCAGTTTCATATTTATTGTTTTACTTTAGTTTTGAAAAAAATGAGTAACAGTCTCAAAGTAATCAGATTTAACATGATATGTTATTACTCATTTATATATGTATGACCTAAAATGACCTTAAATGATCTGGGGGGAGGAAACACTGGTAGGTGTATAGTGTCTTGAGGTTTGGAGGGAAATGAGAGTAAAAGCAATCTTCAAATACATTTCCTTAACTTTGTAATCATAACTGTAACTTATAGCTGCTGGTCTTCTGCTCTGCATGTTCACAAGGGTTTATTGAGCTGCTGTTGCCTTTGCAGTGTTGACACAATTCTTCCACAATTCTAATAAAGCACTAGTAGTTTGAATCAAGGGTGAACATGTGTTGTGACAGCTGTATGCTCATTTGAACCACTGGGTTAAGTCCTCTGCATTGGCATCAGTTTAAATGTCAGGTGCACTTGCATGAGCTGGCAGGAAACCCCTTTATTCGTGCTTAAGGCTAACTCAGAAACCCTTTCCTTTGACAGTGGCCCAATGCAGGATGTGGCCACAGGAGATCATGCCATCTGCAAGTCGACCAATGCAAAAGGTATGACAATATTAATGACTACTGCATGAAAAGGCCAATCTCTTTTGTATAATGCCATTAAATAGTAATAAGTTTGACATACATTTTATAACCTGTTTTGAAACAAATATTTGCTCTGTTCTTGATTGTTTTGAATGAGTTCACAGGGCTGTTAGTCTTTCATATGTAATAAGCTTCAATGGTAATAATGGGGTCAGATTAACAGGTGCTCTCTGTGGTTTAACATAACGACACTATGCCCTTATTTCATGCAGCTGCATGTGCAGCCCAAAAGCAGCTAATCGACAGCGTGGCTGGATGTGTAATAACTTTTAAAACATACTTACACTTAGGTGTCAGCCTCACACAGTTGAATCCTTCAGCAAACTGTAAAATAAAGTTTACCATTTGCAGTTTTTCTTTAAGCAAATTTACATTTTAGTGAAACACAGTTGTCTATTTAAAGGCCACGCAGTGATTATCCTAGATATAATTTTTTCATCATTTAAAGGAGTAGTGGGTAATGGTTCTTCCCAGATTTAGATTAGATGCTTGATGCCACTCCCAAGTCCATATGCTAATTATGGAGCTAATACTGCAACTAATTAAATGTCAAAGTGTTTCTCTGAAACTACTGAAACATCAACTACTGTTCATAGTTTAAATGAGGATTTGTGCCTACAAAATGTCAGCGAGCCCCCTCCCTTCTTACATCCACACACACATCTGTTTTCATTGAACTATTCCCTGAATCAATTACTAAACACACGAATATGTAGTGGTTACAGATAAAACATATCTGACACATTTAGTACCATAATCTGCATGATCTGAAATCCCATTAACTTTTGAGGGCCGTCTTATTTTTTACTTTTAAGCCTTTTTCTCTTCATTGACTGAATGGGTGCTGACTACCAATGCAACTATGTGCTTTTTTGGAGACATAAGATTACATAGCAAATAGGTTTTTTTAATCTCCTCTTATCTCACATCCTCAGAAACACACCAAGGTGGTTTCAGATCTGGATCTGAGTCAAACTATGTGGCTGTTTTTGGAACTGAGAGCAGTGCACCTTCCGGTTTTAATAATGGCTGCTTATGTTCAATTAACAAACCTTTTCAAGTCCTGATAACAAGTTGTATTTACTCAGACTCTATTTGAGGAAATTTTGTTTTGTTGTTCTCCCTCAGACTGCTTTAGTTCATGTTCCTGTCAGCTCTTTTCTTCCCATGGTTTCATTTTGATTAAGAAATGTAGACATAATATTATTAGAAAAAAAGTGTGTGCAAATATTGATTCAAAGTAGATGTAGCTGTTTTATCACTGATTTACATGTTTCATTAACTACCTCATTTGGTGCACTAAGGCAGTAACTGCCAGGTTAGAGAGTGGTGTGCAGTTGTCAATGCTGCCTGCTAGGATTAGCATTTAAATTTAGGACAAATTAAGACATCAGGAAACCTTGATGCTTTCAGAAACCTCAGTGAATCACAGAATTGAGGCAGAGCAGTCATAGGACATCAGAGGGAAAGCCAGAGGTCATTTTTCTTCATTAAATATGACCCAGTTTCTCCCAAATTACTGTTTTGTGAGACGTAGTGAGGTTCATTGTTAAGTTTCAGTTTCTAAACCGCGGCCCGCGGCTCAAAGTTACATAGCGCAGTAACAAGCTACAGGAGGGCCGAGGGGCTTAGGCAGAGAGCCCAGCCAACCTGTTACACCGCAATTGAGCAGTTTAGCAGTCTTCCATCCTGTGGTGACTAGCAATTTACCATCAACTCCTCTTTGATGTCCTCAAGAAGAGGTCGTTTTATTGGCTCAGATGAGGCTCCTGTGGACAGCCAGGCTTTTGATCATCGTCTATTTATGAGGCTCAAAATTGGGATCATGTGCACTGGACTCCCCTGCTCTCTTTAACCATCTTTAAGTTGCTACATGATATGAATGTGTTGCTGAAGCATATTTACAATTGATATGATACTTATCCGATTTCCTTTACTATGATTGGTCATCTTTGAGTTAGTTTATTTGCCTGACTGTACGGCCATCCCACTTTTCTGTTCTACCAAAACATTAGAACTTTTCCATGAGCAACTTTGAAAAGCTCAATGTAAGACAATTTCCACTGGTTCACCATCAGGAACATACATCCTCTGGGCTTGCTCTTTGCTGAAAAAGGATTCATGCACTTTGCCAAGAGGCTTTCCATGCTGTAATTGGAAAAAGAAACATGACAGGTTGAACAAGGTGAAAAAAGAAAACAAATATTAGTCTTGGAGTTAAAACAAAAACCATCTTGTGTTCTTTCTCAGCTTCCAAATATTCCACTGATACACATGAAGACAAGAATGTGAAAAGCATCAGACTTCCCTCTCAGTCCAAGTATTTTCTCCGGTGCCCAGTGTCCTCCCATCACGCTCAGTATACCTGGCATCATCCTAAATATCATCCTCAAGGCTCCACATCTTGCAGCTCAAAGGAGCAACAGTGCCTTCTTCTGATTGACAGCATGGGTCCCGAGCAGGTGGGAACTTATACTTGTGAATCTGAGGAGATGGGCTACAAAAAAGTCCTAGCACAGTACAAACTGGAGATGGAGAACAGAGCAGCTGGCCATTCATCAGGCCTGCTCGTCTGGGTTTGTCTAATGGCTGTTCTCATCAAGAATTTGTACTGTTAGTCATCAGTAAATATGAGTTATGATCACAAATTTTTAAGACTTTTCCAGTTGCGCAAAACAGAGGTCTGCACGGTTATGTGCATTTAGCAGTTGCAAGCAAAAACTCTCATAGGTTACCATTACAAATTGCATTGCTTGGTGGTTATCAGCAGCTGAGTTACATGTGTTTTTGTTACAACTGCTCTGTTGTCATACAGTGCTTGGCATTGAAAACTTTGAAAATTGAAAATATTGGGGAATATTCTATTTTCAAATAAAAAAATGTAATTTTACTAACAAAAAATTTTAACTGCACATTTGGAACTTTAAACACCTTGAGACAACAGTGTCATTTTTTTTAGTGCAATAGAAATCAAAACAGATGCTACCAGCAGTTATTTTCTATGCTATTTAAACAGCCCCAGCCATTCAATGCATGTTTTTGAAAGAATATAATGAAAAATATTGTGTGTAAAAGCTTCAATGTTTCTCTTTAACATATATATTGCACTGGATGTTTATTCTCAGCTGCACACAAACAGCATAAACGTGCACTTTTATTCAATAATGTTGCAATAAGTGGTTAGCATGATGTAAGTTAAACATTTCAATTTTTATTATTTTACTATTTATTCCATCCATAAACCAATCTTGATGCAAGACTGCACGCAACTAGCAATAGCAAGGCATGGTGCATCACATTTTCTGTTTACACTGGGATGCATGCACTGAGCCAAAAGAAAGTCAAATTTAGAAAAAAAAGATATCATATGTCCATGTTTACATGTGTTTTATTTAAGAAAATAATGGATAATATTATAAAATGAACCTGTTCATTAATTTTTTAAAAATCATTACAGCCCTCTGGGGTTTATATCACCAGATTATTTGTCATTTGAATTCTTACGAAAGACTTCCAGTAATTGTTTTACATCCTTTTCCTGAGCTGTGAAATTTTCATCTGATGAACGTGAAATACCTCTCTAGCTGGACTTTCCTTTCCTGCACACTACCTCAGACTTGCTTGGGGCGTTGCAACATACAGAAAATTGTACAGTTTGTTAAGACTTTCCTGTTTGTCAGGTTAAAGGTTAAGGTTAAGAAAAACTGTTTTTATCGGCAATGTCTAATTTTGATCAGTTAAGTGTGAATTTTACAGAGAAAACATAATTTACTCCTTAGCACAGCTGCATAGTAAATAGTTGCATGTTAAGACTTAAATTTCAAAAGTAGAATGGTTAGATTTTTCAGAAAAATATATCTATATATATTTTTCTTTTTTTTTTTTTTTAGTTAAAAAGCTCGTTATATTTTGTTTCTTTGCATTTTTTCATCATGCAGGAATGCCTTTGTTGGTTTGTATGATTGCTTTTTACTTGCATATTTTCTATTGGACCTGCACAAAGTGTGTATTTAGGTAAGAGATAAATGCCCGACGAGGTGTCCGATTATCAGGAACTATGATGGAGGCCTTCGCCATTTCTGATAATTGGACACTTCGAAGGGCATTATCCCGCTTATACCATGGTCACTTTCTAAAGAGAATAATTCATTGGACAATGATTTTATATGTTATGCGTTTTGCGGTCAAAATGGGAATTTTTAATATGCAACAACTCAACAACCACTCAGTTTCTCTATACTCCTGAGAGCTTGATCTGAATTATCATTACTACCATTACGATCCTATAAGGTGTTCTTTTTTATACACATAGATAGATAGATAGATAGATAGATAGATA
>JAPZDV010000001.1:5786619-5845801 GCA_029814665.1 Acanthurus lineatus
ACACACACACACACACACACACACACACACACACACACACACACACACACACACACACACACACACACACTCACTCATTTAGATGCGCAGGCTTGCAGGCACGACACATCTCATGCTCATCCATGCAGCAAGTCAGGCGGCAGGAGCCTTGAGGTTAGTGAGGTGACAGAAGAGTTGTTAGACTGAACCAGAGATGAGAGAGGCGAGTACATGGCCAACCCTCAAAACTTTCTGCTCATTAAAAAATGAACAAAGAAGTGGCCTTTAACAGCAAAAGACCACTGTGGCTGTAATAAACAGCTACGAGAGAACAAAATGGAAGCTAATGCTGAGGAGAACTTCACCTACTTGAGTTCAATTTTAAAAAAATTAAAAGTCCTCAGTTTGAGCAAGTGCCTCCCTCCTTTGATATTATTATGAGACACTGGCGCCATCTGGAGTATCCTTGATGGTACTACAAGTTTAAGTGAATGTGGTTTACATAGTAAAACTACAACCACCTACTGTGAATACTGAACCTGCTTGCAAACACACACACACACACACAAACATACAAAGGCAGTGAAGCTACACTATCAAACAGTCTTTGCTTCAACTAAGCAAATGCAACCGAAAGCTCGAACTTAGAAACGAAAAAATGTTTCAGTAACACAGCCTAAATGATTAAGCTGTTACTAAAACAAGGTCCACCAGGAAGAAAAAAAAAAAACAAAACACAAATAAATAGCAAAACTCAGTTGTTAACGCAATATCATGAACGACAACTGGTGTCTAAAGTCTGATTGAATTACTTACCAAAATAAAAAGTGATTACTCTCCAAAGGATTAAGCTTGAAGAGAAAGACATTTTCTCAGCCAGTCGAGTGGTGAAACCTGCACTGGCCGGATCTCACCAGCAACTACTTACTTTAAGGCAGCATCTACAGTTCTCACCTTTATAAAATACAGTTATGTGTCATACAGGGTTCTGGAGGGTACACCAAAACCACTTCCTGCACTGTCCTCAAAGCCCTCAATGCCTCAACTGTGATCTACACTGCAAAACGTCTGCAAAACCCAACACATAATGGCTACAATACAGTCTAATAAAAGCAACAAGGCTGCCCACCTCGGATCACACTGGGCTTAAAGAGGTTTCTAACAGTTAAAATGCCTCACATTCAACACAGATAAAGCTAGAAAATTCATTTTCATTCACTGTGGTATTTCAAAATGTTAAAAATTTACATTAAAGGGAGAAAAATACCTTACAATTAGAGGGAAAATCCAGCTGTTTCTGGATTATTAGGTTTTGGGTGCTTTAATAAAAGGCCAGATTAAAAGGGCTTCAACTTTATGTTGTGTTAAACAGCCCATTTATGATAATTAAATTAAGGAGACAGCTCAGGAAAGCCATAAAATCTGGGGCTGTTGTTCCAAAAATCTTAAATACCTTGTAACAAAAAAAGTCTATCTGTACATGTCATGTATTTAGATTTTCCTTGTTTAAAATCAATTAAACCAGTTTTAAATTAACTTATTTTCACTGTTAACTTTCCAATAATCAATCATGTCATAAAACAGGGGAATTCACCTCACCTCACTAAAAGATATATTTACTTGATTTAGAAACAAACTTAGATGCAACAATTCTAAAATAGAGCGTGCACTGCCTTGCTCTGCACCTTTGCAGGTGTGGGCAGGATTGTACGAGGGATCAATTAAGAGAAGCAACCTGGCTAGTCTTTGGTATCTAGCTGTGCAATAACCAGAGGCTTAGGTGAACCAGAAGATTAGGGTATTAAAACACTGGCCACGTGATTGTACACATGCATATCATTTTGCCGCTGTCGTGAAAGAAGAGGCGTTAACTGCGACTCAGGTGCTCGCAGTCTATTTAAGGTTAACACGGTCGTTTGTTTTGAAATTCTTTTGACCCCTGCGACCTTGAAACCTCTTAACAATCCTACAAATCTACATGTGTCAGTGAGGAACTAACTATTCTTTTCCTCTTCCCTGAAAAAAAAAATGCAGATATATCACTCTTCTCAGACAACAACTTGAGGAACCCAAAAAGAGAAAGAAAAGAAAAAAAAAAGAAAAAGAAAAAAGGAAGCAAGCATAAAACAAGTTCTACTAGTAAATACAGGAGGGGAGAGATAGCAAGCCCATGTTTATCCCCAAAAACCACCAGCAGTGTGTCAGTACTTTCATGTCAGTTTCAGTTCAGGTAGGATTTCCATCAAGTCCTGTTGGCTTCTCAGCCGTATGAGGTATGTAGTGTAACTCTCCTTTTGAGAGAGTCTGATGAGGTAATCTTGAACAGTCATGTAGACTCATGCATTCTTCAGGTATGAATCCTTTTTTTTCTCTTCCTTAAATTAACAGTGATTCCATGCAGTTGTCACATTGTTTCCTGAGAGAGACACCCTCCAGAGCAGAGAGGCCAGTGTGAGGTCTGAGAACTATGGGTATGCAAGGACGCCGTCAGATTGACCTTCAGCTCTGCGGCTGCAGTCGAAGGAAGGAACAAAATGGGAGGACAACTACGTCAAAACTGATTTGTGGCTACCTCTCTGTAACATAGAAAGGAGCTGGGGTGGAGAGATGAGCTCGGGCTCTGCTAGGCCTGTCGTGGGTGGATTAGTGTTGCTTATCCCCCAACTTTGTGCGCTACGTGCTTAGAGACAGCTTGTGCGGACCTGCAATAAGTTGAATTTTAAGTGGACAAAAAATACTTTGCATTGCAAGTGAACGTTTACATTTTGGTGAAATCATGTCCATATTTAGGAAGTTTGTATTCATCGTTCAATCTCCAGCCGTGACAAGAGACTTGACATAAGCTGAACTGAGGGCGGACTTATGTAATTAACTTTTCAATATGCTGATCCACAGCATCTGATCATTCACCAGTCTGAGTTCAGAAAGAGTCCACAGTGTGTTTAAGAAACCTGAGTGGCCTGGGTTGGAGGCCTGTCACTGAGGTGGGTGCTCTGTACATGAGGTTCCACTGGTGAGAGTTACCCGACTTCCCCTGATTGCAACTAGATCAAAAAGAATACAAAAATAAAGTTGATTCAGGTTAAATATACTACAGCTCCTGAGGTAAAGACACCACTGCAGGTTACTTGATTTGAGGTATGTAAAAAGAGAAAAACTAAAAATAAAATCATTCTAAAACACAAAATCAAAAAGACAACAAAATGGCAACAAACAAACAAAATGTCCTAAGATAAAACTTTTCAAGTTCAGTTGTGACTACACCTGTCAGTGGGTTTTGGCTGAGCTGATTGTGTTTAGCATGTACTTTAGGATTTACAAGTGTGTGTAAGTGTATGTTGTGTGTCTTGTGTATGTCTAATTGTGTGTGTTGTAGTTTGTGTGTGTTTGCATGTTGAATAAAATGCATAGCTGTGCATTTGGGCACATGTTAAAATATTCTTGGGCTCTGTGTTCATGATTGGACAGCCAAGAGGTTGACAGGGTTGATGAGGTATTTGTTGTGCAACAGTTTGTTATTCTTATCGGTTTCTCATTGTACTGTATATGCTAACTGGGCCTCCCGGTGGAAGAGAAGCCTGGGGAACGGGTACAAAGGGCAGCCTGAGTTAGGGTGACCCGCTGGGGGTTGGCTCAGCCGAGCCAGGACCCTTAGAGGAGGAGGAGGACGTGGGGCTGAGGGTCTGAGCCAGGGGTGCAGAGAAGCCAAAGCTAGTACTGGTTCCAGCAGGGGGGGCTGAAGAAGCAGCAGCAGTCGACACAGCAGGCCCTGGGGCCCCTCCAGACTTCTGGGCAAACAGGGTTCCTGTAGGACAAAGGGAGATCTCTTAATCACTATGAGGGCAATTTGTAGGTAACAAAAATAATCTTTATAAGTTGAAAAAGAGAAACCACAGGTGGTGGAGGTTGCAGGACATTTATCCTACAAACTTCTAAACTTCTGAATATATGAGGCATTTATCAAGTATTTAGAAGTTTAGAGGTTGTTGTTGTTGTTGTAATGGGTTATTCATCAGCAATAGATAAACTCTCTCCAGTACAAACCTGAGTAGATTGTGCCATTGACCTCAACAGAGACAGTGATGCTGGCATTTCCATTGGTTGAAATGCTGAGAGACATGTCCTGCTGCTTCTCATCTGTGGACGCACATAACATTGCAGTTTAATACATTGTGCACTTTTTGTGCAGGCTACTGTGATACACAGTAACTTTGTTCATTCACTTTTGTGAAAAAAAAATCGTGTTATGCCAGTTATAAGACAAGCAAATGTGCCAAATGTGAACTTGCTTAATACTAAGTTTGTGTTTTCTCTGAATAAAAGCATGTTTAATTCGCCTCATGTCCAGGCTTTATTAACATTATAGATACACATTTTGAAGCACAAACCTCTGGTGGTGATGGTGGGGGCCCCCAGGCGAAGGTTCATGGGCATTTGAGAAGCCATGGCCAGCAGGTTGTGTTGGAAAGCCTGTTGCATCAGACGCTGCTGCTCTTCTGCCAGACGGGCCATTTTCCTCTCTGGTCCCTCTCCTCCACCTGTCTCCAGTTTTTCTCTGAGCTGCTCCAGCGTGGCAGCTCTAGCCAAACCTGCAACCTGTTGCTGACCAAGAGCAAGTGCCATGGAGGGTCTTGCTGCCATGATGGAGGGAGTCAGGTCATCTGGAAGAGACATACACAAGAGTGCTGGTTTTGTAAATTTTCATGGATCAACTAGTTTACATTTAAGGACTGAGACTAAAATTCATGGGTATGAATGGCTGTCTATGTGTCAGTGTCACAGAGTGCACCCTGCCTGTTGCCCAGTGTGAGTTAGAATGGGCTAAGCTGATTAAAAAAAGAAGGGGTAGATTACTATTAATATTATTAATGTTCATTACTAAGGTAGATTTTGTAATGTAATGACTACTTCATCACAGTAAATATGTGACATTTTAGAGTCAGTCAGAATATAATTTGGTAGATGAAAAGATGCAGTGATAGATCTGATAAATTAATCAACAAATAATGTGACTAATTATTTGTTAATTTGTAACAACAAATATTAAGGAAGTCAAGAAGAACAAGAACACCTATCTTCAACGTGCTGTGTTTTAAAAGTAGGGTATCTTCTTTGTATGAGTAGTTAAACAAGAGACAGAGAGACCATGAAAGAAGGCGCCATTAATGTGAACAGAGCAAAAGAAAAGCTTAGCAATGAAAATGTCAGGGAAGCAGTAAACGTACAGGGCTGAATCATCTCAAGCAGACAAAACTACATGGTACCAAAAGCGAGTAGAGTCATGTTGAAAAGAGCTGTGCCTTGTTTTGTTTCAAGTAAGATAAAAACATTATTATTGAGCTTTGAAATTCTTTCAGAGACCCTTGCTGGTTCCAAGAATCCTACTTTGAGAACCACTGATTTAAATTTAAACAAAACGGAGCTGCTTATGTGCATGCAAAGAAGTTGCGCATCAATAGTTACTTAGTCTTTCACACCATGTGCTGTCCCACATGACCACATAAAGTGTGTGACATGCAAAATACAGTGTGTTACACAAATCAAACCATAGATACTTTGGGTCCAAAGCAAAGTCACATTCCAGCTAAAGTCAGAGTGACATCAGATAAGACAGCAGGGTAATGACAGTTATCAACAGGATTCTACTGATGTGGACTAAAAGCTTCAAAGTTCATAAAGCCCCCCCCTCAGCGTGGGAACCATGTTATTAATCAGTAGTAAAGGTAAGAGCTTTCAGCAGCCTGAGGCAACATTACCTTTTAAACACCTGGATGGACTAATGCAGGCATTACAGACATTCACAAAGTCGTATAAAAACACTAAAGAGGTGCACACACACACACACACACATAGTGAGACACAGCAGAGGAAAGGAATGTGACTTGTTGCGAGAATGTAATACACAATGTTAAGACTCAAGCATTCCTTCATGCGCACACACAAGCACACACTCATACAGACACAAACATGTTTGACACAAAAAGAAGCTCTGATGAAAACAATTAAAGTTTGCCCTGGGGTTTTTTATGTTTTTGTTTTTTTAAAACATACATAGCTATCATGCTGATGCCGGAAAAGCCTCCTTCAACCATTAAAACCACAACTATATATAAGTGTTTATCAATTACTTGCACTAGATGTAGTAGTTCTAAATTGCGACAGAGGGCAGTAGTTCCTCATGAATGTGTCAGGCACAAGTCTTAGCACATCCCTAACTGGAACGCTCCAGTTCAATCCAACCAGTACAGAGAGGCTTCATTCTCTGAAGTAAACATTTACCCAGTTTAATATAACCATCAAGCCATAGAAAGGTTTCTGGAATATGTGCTAATTTTTTCCTACTACACCCTTCTTTACCCTTGATAATTATACACATTCATATGTTAGAGCTGCCTGTTTACTTGCAGGCAGGCTTGTTTTAGGTTAAAACTCACATTGTGTAAACTTGTTTTTCCCATATATCTATATGTGGAACAAAGATGACTGTACTCCCATGCTAACATTTATTATTTTCAAAAAAATATACTAATTAGCTTGGTGAGTTGTGTAAGTAATGAGGTTAGTCTCTTCGAGAAAAACACGTCAGCAGTGTTCTCTGATATACATGTGAGTTTTGTATATTAAGTTAAATATCTACTTAATTATGGTGTCTGTGTCTGGTTGGTGAATACATCATCAATACCTTTCTTCAGAGAGGGTCCTGGTGAGGCCTGCAGGCCGTTGAGGGCCCCAGAGGCCCCTGCCCCCAGAGCTGAAAGGTGCATCTTAGGAGGTGAGAGAATGTGGGGAGCTGTGCTGGGAGAAGGAGAGAAGCGGAAGAGGCTGCTGCTGTAGCTCGGACGACGGCCCTCACGCCGGTTACTGTCGATGGCAGCCTGAAGCTCACCTGGGGAGCTCAGGCCTTTCCTCTCACACTCATATGGGTACAGGTATTTCATGTATCTAAGAGGAAAAAACAAACACGCACAAAACAGACAAGGGAACATTCCCATGGCAAGAATTAGCATTAGGACTTAAAATCTGAAGCAAATTTGCTTTGGTAAGCACATTTATATGATAAACATGCTATAGTGGGTAAGAATTTAATCACTGCCTTCATAATGTCTTTCAAGCTAAACAGCGACTTGACTAACATTCAACTTATAATCAAAGAAGGAAAATTTAGAATGCATTTACATGCACTACAGTAAACAGATCTCTTAAAATTTATCATTAACCAAACCTGTGAAAAATACTGTTATGCTACTACCTGTTACCTGAATTTATTGTAATTTTTCAAAGCATTTTGACATAAGGTGCAGTGAGAGGACAGTTCATAATCAAATTTTTTCTGTAATGTACAAATATTAACATTTTACAAATAGTCTATCATTCAGCTGCAGAAATGGATTTGCTTAGCTTGTAAGAGCTTCTTTATTGTTTTTTGTTTCAGTTCTGGTTGGTGTTTGGATTGAACTTTTGATAACACAATGTGTCACTATGAAAATGGGTCTTCCCCAGCACTACTGTCGGAGGGACTCAGCCTGCATTCACACATGTAAAGTAACCCTGTTTGACACCTCGTTGCACGCACACACACCAGGCCAAACTGAAATTTTACATGCTAAGTATACTTTGAGGACATCACAGGGGCCTTGCAAGTATGCACAGTCACAGCTCTGGTATTTCTGTCTTGATATAACATAAAGTATTGTGCATGCTGACTGCATAATGGTGGAATGGATGCACCGAGGATCAATAAGAGGCTAAGAGCAGTGTCCATTAGATAGAGCTAGCTGAGCAATGCTACACAACATTAAAAATACATAAAGGTTCATTAGGGCACCTTGCTAGTGGACAGGGTGGAGAGGTGTTACATCTAGTGAAGGATTTCCATCAACAGAGTGAGAGAGTTTTAGTCGAGGCTCAGCATATAAGCTGTCAGTCAAACCCCACCTTAGTCACTGTGAACTCTGACCTAAATAACATCAATAAATCTATAGATATCAATGGGCTCTATGTGTGATGTAATGGCCAGAGGGATTGAATGGGAAGAGGAAAGGTGGCCTAGTGGAGGAAACAAACTTGCATGTGTATAAACACACAAGCATGGGTTAATATTGACATCCTTACTCATATCACACACAAATCCACATCCTAAAGCTACACAAACAAACACACAGTCACACACACACACACAAACATGGCATAAGGAAGGTGCTTGTTTTCAGCTGAGAAGTCACACACTTGCGATTCTTTATTTAGTTCCAGTAAATTAACTCAGAGTTTACATAAGATGAAGATTAGACAGTCTGGGTATCAGGGTGTAAACAGTCAATTTATAGATTCAACAGCAAATGCAATGAATTTAGTTGGCTGTTTTGTGACATAGATGCAAAGACTTACTGTGTGCGCAGGGTGAAAGCTGCACTAGTGATGGAAGTAGGCAAATTGAGTCCCTTTGTGATTTCCCTCCAGATCTTCTTGTTGATAACCTCTACCAAGCCTCCCTTCTCTGTCACCAGCTTGTACAGCATGTACAGATCCAGGACCTGCTTGGCCATGATGGGGATGCGATTGACTGGGGTTCCTATGGAGGAGAGGAAACCATAAAATAAATCAATACAGTACAAATCATACATCTGAATTGGATTAGCTAAGTGACCTACACGCTTTATGGTGAATGTATTTATTTCAAAACGAATTTGTGCAAAACTTGCATGCATTATCAGCATAGATAAATCTTACAGCGTTGTGAGCCGTATTGTAAAGAATTTCTCTTCACTGCTGAGACAATAGCACCTAGCACTGATGAGGAAAATACATTTAAAGCTACTACAGTGCAAATGACAACAGTGGATGTAACCTACATTATGCATTAATTAATTCACCAATCAATGCTGAAACCCAGGATCATTTTTTGACCTCTAGGTGCTGATCTAAGTGCTGTCAGGATGCTGGACAAAGGTAGCAGCCCTATTAACTGCACGCCTGTTAAATTTGGCTTGAAAACATATTAGCCCAGTTAAGGCAATCTGGCTTGACCTGGAAAAGGGGATTCGCAAACAACACAAAGCAAAGCGGCTCTAGACTTTTGATACAGATGCATTAATCTTGTCAACAGCTTATCTGCAGTGAAGCTTGCAGGGAGCATGTGGGGAGGAGGCGGGGGGAGTGGTTCGCAGTATGCAACGGAATCAAAAAGTGCAATGTGCAACAGTGTAAGCATGGAGCGGGAGGAGGGGACTGGGGATTGTGACGACCTGCTAATCCATGGGCAGCGGTGGGTGGGGGGCTTGTGGATAGGCCAGTATAATGAAGCTTATTTAGAGGATTGTACTAAGCAAATCCACACCCCTCTGCTGTTAGTGCTGTCGGGCCCAGCGCAAGGGAGTCGTACAGATTTGCCCTCACAGCTAATGCCAGCCAATCCTTCAGCCCCTTCAGGCTGCTCTTAACCTGGAATCAGACTCATTAATGACTTTGTAAAATAGCTGTGTGATCAGGCCATGAAGATTAGCCCTGATTCATTTTCTTAAGTTAGCAACATGTCTTAAAGCCATGTGCAAGGGGCCTAGGTGAACACATGGACCTACGTAAGTGTTGAGATCAGGAGATACAGCAACACTATCAGGGCGCAATGACTCTGAGCTCTTAATGGCACTGCACAATACGGGCTATAATAGCGGAACTAAAACTTCCTCTATTCTTGTGCTCACTAAAAGTTTGTCTAGAAATACAGCAAAGTTTCTCAAAGACACACACAAGACTTCTGGCTAGGTATGGTAGGAAAGGATTATATCCTGTTAATATAAGTGTCATTCTGGAGAAGTGGTTCTCCACATGGGGGCTGGGAAGCAATGAGGCTGTGAAATTTAACAGTAATTGTTTGCCACTACAGCCTCCTTATTCTGCATGTTTGAACAATGAAAAATGGGATGCAAGTAAGGTTTTTATAGGTTACAGGCAGAATTGAAAGAAAACTATGGTTATTTACTGTACATTGAAACAGAGACCTGCAAGTAATTACAGGCAGTCAGGATCACACATAAAAAGCAAAAATACATGTAGGAATACAATATGTACAGTGGAACCAGTTTAATGGATTCATACTTAAAATCTAATCTAAAATCTAAGTTTAAATATATACACACACATATATATATACATATTTATCTTCACGTATGTGTGTGTTTATGTATATCAACATCTTAAAAAATAAGGTTTAAATTGCATTAGAGGGTCCTTGTGTATCAAAGCAATAATGGTATAAAAATAATGACATTCAAATCAGAAAATAAAAATTTGTACATCCTTTTAAACAGACCTATAAGATCTCCTCCTACCCTGTAATATGAAAGTAACCACAGCAGAACAGCAAACTTATGTGGTTAATAATGTTTAGCTTGTTTAAGCTGTAGAATATGTTGTTCTGGGAAAACAGCCATCTTATCTCTAGAGCCAATTAACAATTGGCAAAACAAGATAGCCTTTGCAAAGATGCCTGCCTCCTTCACAGATCATTTGGATTAGCTATGGACTGAATGAGTGGAAAGATGTGCAACAGCTATTAAGTATTTAAGTCAAAAATTAAACTTTGGGTTTGAACCTCCATTTTGTATTTCAATAAGTTTTATTCTCCATATCCTTTTTTTAATGCACTTTTTTCACTTATAACAGTAGGTGGTAGCTATTTTCAAATTCCAATGAAAAACAACTTTTTAACAGTGTATTGTGACAATATGGCATTTTTATACACTAAGAAGACCTATCATGAGCACGACAAACAGTCAATACCGTGCCTGAGCATCTCTACATGGGTGCAGTATACAAATGATAGTCTCATAAACATGGTTAACACAACTTAGATTTCATTCTTTACACACCTAAGGAACCGATGTTTGCAAGGTGGCACTATGGCGAAACAAGGTTTCAGAGGGTTTCCTATTGGTATTTTGCAAGCTCAGTTTCACAACTTTTACAACAATGGCAGAGGCGTGTTATTGGATAGACAGTTGCAAAAGGAGGAACAAAACACCAAAGACTTTAAAAATCTTAGACAGAAAACTCTGGGTTTGTGTTTAACATTTTTTAGAGCACTATTTTCAAAATTTTATACAACAAAAGATGAAAAAGTCTTGCCTCAAAACTAACATTGAAGCCTGAAGCTGTTCTATACTTTCTATTACTATTCTCCTGGGAAGGCAGTGAGTATGAGCTAACATGATGGTCAACCAGTACTCCTATTATCCAAGTGTTTTGGCCGTTGACTGTCCAGTACATCTGCACTGTGCTAGATGTTAGTCAGTAATAGCCTGCCAAGTTACAATATGATTTATGTTCAATTCTAACGGTGCTATGCCTTAGGGACATAATGTAATGATTAAATAAGCATCTGTTCCAAATAATTTAAAATTCAAAAGGGTCCTGTTCTTCTATAAATTGCAAGTCTGCTCTTTATATTTTTCACTGACTAAAAACATAGTAAACTTAATTCTTAGGTGGCACAAAAAATCCTAAATGTACTCTGTATGGCTGACCCTCCACTACAACTCTGGGCAGTAGCAACATTTCCAGAACATGCAGAGGATCAAAGCACAGGGAAAGCTTTGCTGCCAGCGCGTCGTCAGTTATTTAATGCAGTGTGGGACATCAATCCTGCATCAAACAATTAGTACAACTAGAGGGGTCAGAGATCAGCCAGGGGTTATTGATGTGTGAATTAAACTGCAGGTCAGCAGGAAGCCATGTTTTCATACTGGCCCGGACGTGAACAATGAGAGCACAACAAATGAGACACAACAGCACTGGCCCCATAGTGACAGGCCAGCAGTTAGGTGGGCTTTAATTCACGCCTATGCTTTTATTCACTTCTTTATCAGTATCTGCTGTCAAATCAGATCAGATTTAATGTATCAACCAGATGCAATTTTTTTAGGGCACAAAGCCAGCAAAAAAAAACAAAAAAAACAAACAGGACAAGTTTGGAACACAGAAGGCCAGAGTGTGGTGAGTGTGTGACAAAAAAAATCAAACCAAATAGACATCTGTATATCTTATGTAAACCAAAGGTGGTTTTGGAAGCTGAAAAAGCATTAATTAGCCAACACTTGACATCAGCCAGGTTTCACATTTCAATATGGCCTGACCTCATATGAAAGCACTGTGAAAGCACCTTTGATAACACTGCAATTGCCCAAAAATCACATTAGCAACACTTAGGCAGTTGGCTGCTGAGCCCCCTAATTTTAAAGAATAAATGTGCCGCTTGCCTTTGGTGTCCAACATCTGGTACTTTTCCAACCCTGGAGACATTTAGTACTAACAGGCTTAATTAGACTGGTCTAAAACCTCTCTTCTGATCACAGCAGCGAAACTTCACTGCAAAATAAAGCACATGTTCACAGTCCCTGAAACATGGACCCTATTCTGCTGTTATAACTGTATTCATATCAACCTTTTGGCTTATTTGTCTTTAGAAAAAGATCCTGATCAGCAGCGAACCCTGACCACTTAATGGCATTAGGCCATGCAGGCCTCAAGTACGCAACTGTTGAGTATTTCATCTCTCTGTAAAGCCCTGATTTGTCCACTGGACTTCTCTGAGCCAGTCTGTAATTGGCTGCAGGCTTCACCTCCCATCATCCTTTGCCCTGGACTGATTTTCCCCCAGGGACAGGGCCATCAGGAGCCTAGTGATTAATGGCACCAGGGGTCAGAGGTCACTCTGGTGGGAAGTGCCACGGCTGAGGGCCCCTGAACCACTCCCTAAGTCCTTCCTCCAACTTCCACATTGAACACAAGAACCACGCGGCTAGTCTTCAAATGGCTAGACTTCAAATGATAAGGGCTATAGATAAAGACAGACAGAGGATAAAAAGGGCTTGAAAAGTATGGCCTTTAGGACAAATATGTTAGCAAAGGGTTTGATATTACTGATATAGCTGACCCTGGAAATAATCTGTATATTTATATATAATAAATTTCATGCCTGTAATGATTTTAACAAATGGTACAAATCATTTTCGGCCCCCACGCCATGGGGAAAATAAATCTCTTCATTTACATTTAGTAGGTAAATAAATTAATTTTATGCAAACTCAATTATACATTAAAAATATGCAATTAAGCCATAAGTATTTTTGACATTCATTTCAGTAACATGAGACATTGATCAGACTGCACACACGTTGTAATAATCATTAATATTGTCCCCAATGCATTTGGTTAAACCAAACAGACTGTGACCTTCTGTCCATCTGAACCAAACATTAACATTTCCCACCTCACATCCAGCTTCCTATCTCAATGTGAAGACAAAAAAAGGAACAAGGTCATTTTATCTGACCTCTGACCTATTTTTAGTAGGAAACAGCTGTTCACATTAAAAGGCCTCTATAATAAATCAATCGGCTGCCCCTGACGCCAGCAGTGGTAAATTACATATCGCTGACTTCACATGATGGGCATTTTTTAAATAATTAAGTGACAGAGCTTCAGCCTTCCAGCCGACAACACACAGGAAATGAATTTTTTACTGAATGAGCATTTGCTGGCGTAATGTTTCCCCATCTACATCAAAAAAGAGAGAGAATTATAAAGAAAGGGAAACATCCATTATGGCCTTTGGTTGCTTTTGGGTCATCCATTGGACGGTTCTTCTGTTGGATTATTCAATGTTTTGGACTCAGATTGACAGTAAAAAACAGAAAAGAGCAGGGCAGAGAAAGAAGAGAAGGGAGAGTAGCAGGGGTAAATAAAAAAGACAAAGCGTGAGAAGGAGAAACATGAAGGACTGAAGAGAAGGACAGTTTTTGTGGACTTTAGAAGGAAAGGAAGGAAGGAAAAAAAGGAAGGGGGAGGTATGGTAGCCAGCCAGCTGGAGAAAGACTGGATTACTGCTGTAAGGAAGGTGTCAGCCAACACAAACAGCCCCTGGCCTCATGGCCGCGTCTGAGTCATTTCATAGCACCCACTCCACAGACACCCACCCACACCTACATCCTCCTCCTCCTCCTCACTACCCCTAACACCATATCTACATACCAGATTAAGCCCACCATGGTTATATCTGACTCTTTGCACCTTAGACAATTTCCTTAGTTCAACTTAAGTACATTTATTTTGCCTACTGACATGACTTTTAATAAGAAACTCTAATATAAGAAGCAAGTTTAATTAATTCTACACTCTCATCAGCACTTAATAAACTAAAACGAATAAAGATGATACATTATTTTAAGGCATAAAATGTCTCAAGTGCTTTCATTTGTGATTTTCACACACTTCCAATTTATGAATTTCCACTTGAACTAGTGTTAGAACTTATTGAAGCAATGATTTCATGCTTCAAAATTTGTTAAAATATTCAGTCTTGTAGTGCAGCCTTCTTTTAAGAGAAAATGACTGATACATAATGCAGTATACCCAAACATCTGTTCATATCAAACCGGAAGTAATACACAGCTTGAAAATATAGATGGGTTTTTAGGTAGTATCAATAAAGCGCAGCCCAAACCCTTAATTAACTCACACGGCAGAGAGAATCTGACAGAAAAGACAAGTGTCTGGACTCCACATGCTTGGAGTTTACTTTATGTCAGGCAGCCCCTGACTGTTTAGTTTATGTGTTCATACTTCGGGACAGCATATTGTCAGGATCCTGCTGTAGCTAGGGCATGTTTGTTTTATTTTTAATGCATGGCCAGGGACATAAAAGGTAAAAAAGCCTTGAGTGTATGGAATTTGCTATCTTTAGTACAGGCAGAGCCACCACTCGCACGACAGACCAATTCATATCAAGTGTTAAGATATGTAGTCTCCACATAAGGAAAGTTAAATGTAACGTTACACTACAGATACATCGCTATTCTAGGCACCAAGCTAAAGCCACAGCTGGTAGAGACACAGACAGAGTGATAGAAAGAGAGGGACAGTTGTCTGATAAAGTCTCTAAATGAATTTATGGGTCGATATGCTCTACAGTGTTGGCTGCATATGTTTCATTCCTTTCATGTCAATAAAGTGAAATTAATGTCAATTGACTAAAGGGAGAATGGCAGTTAGACAAAGAAAAGGAGAGAGCCACAACAGGAAAGGGGGGATAAAAAGACTTATCTTCTGTCAAAGGTACCTCACCATAATTAAAGGGAATTCAAAAAGCAATGAAAACAAGACCTTTACCTTGGTAAAACTCAAAAATAAAAGACATCCTACAGGATAAAGAACATTCTGCCCACAAAGCTACATGTATTTATCTAGAGGAACATAAAATTTATGTGTTATAACATTACCAAGTCACACAATAGCATGGTGTGCCTACGGGACTCCCTGTAAACCTTTTTCAACCAAGCAGACATTGTTTTACAGGACGTTGCAATGCACGCTTTGGTGAGCTCTGTGATTGTCTTAGCATATTCAGTGTGATAGCATGCATGCAAATTTAAAATAGGAACTCCTTAATATTTTTTTCTGAAAAAACTGAAAATGGACTGAGTGGCAAAGTGTGGGCTATTTTTTTCACAATTTCTTCTGGTTTAAACAAGCTAAATTTAAGACTTTTGAAGACTACTATGAATGCAGTTTGAGACCTACTTTATGTCTATACTGGGAAAAAGTATGAAATTAAGACACCAGGTACCTTGATGGCATCCGCTTACCTTGCAAAAAATGTACATTCAGGTTAATCTGCTTGGTTTCGTTTGCTTTTTTACAACTTTGTTAAACATCATCAGTGGTGGCTCTCATCAAATATTCTGACAATCCAAATCATGTCAAGCATAATTAGTTGTTTCCACATGAAGGCTTTAGCAATGTCAGAATCAGGTACCATAGTTTCACACAGCTTTGTTGCTTATACATGACTGAGATATGGCTACTGTTCAAAGCATTTCAGCTTTTGCAGACCCAAGTGCCTCTCAGAAGTCACTCACTGGTTGCAGGATTTACTGTTATTCATGAAGATTTGGTGCTGAACAATACAGAATGACTTTGTGTGGCATTTGCTAGTAGTTTTATGTTTTCTGGCTACCCACGTGACTCCAAAACTTTTACAATTTAAGTCCCAAATTTGACTGTTCCCTGTAAATAATTATTTGCTGAATGTGTTTCTTGTTAAGTCAAATAAATTGGCTTTGTTTTCCCAGTGCTAATTATCAGCTCTAGTTTTAATACAGGGTTTTTTTCATGTGATTTCAGGATCTGCTAGGATTTAAAACTCCTGTTGGCTGAGCCTGAAATAAAGACCAGCAAAACCCTAATTTTGTTTCCAAAGTTTTTAAGAAGAGACAAACTAGAATAAAAAATGCTCTCACTTAGTAAAGATCAGTGTATTTGCAGCATGTCACACATGAAGGCATTCATGAAGACCCATATCTGGTCTCACAACAATGTACATCAAAATTATTACTGCCTTGTAGGCTATGTTGGGCAGGGCATCTTCAAGATACTACATTGATTTCAGAATTCAGACCCCTGTTATAATAAATATTTGTTGTCTGACAGATTTTGCCCATGTAAATGTCAATAGATTTTAACACTATTTAATTGAACATATCTTCCTGAATCACATAATAATGGTAAATATCTGATAAATAGTCACATAAAAGTGATAGAAAATTCTGCAAGGCAGGCTAAATAGATTTAAATAATGAAAAAAATTATCAATAAATTGTTTTCGAGTGTTAATGGATTTCCATGTGCCTTTTTCAATAGTGCAACAAAGGAATAAAACAGATCAAACTACTGTTTCTCCTTAATTTTTTTTAAGTGTTACTTAAAAGTTACTGTAGTCATGCACAGCACAGCTCAAGAACATCTTTATTAGGTTTGAATAGACAAATTTCATTGTTCTAGGAAGCTCAGTTACCACTACAGTCTTCTCTTTTTGTCTTTCCCTTCCACTTTTCCTTCTGTCTGAAAAAGAGTAAATACTCACGGAAAAAAATCAAACATCAAATGATGGATAAGTCACTTGAAGCTATATTTACTCAGGAAACAGTGAGAGTAACTTCTTAGTAAGAATTATTGCAGCAGGCAGACAGCCAGTATATTAGAGGAGCTGTCTTCTGTTCACTGTCAACTGCTCCAGCCTGTGGTGTAAAACATCACAAAACTGGCGAGGCTCCAAACAACAGCCAGAAGCTGTAAATCTCACTGGGTGCTGTTCACACACTGGGGAGGCTGTCAGACTACAAATAATGACACTATTAGAACTTGAATTACACGATTAGAAGTTTTTCAAGTGCAATTTGGCAATAAATCTCTGCATTGTTGTGTCTTATGTGGTTTTAAATGATGTTTGAAGTGCTGATGACTATTTTGTCCAGGTTTTACCTTTCGACAGTTATACAAGAAAAGCATCTTTGAACAGAAGTAGTGAGACGAACATCTAGAGAGAAAGAGAGACAGAAACATGACTCCTCCTCTATGGGTCATGAAGATGGGTCACCTGGTGAAACAGAGGGGGAGGGGATTGAAAAGGTTGGATGGCGCGAAAAGTGAGATGGCCTCTCCAACTGTAACCCAAGTCTTTTCGATCCCCTGAGACCAGGCAGATCAACTGACTAGACCCCAATCAACACCGACTGATATGGAGCTGACAGAGAGATGGATGAATGAATGAGTGTAGGGCAGGATGGTTGATGTCTCTCACGATATTATACATGAATGCTGGTCATCCTATTTCTGAAGGATCCTAGAAGGAGGGAGAACACTTCTGACTTTTACATAAGACAAGGAAAATTTATTTTTTGATGTTTTTCTAGATGTCTATTCATATTAAATTGGACACTTTATAGGAACATACTCAAATGTTTTACACATAATCTTTGTATTGGACTTGGATCTTACAGTACACCAGGACAAGTAGAGAAAAGTATCTTCAGCTGCTGAAAATAATGCAAACAGTTCAAGTTTGAGGCTACAGAATTTGTGACAGAATTTTTTTAAAAAAGGTCATGGCTATAATTAAAGAACAGAATAGATTTGATGGTTGAAGGAAATCTTATCCATATCTGCTACTCATCTCCCATGCAGAGGAGAAATTTACACCCCTTTTGTTCTGTTTTGTGCTTGACATAAAGGATAAATGAATGTGTCTTCTTTTTGTTCTTGTATTTATGCATCGATCCATTACCGCTTCAGGCTGTTTCTCCTCATCATAGACCTGGTTACTCCACCCTGCAGCCATATTTGAATGTAACCAAACACTATCTGGGAATGTTTGTCTTATGTTAACATCTAGTTGACCAGTGAAATTGAGCAGGTGGCTGATGAATTTGCAGTGTACTAGACAGGGGCCAGTCCTTTGAGTGCCTTTCTGAATGTATGAATCAGGTAATGAATGTTACACTGTATTGTATAGACCCAATATAGGGGGCTGATTTTACCTAAAAGAGGTGTGTTTTTCTTTGTGTCTTCACTATAGGCTACATGTATGCACTTACACTACAACAAACCACTAAAACCTGTTGCATTGCTCATGCATGAGACATGCACTTAATGTGTGAACACCATTTCTCCACCCTCCTTGCATAATTCCGGTAAAGCTTGTTTTGTTAAAAAGAGATGTTGATTTCTCTGACTTAGTTTGCTGTGTAGGAACATGCTTTTCTTAAGAGTCTTAACTTTTTCCTTAATTTTTAAATAATACCTTTAATATATACAGCTGTAAATAGCAACTTAAATAAAGTGTCAAGTTAACAAAACAAGAAAATATCTGCTCAAAAAAAGTTTCTCATGCTGTGCAGTAGACATAATTTAGTGATTCAATTCTTCTTTAAGGGTTAAAAATATCCTTAATTCTCTGACCCCTCCTTTCATTACTCCTACATCTCCCTGTCTTGTCACAGCTGAATTTACAGACCTGTAACCATGACTGAAGTGAAAGTTTTTTTTTGGCAAAATTGGATTATCTAGCAACTTTAAGATACAGAGACAAAGAGCAGACCACAGCTTAAGTCGCACAGTGTGTTGTTGTTGGAAGAGAGGGGAGGTAAAATCTTTGTTGACATACACAGTGGTTATGAACACTGATCATACAGGCCTGTATTGTTGGTTGCAGTCAGTAAGTAAAAGTCAATAAAAGTTGTTTTCTATCCACAAGTTAAACTACTCAAAAAAAACTGAAAACACTAAAAGGTTCGCCAGTTGAAAGAATTTGAACATTTGAACACTGTAAAAATTTTTTTTCAAACCAAAATCTGCTTGTTTTGTAAACATGCTTTATGGAATAGCTTAGGTTTTTTATTTAAGTAGGGTTGTACAAGGGTGCTTATCCATAGTCAGTGTGTCACCCACAGGAGCTGGCAGGCAGCATGCCCCAAGCTTAAATATAGCTTATACTTAAACTGATATAGATATAGGTGGGACTATAGGTGGGACTTTTTAGGCGGCTAAAATGTGTTTGCTGACGTCTTCATCCACAGCAGTTCACTGCTTAGCTTCCTATGCCAGAATCTTTGCTGCTTGTGCTAGACAACTGTCAGCTACTGAATATAATACACAGAATATGGATGAGTACCTTGTATAAACCTTACTTAAAAAAACAAAAAAACCCCAAAAAACTGAGCTATCACTTTAATAATCTACTTTTAAAAATGTTGCAGCAGATATTACACACTTAATATTCAATTCACACAAAGAAATGGCGTCTTACAGAGAATAATGGCTAATGCTTCCAGCTTGGTCAAACATAGTGTTTGACCTCTGCTCTATATTTACATCTGACTGGAAGATCAAGTAAGGGAAAATAACCCAGAAGCTTTGCCTTGCGAACAACCATCTCTGATCTTTGCAGAAATGTCAAGAATGTATATGTCACAATAACATGACAATGGTATGTTGTACACATAATAGAGGGAGGGGCATCAACTGCAGATTTCTTTGATAAAGCTTCAGAGGTAAGGAAGTAAACTTTTTTTCAGTTGAGTAGCTTAAAACTCAGGTAAAACAAATCTGACAGAGGGACAGACAGCAATGCCAATAATATATATAATAAAAGGAAAGAACAAGAAAGGGTTAACCGAGCATGGATTAGAGAAATAAGGCAAGGGAGAGTAGGGCTATGTAGGAAATGCAAGTTAAAACAACAACAACAACAACAAAAAAAAAATTTCAGACCACACAATCTCTTAAGTGAGAAAGAAGTCACTTGTGGCCCTGAACAGGTGACAGTTCAATGGTTAGACTGGGTATTGCTAGTGTGTAGGACAAGTAAGAGGCAGTGATGTCTTCACTGGCAGGTGAAACATTGAGGGTGTCCCTCTCCCCTTAAGCAAGCTTTATAACACAGCTAACTGGTTTAATCAATAGACACCTGAATTGACAGATAAAGCCATCAGCTGACGAGCCCCATTTGGGGCCCAGAATCACTGATCAATATGGGAGACATCAGCTGCTTTAAGACAAGGAGAAAGAGAGATATATTGAAAGTGGCAGAGAGATTGTGGGGGGTTGTGCACTCATCCTGGAAATTTTAACTGCCATCAATGCTAATTACTTTTAGCTTTTGGTATCCAAGACAGCTGGTTATAAATTTACCTTTCAGGGATTCAGCTGATGCACTTGATGCAGTGTGACTGAAAATGAGGTCAGCTACAGATTAGGTTTTAATTTTTATGTTAAAAATACCCAGTATCAAAATACTTAAATTGAAACCAAGACTACTTGCTACTATCTTTAACACTAGACTTTTAAGTCCTTATACATGTAAATGCTTTGGTTCTTTTGAGGAGCTGAAAAAGGCATCGTGAAATACTGACTGCAGCAAAATGAAAAATCAAGCAGCTTTAAACCTATTTTTGTATATTATTTCATCATGACCTGTTAACTAGCCAGTGCTTCTGTTTTTTCATGTATCCCAAACAACATACATCTACTAAAATGCCTTTAACAAAGAGGCAATTACATTTGGCAACTGCGCATTTCATGGCCATTTCTTCCCTCAAATCAAGCGTCTTGTTTTCCATTAGGCCCCTTTTGCACTCAGATCTCTGTTACTGTGTGGTTTATGCAACATTGCTGGGGAGCTGCTGGAAGTGAGCTCAGGGCTATTGTGCTGGTGTAGGGCTCCTCTGGGGGCTGTAATGTATTTCATACCATCCATCACAGGGGTGTGGAGGCCAGGAAACATTGCCTTAAGAGCACACACAGGACACAGATGGAGAAGCAAGACATGCAGATATCCAGAGATAGCAGAAGTTTGGGAAATGTGTTGATCACCAGAGAGCTTCTTGTGGGAATAGCTTGCAAAAGCTATAAAAAAGTCCTTTCTAATTCGCATGAAAGGCGCAGGTGATGTGTAGAAATGCAAGATTGTTAAGAAAGAAGGTAACATAACTCCAATTACAGGACATCTCAAAGGGGCCAAAGTTAAGATTAAAATGTTGTAATGTATGTTGTCAGTCTATGCAAACCAAGGCAAAAAACACTCATTACTTTTCTATCTTTAAAAAGGTACTATCCCAGGGACCACACTATTATTTTACATTATTATTTTACGTTTGTTGCAAGGCAGAGTGAGTTGTATTGTTTTTTTAAAGACAGATGAAACATGTTTACAAAGTAAAATATCACATTTTGATAGAAATAAGCTTGAACAGGTTAATGTTTATATTATGTTGTTCTATATTCTCTGTTTATAATCTACTATGATAATCTTAAAACCTGCAGTAGGCTTGCCTATGTAGTTAGTTTTTACTGTGTTATACAGTGTTTTTTCAGATTTAAACTCAATTCCAATAGAGAAAAGTGATAACAGTAATGAGGAACAAGGAGTTGGTTTACAGGTTGAGAAGCTAGAAGTGGAAGCCTGTCACCTGCAGCTCTGCATTAACCAGCTCGCTTCCTGTTGCATTACTCCCCGCAATACTTCAAACTCATCTGCTGTCAATAAATGCTGAGAAATGACAGTTGTATTGTTACAGGTTGTAACAATACAACTGTTTAGTAGACAGGTTTAGTAGACAGAAAGGTTTGATAAATCAATGTAGCACGAGCTAAACTAACTACTATATGATAAAAGTCAGCTCATGTTTTTATACAGCACTCTCCAGATTATGTTAACTAGTGGGGAAATTTCCTAATTCCTATTAGTTTTCCTTCTATATCTCCAAACCCCTTCCATTACACTTGTTTTGTGCATATATAAAAGTAAAAGGCCACAACTGCTTTGCAGGGTATTTGCAAATGTATTCAGCTAAAGTCAAAACAAGCATGGGTGAATCCAGCAGGCAGTGTTATTTTTACTCTGACCGATGACCTCGTGGGGAAGCATGAATCTGCTTGAGGCCTGCACTCGTCATCTTCCCTGCTCATTTACTTATGAGCTTGGTGATTAAGAATCTCCCAGCTCTGCAGCTTAGAGACTCAAATCCCTGTACAGTATGGTCGTAATTAAAGATGGACAGCACAGTGGCAATCTAGGGCTGTGGAACAGTCTGGCTGAACGACAGAGGAAATAACATGGAGGCAGTGCAGATTGGGGGTTGGGATGAAGAGACAGAGAGAGGAAGAGACACAAAGAGTAGTCCTGATTGGTAAGAAACAAACAAAACTGAGAAAGTCAAAAGATTTTAATCTAACATCTCCCAACACACCCACACGGACACAAAATATCAGGAAAACTGCTATTTCCCTTTGTTTTATTGGACAAGTGAGCACAACAACTGTAGATGTGCTCATTCCCTAAAGGCTAACTTGTAATTACCAGCCAATGGGTGGAGCTTACCAAAGGCAAAGATAATCTTAGGCAGCAAATACATCAACATGGTAACCACAAAATCTTTGATCACAAATGCAGGGAAGGATGTGTCCAATAAGAATAGTTTTGCCTCTTCGTTTGGAGTCTGTCATGGGGTAATGATTAGAAAGCAGTGGTTAGAATATGTATATCATTTAGGTCCCCACCCTTTCCTGAGAGTAGGGGCCCTTTGCTGCCAGTGCTGGCCTTTTAGTACGTTTGCCTGATTATCTTTCTGTCTGGTTGGTAAACTTGGTCAGCATCAGCCCACTGACGAAGTGCTTTCTAAAGGACATGAAAGAGCATGGGCTTAATTCTACTCAAGATGACCGATGCCTCCCTCAACCTCCCCTCCATTGCTCTGGCACTCTGTCTCCTACTGTGGTTTCCATGTCTGCCCTCTTGATCCTTCATCCTCTCTTTTCACACATAAAGACACACGACGGTCACTCCCTTGTCCGCTGTCCGTCAGCGTTGCCCTATCAAAAAGGTTGGCCCCTACTTATTTGGTGATCATTAATCATCTCTTGTAGGACAGGAGGCCCCTTAATCCAGCCCCTCCTCCCCTCACCAAGCAGGCCACAGCGCTGCCCTCCACCCCTATCCCCCATGGTGTTATCAAGTTTCAGTGGTTGTAACTGTAGCACAATAAACAGAGGGGGAAGGAGAACGAGGTGGGGGCAAGAGAGGAGGAGAGGGGAGAGACAGAAAGAGAAGGAACAAAATGTAATTTCTTAACAAAATTTCATTGTTGCCTTCAATGTAAAAAATGGTTTTTGGGTCTCTTCATTCCTCTAGAAAACTGCATCTATGTTAAGTTGAAATTTTCAAACCAGTTGAAACAAGTTCACCCCCTAAACGCTGATAAAACATTTACATTAAATGTGTAATAGTTATTCAGTTCAAAAAGTTTATCTCAAATAAAAAACATTTCACATGCAATCCAACACGGTCTAAAATGGACAAATAAGCTCACAGTGTCCAGTGTTTTTTGTTGTTAAGCCAACCAGGTGCTGCCACTTTCCAGAAGTTGTGGGGTGTTAACTAAAGGAAAATGAGGCCATATCAAAGAGCCAGAGAATGTTCCTATTGTAGTGTGGTGTTTGTACAGAAGGCCCGCCTGTTACGAGGGCCAGTGTGAGGCTGACCGGGGGAGTAATATAATGCATACATGGATCCCCCAGAGCCCATTCATGGTGTAATTGGTGTGGACAGAGCTCTCAGTCTCAGGGTTACAGTTAGGGAGCTTCCTCTCCCGTCCTGCTGGGAGGCCACTCTTCTCACATCACAAATACTGCAAAAATATCTAGCTAAACCTGGTTATAAAACTCTTGTTTTCAAAATATATAATCAAATAACACTTTCTGAGGTTTTTAAATGCAAGTTTCCTTCCATTTTTATCCTCTTTGTAGTAAATTAAAATGTCTGTCTGTTCTTTTTTCTATTCAAGAAAAAATATTATTAAAGGACAAATATGACACCAAATAACTGACTTGCTCAATTTTGATTATAGACCAAAGAAAAACCCTTGTATATCATTCTGCAATATAATAACTCTGAATACATTACCAGCAGCTAAAGTTAAGATTTACAGGAACAAAACAAGTAGGTTGAACCAGAGGGCTGCAGCTAATTGAGACATCTTCATCATTACTATTACCGTCTCTCCCTCCTGCTCCCCTGCTCCTTGCTCTAATTCAACACATCTTTCTCTGGCCCCATCAAGCTCACTGCAACTTAGTGGTACAGACAAGTCCGGCTTACCACTTTATTACTATTAACAGGCCTAAATCTACTATGTAGGGATTTTCCCCTAAAATAACTCCAAAGCAGCGATAGCTCACCATGTGGTCCCTCTTAAGCTGAATCTACACTTCCCATTAGACTTGTCACACTGGGATGGATCTAGCCCTCACTGACCGCGACGTGTGGGGTTTTCTGAAGCAGAAGGAGCTAGAACACTTGTCTTTTCCCCCTGTTACCTCCTCCCTTTTTTTTTCCTCGACTGGTGATTTCACTGAACAGGAGCTCCCTCTCTCTCTCTCTCTGGCTCTGTCCATCACAGCCTGTGGCCATTAATCATCTCAAGTGGACAGCGCTGACAGCCAGTTGGCTGCATCACTTTTATTTTCTTCCTCTTTTTTTTAAATCATGCACCAAAGGCTCCCACAGCCTCATTTACTACACCCCTCATGATTACCTCTTTACAACCCAAACTCCTGCTCTAAACCCCCATCCCAAATGAGTACGTGACTGAGTTTCAAACCCAAAACAAACACTAACCCATCTGCTTCTTTTGAAACTTTTGCAGTGATCAAGTCAGTGTCAGGCATTTCTCTGTGCTCCCAGAGGGAGTGAAACTGCAAAACCTGTAATGGATATAATGAACGGTGATGTCAGCTTAACCCATAAAGGCTTATATCCTCCACCCTCACTCTCCAACATATGCAGCCACAGTGCATTTACATTATATTTACATGTTAGTTGATGTTTCTAGTGTATGGCAGGGCGTTCTCCAGTCGAATCAGGCGGAGCTTCTTTAAAGTTATGAGTAACAAGTAGAATGGACGTCAATGTTGAAAGTGAAAGGGGCCCAGAAATGGATGTTAAAGTAGTCAGCATGAAATAAGAGCCAAGGAAGTAAAGGTAGAGAAGGGTTTGTATGTGTGTCTTCTGCCATTTCTGTGATGCAGAGCCTATCAATGGGCCCCTTTAAGCCTAGACAGGATTTAGGACAGCTGCTAAAATTCCTCAACCATTAACACACACACACACACACACACACATACACACACTCGGCTGTTTTTAAGCGCAGAGGCAGGAAATGGGAATCCCTCGTAAGTTTTCCTTCCGCTGTTTCTTTCCTCTCAAGGTCTTGAGGCCCCCACGATGAGGTGAGAAAAGCTCTTCACCATTTGTCCCCCTCCAGCCAAAGAATCCAATGGCTTTACCTTAACCTTCTTAGCACGTTACAAAAATTGGTAGTATTTATTTTGGTTTTGCTTGTAAGGTCAGTGAAATGAAGAGGCCTATATTTCCCGTGTCACCAGCTCTCCTTCTGCTTTCTTTCACATAGCGAAATTAAATTAAAAGTGCTTTCTTAGTACTCTTTCAGGAAAAAGGAGTACAGTAATCTTGAATCCATTTCTATGAAGTGAAATGGAAGGAGAAGTAGAGGCAGAGTAATTAGAGGGTGCCATCAATAAGAGCTTAGCAAGGATTGCTCTTCATCTCATATATAGTCTTGGCACTCACAGCAAAAAGGGAATCGAGCCAAGCAATTTGTTCCCTGTGATTAAGGCTACAGTTCGAGAGACAGTGGAGGTCAGCCAAGTGCCTCTCGCTTAAGGGAGGGGTTAAGAACTCACTCTTGAGTAGCTGAAATTATATACCCCCCTCCTGTACAATAGTTGCATCAGGCCACCACTGTCAGTTGCAACATATGTCATATCCTACAGCTATTTTTAAAACATCTTACAGCCGTAGCTGTTTATTTCTAATTAATTTTTACATTACTGGTTATAACTGTGAATATTTCTGTTTATGCAAGGGTCCTTTCATTTCCCAAATGAGAAAATAGCCTACAAAATATTAGGAATTGTTTGATTGCCTGGACCAAGTAAAATGCCACATTTGGTAGCATATCTAGCCACTAAAAAAAGAATGAAACATATTTTTTCTTCTGGAGTTGATAATGGAAAAAGCCATGAAAAATCCTTCTTATTGAGACTGATAGTTGCAATTATGCAAAGCACCAATTGAGGGCTTAAGAGAAAATAACAACAAACAAAACTTTATGAGCTAATGCTCAAACTAACATTTTAATCATTTGGGAAAAAAGGATTTAGTTGTTTGTTGAGTAAGTGAGTAAAACTCTATGTGATTTGTGGCAGGTTTGAAAGAAAGGCAGATAAAATGGGAACATTTTCCACAGGCACATCAAAGTTTCAAAATAACACATCGCTGAAATGGCACAAAACAGCATCTCTCTTGCATGGCAGCTAAGAGAACTGCCACTAACCACAAATAAACAGAGTAATAAGTAAAGGGGCAAGTAAAAATTGATTTCAAGGCAGATTTCTAACTGCAACAAAGCAGAAAAAAAATTAACATTAAACCCTGATCTACTCTTTTTTCACTGCCCCAACCTATACGATAAGCACTCTGAAGGTAGTTATATATATTACAACTAGTGTCGCACACTGACCCTTGTACTCCCTCCCTAATGGTCACTTGTACTGATGATGATACAGGAACTTGATCCATGCAAGCTGCTTCCAGTTGCACTCTACATGATTCTCTCTGGAAATGTAATTTAGCTAAACATGTTAAACTAAATATAAATTGACAAGGGTTCTAATTTTCTACTTCATGTTGTTAGTGAATTAGTGTGTTGTTTTCTTTGCTTTAAGGTGAGGTGTTTTTAGATGTTACAAGATTATTCTGCTAGTTAAAGATCTTTTAAAAAAAATCAATTTTTAGTTGTTTCTTTTTTTGTGTAGCTAAAAATTAATGATGGGATAATAAAAAGCCTGTTTTCTCTTAAAAATTAACCTATTTTTCCCTGCCAAAATTAATCCAAATTTAGTTTAAAAAAATATCATGTGGCACATTGTAATCCGCCAATTATCTGCTATTAGGTGACATTTTAGTCAGGTTGATGGATTTCTCCGTCTGACCAGTGCAAGTAAAGGGTCAGCCAACCACTCCCAGTGTCTGTCACTGGGCAGAGATGCTAACAGGGTCCTGACAGATTCTGTCCCGCCCTCTCTCTGCCCTGACTTAATTCATCACCCTCTAAACAAGACCTGCGGGTGTTCAGACCAGACCAGACACTCAGTAGCTGCTTCTCTTGTGAATATGAGTTCATCAAGATATGCATACAAGTATATACACATGCAGGTCGATACACACAAATTCATATGTGCAAACCGTACCATCATAATCATAATCTGTCACAGTCTGACAAAACAACCTACGCCTCATATACACAGTTGCATACATATTGTATCACTCATCATAGCCTATGACAAAACACATTGAAGTATGAACCACACGCACACACACAGACTATCATCGCTCATCATAGCCTGCCATAACATAACCTAAAGTATGCGCCACTGTAATAACACTGAGAATCACCTAAGGAGGTACTGCTCAATCCATGGAACATGCTTGGCAACAGATGTGTCTGATAAAAGCCTAAGTTCATTAGCAGCTCTGGTCAGAGAGGTCTAGTAGGCAGTGTCAAAGCAGCATGCGGTCGGCTGAGCCTTCCCGGCTGTTGGCCAACTAAATAAGTTAGGCCACTGCCAGATCCTCTTGACTCTGATACTGCAGAACCACAGGATCAACGGAGGCAAACCTCACCTGCTGACCCCTTAAGGCCTTTACACTGAGGAGGGGAATTAGTAAAGGATTTCTTAGTCAGTGAGAGTTACAGCATGTTTTTTGAGTTGATCAGTGACATGGCGCACTTGGCATCCATGCTGGAAGACAAACGCCACAAAGGAAAGAACCAATGTATTTGTACTTTCCCTCTTGCTCAGTTTCTTTAACTCTACTCTAACAACTGAATATGAATAGTATAAACAGCTGTAAGCCCAACTCAACAATCTATAGTGAACTTCCAGATGCTCTGAAAAAAAAAACAACAAAAAAAACCAGAAGCTCTCTGACACTAAGGAAATAAATCTTAAGAGGTGGGAGATGTTAGGTATCTGATTTTTCTGCATTAGCAGAGCGTGGGAAATTAACTCCAAACAATATCACATTTGTGGCAACTTTTAACTGCAATTCATGCATGATGGGAAGTCATTTCTCTAGTTTTTTTAAAAAAAAAAAAATTAACATGCCTTTAGAGTCAGGAAAGTATGGTTGTTTTTTTTTATTTAATATATTCATTAAATCATCTTAAATATATCAAGCCTGAATCACAGAGCCGAACATAGAAGTTTCATCAGGAACCCACCGACCAAGTGCACTCTTACAAAAAAACATTTGAATTGATCTCCAACTCTGAGGGAAACACTGATGTCCTTGGAGGATTCATTTGAATATTATTCAAATCCAAACTGAATCTCCAGTGTGTAAGTGTGAAGCGGTGGACACAGTGGATTGACTTAAGCTGAAGAACATTTATGCAATGGAAAGGGGAATTAAAGAAGCATCTGCTGCTCAGTAATACAGATTTAATAAAGAGTACTCTTACCTCTTTTCTGCATGAAGGTGAAGAGGTCATCCAAAAACTCCTTTCTTTTGGGGTCATTGTCCAATTCGTACAGCTGAAAGAGAAAATAGAAGCTTAATAGACCAACAGAGCAACAAGTTGTAGTTTGGCTACTGCCCGTAGCCAACAGTTGCCTGTAGTTCTTACTGTTGGCTCTCATCAGCAAGCCTATCAAGCACAGTATCTTTAAAAAAACAGTATCTTTAAAAAAATCAGAGAAAAATAAACATCAAGCAGTTTAATTCAGATGAAATAAATGCACAATATTTGGAGCAGTTTCATTTCTGCACTTCTGCTATTTGTTTACTATTCAAACAAGGCCAAAAGGTTGTTTATTCTCTCAATTTGTCTATACATATTCTCTACTGAGTCTATTTCATTAGATCTACAGTGGCAGGCAATTAGTTGACAAGTTGCTTTTGTTTGTGCCTGCAGTGTTATTTGAAGTGCAACTACAGACTTGATATTTCCTCTCAGATAGCCACAGAGCATGCATGTATTTAGATAGTCAGCTGGCCATTTGCTGATACCTATGTGGTGTGCTGTGATGCTACTTTTAACAAACAAGGTGAGGCAACATTAAACAATACATTTGTCTATCTCAAAAATGCTTTTCAAATTTACAATGCTATTCTATTTACAGTTTCCGATAGTCTGACTTTCACAAGAGTGACTGTTATGATGTCAACGGTGCAGTAGTTTCATCTGGCTGTTAAATAACTGAACCCACTGAAGTCATCTGGTGATCGCGGTCTCTAATGCTTACCTTAGCAAAGTCTCTGGAGGCCTCTCCTCTCCCCCTGCTACTGTCGGCCTCATCCGCCCAGCCTGCACTCCCATTCTACAACAGACAGGAGAAAAAACAGATAAGGTAAGTACACAAACAGAAAGTGGTTAAAACATTTAGATAGAATGTAGTAGTCTTAAAGCAACACAATTATCTGTTATTAAGATCATTCATTCGACACTTTTCCTTTGTTTGATCATGACAGTTGAAATATTAAGAATAAACAGAGAGACAGAAAAAGTTTGTCATGCGGTAAGGTCTCTTGACAGAACTGATTTGGGTCCATTGCCTAGTTCCATTACCACTGAGTTACACGGAGATTTTTAGGGATGTGCTTCAGGGCTTCCTCCATTGTTTTTTCTCAAACCCAATTTGTGTTTAAACTACAAAGATTCCATCAGGTTGACACTGACTGCAGGTCAAAGAGTTCATGTCAGGTTAAAAAAAATGAAGTAAACTCAAAGCTAGCTTCAACAACTGCAAACATTCTGCAACACAAACACATGAAAACTAATATATACTCAAACTCCAAGAGTGCATTTTTCCAGGGGTTGTAGGAGTAACCTCTGGAGTTATTGTGCCCCTGAGCTCCTGTGTCCCCCTCCCCCTTCATCCTCAAACATCTCCATTTGACCTAAACCATCTGCATCTGGGCCTGCCCTGCCCCCACCCATGTCTTTCGACCCAGCTGGATACAAGGGCCCCCCATCCTTCAATCTTAACGCAGCTGTGACGGGTGGCCAAGTTCATGGAGTGTAGCTAGCTGTCAGGAGGGGCCAGGGAAGGGTGGGCTGGTCAGTAGCCCTTGTGCACAAACACGCACGCACGCACGCACGCACGCACGCACGCACGCACGCACGCACGCGCGCGCACACACACACACACACATGCAAAGACTGATCGTGGCTGTATGTATGTTTGTGAGTGCAGGGAGGGGGGCAATGGCCCCACAAGACGGGAAGGAAGGAAAATAGGGGCACAAAGGGGTGCACGGTATGTGCCGACCAGGAATGTCTCCTAAAGACAAAACCTATAAAAGCATCAGGAATCAAAACAAGATCCGTTTGGAGGGGGACGTTAATAGCTGCAGCCCGGGGTCTAGTTTCAAACGGGAGCCCATTGGTCAGTGGCAATTACAAGGTCTGAAACGAGAGCTGGCAGGGCAAAGGTTGTCAAGGCCCCTGAGAGCAAGTCATTTTCACCCTCTCACTCTCTGGACGTGTAGCGGTTGTCAACATTCATGCTCCCTAAACAAATACTCATCAGCCATCAACTTGACAAAACTGAGAATGGTAAGTGTCATGTGAGTGCAACTCATGAGGACGGTTTGTACTAAAAAAAAAATTACTATTTAGAACATCCACGACCCTCTTTTACACAAAAAGCAAAAATTTTGAAAATGTTAATAATTATTAGACTGGAAAATAACCTTTTTTTTAAAAAAAACTGCAAAAAAGGGACAAAGAGAAGAAAATCATATTAGTATGGGTATTTCAAATCAAAAATGCTTCATCCCTCTGCATCCCCTGGTCGAACCCACATAAACGCAGTAAAGTCTTTCCATATCAGCAGCAAGCATTCAAATGTTAATTTAAAAATCAGATTTTGTTATTCTGAACAAAACTCAAACCCCACAAAAAATACTTTTTAAAAAAAATTTATTGCTAGTACTTTCATTACATTTGCTTCTTAGAGGACATCTTGTGTTCAAATTATTATACAACCACAGCTCATTTCTTCTAAAAGGACCTCTTGCTGTCAATGTACATTATCTATAGTAGGTCACAAAGATTGCAGCAAGATCATGACAGTAAATATACAGTAAAGTACATTTGGGGGACTTCAGAGACCTTTGCACACAATTTGACTACCTCTGTTAACCTTTAACCATAATTAATCATTGAACTAAAAGATAATTTAGACTTCAACCATGTATAATCTCACATGTTTGCTGCTGCATAGAAACTTTGCATTTTGCACCTTTTATATCTGCTGCGAGTTCCCTATTCAAATGGTAAGGAGAGTCTGTAATCTCTCTGATGGAAATCAAACAAGGAGTCATAAAGCTACATGATGGGACATATTGTCAGTCCGCCTGCGTGTTGTTAGTTACCTGTCCTGCATCTCTACACATTCAAATCCAAAAGTAATAAACTCACTATTGTTGCATTTAACAAACCATAACCTGCAGATATCACTTCAGCAAAACAACAAACAAACAAACAAACAACCAAACAATGACCAAAATCTTGGTCCCACTCGTCAACTTTTGTGGGAAAGCCCTAAATTTAACATTTTGCTGCAAACAGAGAAAAAGTTTTCAAATCCAGAATTTTACTTGTTTAATATTGAAGTATATTTCATTTATGCATAAATATAACCAATTATTTTAACCAGGTAACATGAATTTTCCCTCTTCCTCCCTCCTGTTCTCCTTTTCTCATCTAAGTAAACGGGGCGCCGTATTGTGGCGACCTGTAGTTCTCCCGCTCCTGTCCTCCCCCTGTTATGTGTCACTGTCTTATGTTTTCTTTGACGGGATGTAAATGAATGTAATTTCGTTTCAACACTGTTGTAATGACAATAAACTTCAATTCAATTCAATTCAATTCAATTCAATTCAATTCAAACACAAGTTTAACACTACAATCTGTGAAAGGCACATGTTTTACTGGGGAACAATCCAACTTATTACCTGTGGGTCCGGTGGACTTATGACTTCTGAAACATCTTGGAACAAAGAGAATATGCACTCCTTTGTATGCTGCAAAATATCTATGAATGTCACCAGTTGTTTGTAATAATAGTTAAAATTAAAAGAAATATCCATTCAAATCAAATTTTGTGTATCTGCAAAACAGTATGACCTTTGTGTGCAATTAAAGGACAAATTGCTGGATAGCTTGCCTTGGGTTTGTTCGGTGAACATAAATGTGTTTACACACAAACCATACACACATCTTCAGACACAAGCATACACACATATTCTCATGTCTCCCTGAGGGACACTCTGCCTTAGGGGAGCACAGGGGTCAAAGTGTTTGTGACATCAACCAAGTACAACAGTCTGAGGTGACAGACCCCTGCTGTCCAGTCAGTGTCACACTCGGTCTTCTTGTCCCACCCTCTCCTCTGCTTTAAACCACATTTTTTGAGCTGTCCATAAAGAGCAAGATATATTACGATCATGTGAAACATGGAGCAAATTTCATTTTGATGGTCGGCATGTTTTTTTTTAGGTGTAGTCACTTCAGTTTAAGGGGCCAAATATTGAATTCTTGATCATGAGTAAAGTAATCCTAAATCCAGACAAAATTAACATGATATTAAAAGTTTATTGCCACCAATTTGAAATGATGTTGGTGCTTGAAGATAGAGGTTGGAAATGAAGGTATAATAAATAAAGTAGTAACTATCAAAAAATATTTTTACATCCATGTTTAAAAAGGTACCATAATTTTTTTAAAATATATGATCAAAATGTTGAAAGTCACTCTAATTCCACTGAATCAAGATGTTTAAGTGCAGTATAACATTACAAAATGTACCAACTATTAACTACTAAACTCCGATGTGAGCTCAAAGTATCTGGGGTCTGAGAGTGCAAATTCTGCTGTCACTTGTCATAACACAAATGAGCTCAAAAGCATCTACAGAAGACATGTCTGCTTCTCTAGCTTGTTCAAAAAAGCACAGTAATTGGAACATGAAGGCCGTTAACCATGAATAGACATGTTGGCTCTTGAATTGGGACCTTGGTCAGCTGAGGAATGTTAACACTATGTTGTTTTTTGTCAAGTTAGAGTGGATGCTGATGTTTTTAGGGCCACTCCTTGTGATCAGTCACCTCAGCCCCTTCATCACATGCAGTGCTCCACCCAGAAATTACTTCTTTTAAAAAAAATTCCCACAGTCTACCTACATTCAAAACAAGAACGCAAAAAACTTGTGCTTGCTTTAATTAATTTAGAATTGTTAAAATTTAAATGTTTAAAGCATGAGTATTTATGTTTATCTATGTGTACTTACATCTAAATGCCTTTGTTACTGCAATATACATATTTTTTCTTCCAATCTTATGGCTAAACTTTCAAAAATGTATTTATCCAAAATTCAATTGGGTTTGGAGTATAATATTAAAAAAAAGATGTTTGTGTGCCTATGCATGTGAATTATTTATTGGATGTGTGTGTGTGTATATGTGATAGAAGTCAAGATTGTGTGTGTGTGTTTGCTTAAACGGCCCATGTTCCCTCTTTGTGCCTCTGTCATACTGTTGGCAGGTTAAATGGCCAGACAGGGCAGAAGGTGCCCTAATCATATTAGGCCCATACGTGACCAGCAGTGCCAAATCAGGGATAAGACTAAGGTCGATGCCCAGAACTGAGGTGTAGCTTTATCATCTGGTCATTGAAATGTGTGGCTGGGGTGATCAGTTCTTCATGAGGAAATGACAACTGAGTCCATGGGTCTATGTGGACTGCCTAGGTGGTCACCATGTTTTTATTTAACATTTTTCATTCAAATCAATGGTAAGTCACCATTCTCTATTTTTCTGGTGCTAATATTGAATTAAATTTTTGCGGGTCAATATGGTTTAATGTCCTTGAAAACTGAAGAAGTCTGCGCTCTATATTTGGTATTATTATTTATTTGTTTGTGCTCCCGTAAATGATCAATTTTTGAGTTAATCAGTTATGAATTTCAAGCATTTGGGCCACACATCAATGTGACAATTTAATCTCAAAAATTACAGTGCACATCCTTCCTTCGACTTCAAGTTCACATTCTTTACATATTCCTCAATCTTCATTGGACAAACTACAAAACACACATCGATACATAGCTTGAGGGTAATTCTACGCAGCCATTATAGAAAGATGTCTTGAGTAGAGCCACCATTTTAGTAAGGATAGGCATGCCGGAACAAGAAGGGTTAATGGCTGTTGCTTAGGGAGTGGGGGATGGATGGCATTGATTGCTCAGGATGTTGACAGCACTCCAATTTGATAGTTGAGCTGTTATTAGATGAAGAGGCTTGTTCTTAATAAAAGCATCATGTGATTTCCCTTTACTCTTCAAGTCAGAGGTTGGATGGCTTCAAATGGAGGCTGTTGAGACCAGGAAATGTTCATTGTGCTAGACTCACTTTGGAAGTCATCTCAAGATAATAAAGGCAGGGGAAAAACTGGCTCAAGTAAATTTCCACACATGCTTTGGAAAAGGTCAGCGGCCAAGTGCACACTGTGTAGGCAGCAACAAACCTATGTAAAGTAGGTCAATTTCATACTATAGATAACAAGTTGGATGACTCTGCCTGGTGGGATGGCAGAAAAAAAACAAGCGACACCACGGTTCATTTGAAATGAAGAGTAAACCTGAAAACAGGTTTTGTTTCACAGTCGCCAGTGTGATCCTGTAGACTAAACAAAGCATAATAAAGACAGAGACATATATTTGTTGTATTAAAGCCCTGTTAGCCCTTAGCCATACCCCCGAACCCCTTTCTTACCACGTTGAGCTACTGTCATGGCCCTCTGTGTCCCACCCAACACAGCTCAACACTGCAGACCAAGTCCCCTGGGCCACAGTCATTGAACAGGAGGACCAATCAATAGCCCTGGATGTGCAAACACAGGGAAGTCCCCAGCCCCCTCCGGACGCAATCTCACAGCACACGTCAATACTCATCATCCTCAGTCATCTACAGCCACGCCAGGAAAACTGAGATGAGGGCAGGATCCCAACTCCCAGGGTGACCTTACCCTGTTAAATCCAACAAGACACCCTAATTTTGACTACCACAGTGAAGGTTTCCATGGGAAACCCTCATCAGTGTAAACAGTCACACTTATTCTCAATTAAAACATGCACATACAAGGAAAATCTCTATAGCAACGTCAAGCAGTAAATCAAGAGTAACAAAATGTCTTTGTGCTCTCGGCGCAAGCCCGGCCAGAATAGAAACAAGAGGGAGGGTGACTTTAGTGAAATTCAACAACATTCCTGTACACCAGTAACAGGACCTCACAATAACAGGAGGGTCCCTCTCATCCCACAGGTACTCTTAACATCTCATTCCCAGACTAATCTTTTTTAGCCAAATTGCTGCCTGTCAAAACAGTTCAGCAAGGGAAATCTTTTAAACAGACACGGCAGCGGTAATTTAATCACAATCAAGTCCTCCAGCAGAAATCTGGATTGCAGCCAACAAGCCTGATAAATGGCAAGAACAAAAAAAGAGACTACACACGTTTGGCAGTTTAAATTTCTTTTTTTTTTTTTTTGTATATTTGACTAAAAAATTCACCAAAAACACTCAAGGTGCAGGTTCCTCTAAATGTCCTGTAGTGACTTAAAATAAATACAGAGACAACTTTCCTGGTATTTGCTTTCCACACCCAGTGGTTAAGGAACTACATTAGTTAATAAAACAGATACAGAAGAAACATACATTATACAGCAGTGAGCATGTTTCGTCATCTACTGAAGAACAATAGCCTTTATGCGCTCAAAAAGGAAATCTGCTCACTCTCAGCATGCCTGTAAAAATGAGCATTGTGGGGGGCAGCAATCTCTAATCCAAATCAAATAATTGAGGCGTTGATCCCACAGCAGGACTTCGGGAATCATTTATAGTGCCTCTTTTCGCGGGGAGGGGTAGAGTGGTTGATGAGCAAGGGGTGACGGGTGTTGGGACTGGAGCTGAGAGGATGGCGTTCTTTATCTGCAAACTACTGTAAAGGATCTAATGGTGAGCTGTCCATACGCTACCATCAACAAAGGCTCTTGCTAATCGTGTTCCATGTGAGACGACAGAGAAGTAAATCTCACTGCCACTTGCGAAACATATGGTCAAGTTCCTACTTAGAAAACAGATCCACCATGAATCCTGTGCTCTCATTAAGAATTATTGTGGAACACAAAAAGGGTCATATATTACATGAGAGCAGGCCAGCAGCGGAGAACAGTACCCAGGGGCATGCCTGCCCTGGAGTGTCCAGTCATGTTTGAAGCTGGAAGAGATTTCTGGCTTTTGAGGGAACAGACAAAGTGGCAGGGACAAGGGGATAAACGTCCAGGGGCAGAACGTGTAACTACCTGCCCAGGCCTCAGTGGTGCTAAAAAGGCCACTGAAAAACAGGCCTTCAGGCGAGACCACCCCTCCCTCCATTAATCACTCCAATTACAAAGATGAAAAAGAGAAACAGAAGAAAAAAAGAAGGGGGGGTTGTCACAGATACATACAGAATGAAAATAGGCAGGAAAGCAAACACATAGAAGAAAACCTGAACACTGATCGTCACACTTTTTCACCTCATCCACACGGCATGAACAACAACAAGAAGACCTAGGCCAGAAAGAAAGGGGTGGATTTGCATATTTAGTTCCTAGGTAAACATGTCTGTTGGTGACCAGCAAGTCTGGTTTGCCAAATAAACTGACTGCATTTGTTCAGCTCTAGCCCTTTCACCAAGACACCACATTCCACAGGCAGAGGCCCCATCCCCCATTACACTAGCTGGCCCCTTTCGCTGCCTCACACAAATGCAACGTTTATAGGCTGGTGTGGCCAGAAGTTCACACTCATTGGTTCAAAGACCCTTTCACAGGCAGAGCAAACATTTTAGTGAATCACATCTGTGCCACCACATACAGTACTCTACGAGTTAACCCTTTCCCGTAGTGGATCAGGCCCATAAGAAACTAGACTTCAGAGACCAGATTTTCAAACTAAATTATGCACAGACTTGCATGGGGCCCCCTCAGTGCCCCTTCACTGATAATTTGATTTGAAGCTATTAGTTTTGCTCTGTGAAGTGTACAGTGGCAGATATAACATTGTCTCCAGTGAGCAAAGCACTTATTATTTCACAAACATAAAAGTTAACATTCTCACAGAGCATTCAGGCTAAAAGAATTGTACAATTTATCATTTTTTTACTGTCATTTGTTGGGTCTCCTGTGCTGCTTACAGAAAAAGCTATACTGCTGCAATCAGGTCAAAGCAGCTATTAGCTGTTTCTTCTGGGTTAAAAGCTTTGGCTAAAAATACCTTGCATATCTCACATCTTTCAAAGAGCAAGCATCCACTTCACCCCCATGCTAATGGCAGCTGTAGACATCGCACAGACCTGATAGGCCTTTATATACATTCTCATTATACTGACAGCACTGGGAACTTGATACATTCACAACCAACAAAAATACCTCCAGTATTATTAGAACATATCACATCTAATTGCATATAAAATGACAGAGGTCACAACGCCTGCAATCAGACAGCTAAATGACTTCTTTGTGTGGCATGTGGCAGCAGGGTAAAAAGTTATGGGGGGGGGGGCAGGAGGAAGAAACCAGTCCTGCTACACTCAGGGTTTTCTCCATCAGAGAAGTTGGTGTTATGACTATCTCTCTGAATCTGCAGTATCAAATGTTCAAACCATAAGCGCAATTCACAGCTTTTTGTATAGTCTAATCGATAGGGAGCAATTTTTCTGTTCAGAGCCAGAGGTATCTGTTTCCTCTCAGCTAGCGTTAAGTGTGCAGGGGCATTCTACTTCTGACAGGCCAGCACCCCCCAGGGAACCCGGCTGGGATGTTGCAGCTCGTCACGCATCTGGAGCTCATCTCTAGGGGCTGGCAAGCCACTACATCTCTACTGGATGCTCAAAATACAGCAGAGAAAAAACTGAAAACTTGAAACCAAACCATACCCACGGAACTGTTAGTGTGGGAATCATTTAAACATAATTTAAGAAAACAAACTTTGAGTGTCACTTTGCTTGCGTTGCTGGGGTGGTAATGGAATCATTAGGAAACCATTATAGGCCAGAAGCTATGATGGTCACTGGTTTAAAGCTATGCAGTTAGGTAGAACTCAGCATTAAATAGAATTTTGATAATGGATCAGGATAAAATTTATACAACATCATTCAGCTTTGGTAATAATTACTCAGTGTGGACAGACGAACACTCTAGTCTCTCAGCAAAAAATAAGTGCAACAATTAGCCAGCTAGTCTGCAGGCTTGCCAGTAAAGAAAAAGTTTATTTCCTGCTGCAAAACATTATTTAAGCTACAGGTGAAGGAAGTGTGTGTGAGATTGGACGCCCTTTGGAAAAAAGAAAACAAACAAAACAAACAAACGAACAAACAAATCAGAACAAATCAAAACAAAACAAAAACAAAAAGGCCGAAACTGGGAGACACAAAATCAACTTTTGCGTCTCTGTTCCCCTTTTGTCATGTCTATGTTACTGCCTGATAGCTCAATAAAGCCTGGGCTACAGAGAGAGCCCAGAGCAAAGGAGGACTAAACTGACTTTAGAATTTATTTTGCTAGAGTCAACATCAACAATGCCTATTATCTGGAAGTGCAACAAAAGAGAGAATACATGATTGATTGATCAAACATCTGTTGAGCAGGCACAAACCAGTTTCTTCAGCCAGTCTGAAAAGTAATTTGTGGCCCCCTCCAACCCCTTATGTGACAAAAATCGCAGGGCTTGTTAAGCTCTTCAAGTATGAAAGTGAATTCACCTTTTTCCACAAAACTGGGGAAAATACCTAATTTTTAATTTAACTAAAAAAAGATCATTTCAGCAACTCAACTTCAGCAGGTTATTTTTTTAAGTTACAAGGCACACTTACTTGTATTGTTTTGTTTAGGCAGCTAAGTATGCAAGAGTTATTAAATTATTTAACACATTATTTTAATCAAAACTGCAATTTAAGACAGGTTTGCACAGTAAAATGTTTAAAATTATTATATTCTTTTTTATGTTAATAAACTCTATTCCAAAGTTTAACTATTGATTCCTCTAGTAATTTTAGGGTTTTTAATTCATTATCAAGATACTCATCTATCTGGGAATATTATAACAGTGTAATATTGATATTGATTAAAACAGAAACAATGTCAACATATATTACAGATTTAGGTGCTCCAAAATAAGACCGCAAATCATAATACAATAATTGTTCCTTAAATTCAATTAATCACATTTGAGAATTTTTCTTTTATTTGCAATTTCCACACAATAACAAATTCATAACAATTTCATTTTCCACCTCCTCCAAGTTTTCTTGTCCCCCATTTTTGGCACACCAAATCACCACCACTGTTGCCTAACCTTGCAATAGACACAGCGTTACAAAATCTCGACCAGCGGACATTTTTCTGCCATTGCACAGTCTGTCAGGTCATGTTAGCCAACCCTAATGCAATCACCTAGGAAACACTGAAAATTCTTGGTTAATGTTTTGTTTTTGTTTTTTTTCTCAAATCATTAAATCATATAGCCATTCATTAGCTTACCTAACTAGGTTTACAAACAGAGATATGACATATACTAATGAGTCACCTTTCTGCATATGCTGGTTTAAAAGAAATTATAATAAGAAGGTTAATTATTATGCTGGGTAAAACTAGATACTTAACTTGTTGACAGCCTCATGAAACAGAAACCACATAAATGCCTGTTTGGTACTAGTGTATGCTGCAGTTGAGCTCATAAACAGACATCACAGACATCTGGTATATGATCAGATTAGATAAAGACGGAATGATTCTCACATGGAAACTGGGTTGTTGCAGCATCAGGGGATATGATAAAGATAACAGAGCAAACAGAATGTAATGTATGTAACACAACAGCAGCAAAATTACATGCAGAGAAAATAAAACCGATAATTGCAGAGACTTACAGTTGACGAGACAGATTTACAGGTAAGTAGATGTTTGCACAGTAAATGGGTCACATTTATTCAGCTTTACTTAAATTAAACCCAGCTTCTGTTATGCGCAGCTAGTCTCTATTGCATTATTGTGGCAAACTCTTTTTCCAACGATGCTTGATTCAAAAGGCACAAACAGCTCTATTTTATTAAATTTGCATTGGAAGTTTTATGTTTGTGTGCTCATTTTAAGTGCACATGCATTAGAACAATAAGTCTCCAAATACATTAGATTCTGCTTCAGTTTTGAACTATCAATCATTTAATAAATGCTGCAGCCATTTTGATTTGACCACACTTCCTCCTGTGCTGAAAGAGCGGCCTCAGGTTTTCTAATCACATTTATTTAGGGCAGGAAAACCTAAGATGTCTTTGTTTGACCAGATGGCTGGCTAATCAAGGCTGGCTCCACTGGGGGTTGGGGCATCCCAAATCTGCCACAAACATTATCGAACCCTGTTCCACATTAATATGCTGATGTTTGTTAGAAAAGAGCCTCGGGAGCTGACACAAACTGTAAATGTGCTTACAGTTGACAAGATGAGGCAAGATTTTATCTCTGCTGTCAAATAATAAAATGCAAATGAAACATTATGCACTGCAGACTTCATCACATAGAAATAGCAAACAAAGGAGCAACACTTCTGATAACCTCCTTGAGCTACGACATACAGTTCTTATAATAACCTACATTTGCTGTAGTTCTTGCTGTTAATAATTCAATTTTCTGTGCCCCTCTTTAATCATTTACTAACATGGCTTTTGAAATTATTGACTGCAGTTGACATGGTCCATGGTGCTGTTCACAGTGTGATTGTCTATTAACCAGATCAGCTGCAGGTCAAAGCCTGATGTGTTTTTTTTTTGTCATTTCAAATAATTCAATTCATCAATGCAGGCATTTCTATTCAAAGAAAGTGGTGAAAACAGCAGTTTATGTACAGTAAACATTAATTTTAAAAAATCCATTTTTTCATCAGAGACTCCTCAATATATTACTTTATAGGTTTTTTTATACTATTTTAGTAAAACCAAATACATAAACTGATGAGAAAAATTAGGTGCACAGGTGCTGGTATAACATGCAAGCCTTGCTAGATTTGCCTCTTAGCCAGTCAACTTAAAAAAAAAATCTAGGTGGTTGTAAAATTTGGGAAAGTCTACCGATTTGACCTTGGACAAAATATTTAAATCTGCACCCTGCATGCAGCAGCACGATGTAGTTATTAAATGCCTGACTTTTATATTCCATTCCTATATAACAATGTCATTAATGACTATCTATACGTTTAACTTGTTTAATGTTATTTTAAGATTTACATTTATTTCATTCATAAGAAATGTTCATACATAAAAATCTGTATCTAGAACAGTAGGATAGTATAATAGGTATAAAGCTCTGAGCACTTAAATGAGATTTTGTCCAAAGAAAAAGAAAATCATATCTTCGACATGCCTCTGCATTTACTGTGTAAATGAATCACTATATTACAAACAGGACTTTGCTCATGTCCTGTGGGAATGTTTTTTTTTCCCTATATGAAGCAGTGTGTGCATTAGCAACACATTTAAGATTACCAGCCAATGGCTTTGACAGATACATTGCTTAGTGTTGGTTCTTGTGATGTGGTTCAGGAAGTGAGCAGCTTTGGAGGTGAACAGCCCTGAATGTAGAACGTGAATGTTGGAAGCTGAGCTGTGAACACATTGCTTTTAGTGTAATGTGACGTTTCCTGGGCAGCAGCCAAGAGCTTTTTTTTCTCTTCCTTCCTCCTCTGCTACTAGCTCCCTCTTACAAGCACATGATTATGCTCAGCTTGTGTTTGAAAACTTGGCAGACACACAATCTGGCCAGCAGCCACATGCTACTATAAACTACATGAGATTTTGGCAGGCAGTGCAGTGACTGTGCAGACTGAAAAGCAGGCAGGCTAAAGAAAGGGAAGCCTCCTGCACCTCTTTCACCTCCTTCTCCTCTGCAAGGCTCTGTTGAGGTCCCAGTCAGCTGCTGTGTTTACCCAGGGGCCTTGACACAGTGGCCCAGTTAGCACCTACAGGCCCCTGACACCTGCCTGGAGCTCAGCCAAGGCAGTAGCAGAAGACAGCCACTAACAATAGTCAACTCCTACTCTTCACCTCCTCACTGCATGGCCATTTACATAAGGCGCAAAGTCATGACATGACAAAGCTTACAACTAACTGAGAATATTTTTTGACTGAAAGAATATCTGTTGTTTTGGGCAGATCAGAATATTTTCTGATCTGCCCAAATCTAATCAGCAATATAAATGTGTATTCTTGTCTAATTTGAACTCTTTCAAAACACCAGAAGCTTAGTGTCAATGACTTGCAGTAAATTGAGAAATTACTTGTTTCTGAGCTTTATAACCTAGTTGATTTCTGTCCACTATAACAGTCAATAATCAGGGAGCAGCCAATCTACTTTGTCTTTTGTTTATGTGCCACTGCGTGGTAAGGGGGACAGACACTGCCTGAGAATCTTGCTGGGGGTCAGCAAGTCAGCCTCCTGGTCCTACATGCTTAGCAGCTAAACTTTAATGACCTCAACAAGAGGCATGAACATACTAAATTTACCCCTAAAAAAACACAAATTTAGTCTTTAAGTTTTTTAAATGGATCAACAAAACCCAAAAAATACCTAGTGTATGCACATAATTGCTCATATGAGCACAGGCGCAAAGACAGGCGTACAAGTTAAACACACAGTATGAACTTGTCAGGATAATTATGTTATTGACCTCTCATATGATATATGGACATAAAACTTGATCATTTCTGCTGACCTTGATATTGCCTGCTGAGTTTACAAGTGTGTTTGTTCACATATGAATTCCACAACTATTTTAGCCAGAATAAACAGCAGGGTTTCTCTCTGATTAGAAGACTTGGTTACGGCACCTAAGCACCTAAGCTTCTGTCCTCTTATTGTCTGCTCTTTGTGTCAGAGTTTCATCGTGGGCGGAGCTGAGGCAGCTCCTACATGCACAAACACACACAAAGACAGACACAAAGACAAACAGACATACACACACATACTTCTATACTTGTGGGAACCATATAAAGCCATAATGCATTTCCCAGCCCCCTCTCCCAGCCTTAACCTAATACTAAGCAAACCCTTTAAACCAAGTCTTAACCCTGAAAACAGCCCCGCTGATGTTGCAAGAAACTGCCTATATCTGCTAAGCTTCCAAAAATGTCTTTACACTGTCGATCACAACCTTTTTCTAGCCAGCTAGGGTAGATTTGCATTATTATCCATTTACCTTTATATGGATTCCATAAAAAATGGTGACATATTGCCTGGCAAAGAAGTTATTGCTAAAGGCTTAAGTTAACATTATGAGAGACCATAGAGCTGAACAGGACGTAACATAGTGTGCCAAGGGTCACTGCAATATACAGTGTTAACAGTAGTCTATACAGGTAAATGTGTATATCACTATGTGGACGGCCTTCATAAAACTAAAGAAGACTTTGCTTAACAGTGTCATATGACCTTGGATTCAATCTCCCTGCAGCTGCCAAAGGGGTTGGTGGATGTCTTTGTTTCATCTGGCTATTGCCTTTTCTCTGTTTGCCTTCATTAAAGAGCAGGTGTTGAGATATGTTGAGTGGGAGTGGTTGTAAAGGACAAATGGAACTAGCTAGAGTGTGGGGAGGGGGGCTTGTGGTTTCACTACCAGCTGATCAAATTACAGCAGGCATCAGTAGCTCAGTTTCCATTAGAAGCAGGAAAGTCAATCCTCCAGGGTCAATTTGGGAAAAAGTGTGACAACTCTAATGGGCATGTGCCATTTGCATTTCAATGTGAGAATTTTTGCCTTTCAATTCAATTAAAAAGGAGAAGAGTAGCATGGTACTCAGAGACAATGCGCATGAGGGGTCATCTAAGGGGTTAATTTGCATGATGTTGCTTCAGCTGCATGGCAGACACCTGAAATACTAAGCAAAGAAGACCCTCTGCTCTAAAGAGGTACACATGAATTATCCATATTAATATTGAGAGATGCACATCACACTTCCTTCTTATGTTGCATCTCCCATCTCACCGCACATCAAACACGATCTGAATGGGAGCATGGCACACTCAGACCTCAAGGAGCATCAAATTATGCAAACGTTTCCACAATGCAAATCACAAGAGCATATAAATTAGGGGTGAGAAGAAAAAATTGAATCTCAGATGCAGTGCATGCAGACAAAGAGAATTCATCAATTCACAAACGTCAACAATAAATTTTCTGCATGTTGTGGATGGAATGAAAAAGAGAAAACTTAACTGTGAAGGCAGTACAGCACTCTGACAATCTACTGTGTGCACAAGCTATAAAGTTAACTTTTTGCTATTAACATTTTCATCTACACACAAAACAGTGGTTGTAAGTATGTTTTGATTTCAAACAACCACTTCACATATATCAAGTACATTGGGTATATTGTGATATATTGTGTATATTGTTAACGTCTTCACTCATAGACTTACAATAATGTCATGAAACAAGGATGAGCAGTAACAAATGTAACTGGCTGACCAACATACACTGCAGCATTAAACAACATAAACAGATTAACTCTGAGTTTAAGAAAATACGCCACTACTTATTAACTTAAACATCAGAAAACCTGCATTCACTTAGTATCCTGCAGAAAGACGACCTTCTCTGGAGCTAAGGGTGCAGTGGAGATGCTTCTCTCCACTGCTGAAAACATAGCTTTTATAACAACACAGAAGAGACCCTCTCATTTTGTTATTCTTGTACAGACGGGAGGCTGTAAGATGTTTTAATAACGCTTTTAATTTTAAAAAAAAATTGTAAACACGATTAAAAATCATCTACAGAAATCAATCATTTTGGTGCAGATGAGAAGCATCAAATGCATCTCAAATCACTTCATTATCACCTCTGAAGGGGAATTCAATTGAATTGTGTGATGCCTAGAGTTTCAAACCCTTATTCAAATAATAAATCACAAACAAAGCAAGCAATTCAGTGTTTTCAACAGCTGCACTTTTTATCTCTCTGAGGAACATATGACATGAACTACAACAGATCTGAAATTGTATTCATCAAACAAAACCAAATGAGATCAACATACTTTCCGATACAACATAGATCTTCATTGATCGACAATCCAGATATTCATCTATTGATGTATGCAAGTAGCTTTTTTCATTTAGTGAGTAAATCTCATACAGCTCTCTGAGTCTCTCCTGTGCTTTGGTTTTATTTACGGACAAGCCGCTGAATACCTGACCAAGAAGTTTGGTCAAAGTATTCTTAATCTAGGACATTTATGTGGCTTACATAACAGCCATATTACCAGTATAAAGGGAAAATGCAACTACTTGTCTTACGTAACCATTTTTTTTTTTCAGATTATATTCATTATCAGAATACTCACTAAACTGACAGCACAATAACATCACGTATTGAGATGAATAATATGGATCAGAATGGAAAAGTATGTTGTGATCAGATTTTTTTTGCCAAGCCTTCCTTCAAATTCATGCTGTTTTTGGCAATTTTGTGGTGGAGTCAAGGGGACTGGACCCACCATGAGAAGCCACCTCCCGCCTGCCAGCAGCAGATGTGCCCTTTGGGACTCAGACAAATAAAAAAAGTGTTTCTGCCTGCACAAACAGGCCCTCCCATTCAGCTCCTCCCATCAGGCCCTTTGGCTTTTTTCTTTTACAGCCCCTGTGACACTAAGTGAAATGAATTGAAAGATCACCAATCAGGGGCCTGACTACAACACGGACATGGACCCACCCACCCCCATCAAACCCCCTGTCTCTTGTTGGGAGCCCCCGGTGGGAATGTTCACTGTTTGAAGAGTTAACTCTTTAATTCCGTCTGGAATGTTTCCTCTGGGTGGGGCAGTGTAGTGTGTTGAGCCAGACCACTAACCCTTATTCTCCTTCCACAGCATCTCCTCCCCCCTCTCCCTCCCCACTTCATCTCCCTACTAAATTCAATACCTCTATTTCTGGGTTGGGGGAATCATCCACACTTGGCTGTCAAGAGCAGGTCAACACAATACGGAACTCAGTCTATGCAACCATGATAAAAACCTTTTCAACAGTACTCCAACTGGGTACCGTACTCTCACTTTTAAAGGCACAGACCAAATTTCCCAGGCACAAGTGATTGCAGATTCACTAAAAATCCACTGATGCCATATTTAGTGGTGAAGATATTTACTACTACAAAGTACTTCAAAGTAGTAGTAAAGAGAATAGTGGAAAGGGGATCAGGTGGGGTAGAATTGATTCTTAGATATATAGATATGTGAACTTGGAAGATTCTTCATCAATTCATTAATCCCATTGGATTTTCAAAATGTTATTTAATGAAATGACAGAATGAAAATGCAGAACTCAACTACTAGAACAGTCCAGCACTGAAGTAGTTTACAGCAACACATACTGGAGTTATCTTAAAACTCTCAATATTTAAATCTACCCATAAAGCAAGCCTGTTTTGATCTAAGGTAAAATAACACTTATATTTATATATTTACATATTTAAATATCCCACAAAGATTATGGCAAACTTTCTACACCATCACCAAGAGACGTATGCCATTGCAGTGGAACAGCAGTCAACTGTAACAAAGCACACTGGCTGAACAACACACACACACACACACACACAAAGGCATTAAACACCTAAAATCAACTCAGAGGTGAAGAAAATACTTTATTTGTTATTGTTTTTTTTTTTTTTAATTAATTTTCCTTTCATGATTTTAAACCATATAATGGGCTCCAGACTAATTTCTTCCATGAACAGTGCTGGTGCTCCTTACTAAATGTTTAGAAGTACTAACATTTCACATTGTCAGCGATTGGTCCTGTGCTTTTCAAAAAGCAAATGATGCATACAGTGAATCTACAATGACTGACAAGAATAGTCTTTGAATTAATAACAGAATATGGTGTGGTGATTGATGGGATTGTTCAGTTCATATTGCCCACTTAAAGGACACAGCCCCAGGATAATAGTCTGATCAAGGCTAAAGTAATTTTTTTTCCAGGGTTATTGTATGAGAATGATAAAAACAGTGTTAATTAAAATCAATCTCTATCTCTCACTTTCTTTTTTTTTGCTGTGATGTCCTTCCAAGCCAAAATGCAACCTGTAAGAAACTGCTTCACCTGGTGTTTTAAGTGATTAACAATGATGATTTAAAAAATATGAGGAACATATATGCAAGTTGCAGTAGTGCTTCTAGTTACAAAATGTTGCAGTATCTCCAAAAATGGTTGCAAAATGCCACCAAATTATTGCAGTCTAGGCCTCACTTGAACAGTTTTACTTGTCACTTGAGTCAGCAGAGATGCATTTAAGCACATAACAAATTGGCATTAAAAAAAGTTGCAAGTACTGCCACACTATTATGTGATATGGAGATTTTGCTTTAATGTACATTAACATTTGTTGTGTGCCAAAAATGTCACCCGTTTCGTGAAGATGTGAGGTCTGAAGTAGGAAAAACATGATTTGTCATTATGTTATTGTCATAATGTTATTACTGATATGACCTTTTAGATTTGACTAATCTCACATGCATTAAATAAATCAATAAATAAATGATTGCCTGTACATCAACTCTGCTGGAAAATGGAAGTGCAAAATATAATTATGCAGCACTAATTGTGTTGTATGACATTATTTGTTTCCATCCTGACACAAATTCAACTGCAGCCATAACAGCTGGGCTACATTAGGCACAGAGTAGCATCAATCAGAAAAATGCCATTTAAAAGGCAATTCAAAGCTAAAAGCCCAGCCGCATCCATCCAACCAAACCAGCCAAAGACTGCTGGTAATGAGGCAAAGCAAGGTTCACACAGCATTGAACTACACACATAAACAGGAAAACCCCAGAGAAACACACCACATCAATGAACGTGGAGATGCCTTGCTTTACTGTAGTCTTTAAAAAATGCTGGACTACCTGCACTTTTGAGAGTTTAGTATGTTATAAAACGTAGTGTTGTTCCAGTATCTGTATCCAAAGTGCTCACTGTCTAAAATGCTGGATCAGGTTAAAGCAAATACATGAATCAATGTTCCATTTCAAGACAATGTTATTTATTAATTAGCAATTGGACCCTGCCTCTTGTCTCGTACACCTATATGCACCTTGACAGATTATTTTTATGTATCGTCAAGCACAGCAGTAACATTAAGTCTGATTGAGGTTAGTATTACACAGCACAGCTCTACATTTACCTTTTTCCAAAGGAGTGCATGTGTTAATATGTGTTAAATAAACTGGAGCACACAATGAAATTTAGGAACAGAGTAAAATTTAAAAGTCGCCTGGTTTAACAATTTATTATACTGTTTATGTTTCTGTACAATTGTGTGTGTATAAGGAGACACACATATGTGCAATAGCACATACCACCAAAATCACACATTGGCCCATGTCTACTAGACTCAATGGATATCTGTTCTCCAGCTGCTGTCGTATGCAGGCCGTCTGACACACTTGGAGGTCAGCCAGTGGTCCATGAAAAATGAAGGTTTGAACTCCTCATTTCATCTCAACAGCTCCTTATCTCCTTCTCTCAAAAACAAAAACTAATGGGCTCAACTTACAGCCAGTTGTAGGCTACTGTAGCGGTTCGTGAAGGAGCTTGTGTGGTTGTCAGATTAAGGAGTCTGACAAAGATAATGTTTTTGGCAATGTATCAGTCAATCCACAAAAGACCCGAGTCTTTCGGTATGTCTAACAACTGAAGATTTCAAAAGGCCAAGACAATAAGAACAACAAAACACAAAAGAATACCACAGTGTGCACAGTTACTGATCAATATGAAACTTTAAGCTTTACCAACAATTAAAGACAAGTCAACAACAAAAATCCTCTCAGAGATCTCAGAAAGCAAACAAAAATACTCAGTATGAAATTTAAGACAACAGTTGGCCAACAAAAATAAACCCCAGTGACGCCTCTGACAGACTCTGTGATTCCCTGACAACTACTGATTGATCTCCTGGTGTGCTTCTGTCAGCTTGAGAATCTGGCCAACGTGGGAGCCAAATGGTTTGCTGGCTTGTCCGTGGAGTAGACTATTGTTCTTTATCTCTCTCTCACTTGACATGGCTGCTTTTCATCACAGAAAACATTCTGTACATATCTATATTAGCAGCTAATGCAACTGTAGTACTAAATAACTAAGTAAGTAATACTAACACTCTACTAAATACTAACTGATGTACTGAATGTTTTTAGGTTGGTCTAAATTGCTGCTTTGCCTCAACTTCCCTGCAGCATTCTCTGTTTTTTTAATCAGATCAAACATGCTTAGCAATGTGATTATCACAACAAGAATGCATCATCTGTCATTGTTCATAGCAGAGGTGAACAGTCAAGGTTGAGTTTTTCATTCCCTGCATTGCTTAATGGTTTGAGCACAGCAGAGTGAATACAAGTCTCACACATTAAAGTCACACTTTTTGTAATGAACAAGCACTGCAACATGTTGTAATGGTACTCAGCTTTCCTCATTATTTCTCATCTCAGAGAATTCCATTTGCAGGCCGTTTGTATAAACAGGGTTCAGACGGTAATTCCAGTCTTATGACATCAGCATAACAGGAAATCCACTGAACAGAATAAGACTAAGAACACCATTTAAAACCCACTAACAGTAATGGCATATTCAAAAAGCATAAACCAGGTCAGGTTCGTGTATACAGCTTGCAAACCAGGCATCGAGGCCTCCTCATTCATAGAACACACTGATTCTATTGTATTTTTTTCACACATCCACCGGCCTTACCATCAGCACTGCAACCGTGAGCTGATGCATCAGGGTAGAGTTGTTTCACTGTCAAAATGAAAACATGAGTCCATTTGCTATATACATTGTCTTCCTCATTTATCATAAATGAACCATAAATGAGGCCAAACATTCCTGCCTCTAAAAGCTCACACACAATCCTTATTGATCTTTGCACTGCAGTCATGCAGCTCCCCACTTCCTGGCTGATATGTTGCTGGGGCGACAGCTAAATTATGCAACAGCACTGGCTCAACAGACAAGCTTCAGAGCTCAAGCAGCACAAGAAGGGCTCAGGGGTGGCAAACGATGGCAGGGCTGCGCAGCAACAGATGATTAGTTTCTGTGGACTGTCTGTTCTTGTAAATCAACACTTTTTCTCTGACAATTGTATCCCTCACACAAGTTTTAGGCCGATTGTGCCTTTTTCAAGTGGGAACACTACTGTCACACTGATTTACTTGCTCTGAAATGATGAAATAACAGGCTTTTCGAGGCTTGTAGCATTTCAAGATTCAAAACGTCTCTGATCTGACTCAAATGAAAGATTACATAGGGTAATTATCCTGCAACTTATAACTGAGCCTGCTATTGTATAACCTGGAGAATGTAAACCACACCTAAAAGGCTATCATTCTTTGCTGTTAATGTATGGGACACAATGAGAGAGAGAAGCAAATTGTGTAATGTGCATGATTTTCTTCATTTAGTCATGGACTCTTGTTAAGAGGATCACTAACACCCAAATTAGAAACAATAAAATGTGTCCAATGTGTCAACATGATGTCCACTTTCGTGCCTGGCAAGCTCAAAGAACAAAAAAAAACAAACAAAAAAAACACTTCCTTGTTTCGCCAATTTTTGTTGCTTTGACAGCATAACCTGATGTATCAAATCATCATCCAGTTTGCTATGGCACTGTGTAAAAGGGCAATACTATGCCCATTGCCTCAACTGTCTCACTGAGCAGTAAGCATGTGCACTGAAGCAGTAAGCGTGTGAACATAAAACTTTTTAACCCGTGGAATCAAAGCCACTGCATTCACACCCACTGCAAACCACAACATCTCTCAGTTACAACATCGAGTCTGTCCAAAGGAAAAAGTATCACCACCGAACATAAGACACAATCTGTGTATCTCAGGCACGATTAAAACTCTATTAATCAACAAGGGATTATTACTTGGAGCAGAGGGGTCTACAGGCATGGTTGTTCGTATGTGAGCCGGAGGGGTGGATTACAGGGGTCATGCAGCCTCTGTCCCACTGTGGTGGAAGCTTGAGCACTGAGGCCGGCCGGCTGCCCACCCTGGCTCTCTCTCCACACGACGCCTTTGTCCAACCCCTTGTTTGACAATTATTTACTCTGCCGTTTAGGACAAGGCTGAGGTCACCACACATACATCACTGACATGAAAACACTAGCTACCCGTGCCTGTCCACCCTGATTTGACCTGTATTGGTCGTCACCACTCCTATACATCCAAAAAAGTCAGGCTAACAGGACTTCAATTTGGATTAAGGAAATGGCTGTCAGTCAAGTGCTGCTGCAAGGTGTAAGCAAATTACATAAAACTAAAAATGGCCCTGTCATATAAGGGATATGCAATAGTTGTTCTTCTTCTGCAGTATGGTACATTTTTCTTTACACAAACAAACAAACAAAACAAACAAAAAACAACCCACTGACCAAACGAATAAAAAAAACACTATCTGGTTATTAACATGGCTAAAGTAGACATTTCATTTCCCAGGTCAAATGTATGTAAAGTTGTCCAGGGCATTAAACAACATTAACATGACACTTGGACAGACAGGCTGCTATCACCTTGTGAGCAAGGCATAATACCATGATATGTGTTAAACTGGAACATTATTTTATGTTTTTATGTTTTTCTTGGTATTCAGCAAGATGCACCACTGGCAAGATAGTAAGCAGAGCAAGCTTCTCCATACTCAAGGGAAATAAAGGAAGAAATAAGAAACAGCTTACTGACGGACTGCGATATTTAACAACACCCCATTTTCAGTCTCTGCTAAATCAGTGAGAAAGCAAAAGAGAAGATGAATTTTGAAAGTAAATAGATATAAAAAAGTAGCTGTTCTTAAGTTGTCACTGGCCTCCATCTTGCTTTCTACAGCTTCCAGTTTTAAAAGCAATTGTTTTTCCACATTGAAAGAAACCTGCATACATGTTAATTTTGGTATTGAAACAGCTCTTCCTAATTTTTTCCCACATTTTCTAGGAGCTATAGCTAACGTTGCTATCATCACTATTACAGTTGAAGTTGTTTGAAAGTTGGTGAATTAACAAACGGACATTTTTATCCTGTAGAGTTTTTCTGAGAGCTGCCCTGGACAAAACTATGAGCCAAACTCCTTCAATATGGTCTCTTATGGCTCAAGAGCATGAAAGTGGTCATTTGCACATGGAGTGTGTTGAGTAAATGCCTCCACCCTATGTGGCTGGCTGCATGAAATGTAAATGTTCATGTAAATTGTCTTCTGTACGTTGGTCTTTTTTTAGCTAGTCATCTCTACCCCCACGGCACTGCTTGTAGAACATAATAAATGTGCTCCCCACATTATTACAGGGGTCGGTATTTGTGGCATCTGCTGGGCTTGTGTCTCTGGTCTCTCGAAGACAATGACATCAAAAAAGAAAAAAAAAAAAAACAGGTCCCCTGTCTCCACTGTCCCCCTCCCCCTATAGTGGTGCAACCTGAAACTGCCTGAAGAGATGAGCTGTCATTAAATACTGCAGAGCTGACATAATGACAGGAAAGATAAAAGAGAGGAAACAAAAAAAAGGCCAGACCAATTCTCGTCCCATAATGCCTCCCCCAACCCCCAGGCTCAGCCCGCCTCTCCTAATAAAAGACACCAGGCTTCAGATAGGGCACTGGTCAGCTACAACTTTGCTGCTGTGATCTTCTGTTCTGACAGCATTCACACAAAGGCTGGCCACCTCGCAGAATAATACTACTTCCACACTTTCTGACGCCTCTAGAAACAATAAGCAGCCCAAACAATGCAGGGAAACGCCAGTTCATACAACGTCCATATGCAGCAGAGGGATATTTGTGATCGTTTTCAGCAGATCCCTGTGAAGTAAGAGGCTCTGATTTGTATATGATATTTATAAAACTACAACTACTCCTGCTCCTCCTCCTCCATCTATACTACTGCCTTCCCTAAATTTGGAAATGTGGTCTAGGGAAGCACCATTCAAACTTGACATTTGCCTTTAAATAGACAGTAATAAAATCCAGACACATGACAGTCCAGCACCCTTAGCCCACTGATCAAGCTCAGATGTCCTCTGACATTGCCCACTCTTGTGCAACAAGGGCTTTTTATATCACCCACAGGCTCCCGAGCTCTCTTTAACGTGCTATGTCCCAAGCTATGATGCTAAACCACATCTTGCTCGGCTTGGCTCCCAGTTGGCATTCCAGCGTTCTGTAACACTGTGCTGAGGCAATATTTACCTTCAAGGAAAAGTGCACTTGGCACGGAGCCGAAAATCTAGGAGGGGGGTGTGACAGGTTGCTACTATGTACTACATCCAACCTTCCCACCCACCGAAAATCCTCGTGCCGACCCGGCCAACCACCCACAGTTTCACAGCAGCAGCCCTGACTCCACTACCTGGATCACAGCCAAACCTGAGGCTGAGCCAAGCGTCAAGAGGGACAGAGAGACACACACACACACATACACACACAAACACATACACAGAAAGTGAGCATAGAGGGAGCGAACTAGTGAGTGTGAACATGTTGCGCCCCAGCCTGGCCCTCTGCCAGGACTCACTTAGGAGGATTTTAAGCCACAAAAGCCAATTGGCGGTCAACCATCAACAGAGATTTGAAGTGTCTCACAAAGATACAGCTGGAGCAGTTTGTCCAACAGTCAAGATTAAGCAATCACTCACAGCAGGGGGGTGCACAGAGGAATCAAAGAAAACACGTAATGCAACAGTGATGGTAAAGGGAAGGCCCCCACTGCTTTACGTTGCGATGAAACAACAGTGTTTTGATTATGCAGCTCTATACTGACTCATTAGATTTATGTAAAATACAGTACAGGTTTTGAAGCTGATGAGGATCGGCAGAGGGAAATGTTCAGGTACAATGTAATACTAGACAGAGTTACTGGTTTAATACGCAAGCTAGTTTAGCTGAGGAGCAATTTTTGGAAGACACAGCTGGGGGCAACCAAGACAGAATCGTTGTAATAAGAAAGAAACTGTGTGGAGGGAGCAAAGGCAGGCCACTAACCTGTCTGAAGTGATCTTCAAAGCCCCAGTCAGCCTGTCCGTTTGGAGAGGTAGCGGAGTGAGGCCCCGCAGGTGACAGGCCCTCATCAGGTTCCTGCTTCACTCTAATAGGAGGGGACGCAGCCCTTTGGGGGGCCGATGCAGAGTAACTGCCAAACGGACGGCCCGGTATGCGGGAGGCGCTCTGCTGCAAAGCGAGGGTCTGCTTGCGGAGGAACTCCAGACCACTGGCACTTCCCTCATCCTCATCACTGCCCTCGTCTCCCTCCATCATCTCATTGTCATCGTCGTCTCCAGAATCCCGGCCTCTATCCTCGTCATCCTCTCTTTCCGAGTCCACACTGCTCTGATTGGACACCCTGGGAGGCAACCCGCCACCGGGGACCCCTCCGGCCAGGCTTTTTCCCATGAAGCTGGCCCCAGAAGCCCGGGCAGCTGCCAGAATAGCCTGCTGGGCAGCAACCTGCTGAGCATACATGATATGGGCCTCGCGCAGCTTCCTCTCCTTGCGTTCCATTTCCAGTCGGGCCTGCTGCTGGCGCTGGAGCTGCTCCATTACGGCCTCCAGCTTCATCCCCCCTGTAGAGGTGCTCTGAGGAAAAGCCACACCAGGCTCCTGAGACATGCTGGGCTGTTGGAGGAAGAGAGGCAGTCATGAATGACCTTCCATATACTGAAATCTAATTACCCCTTATCTAATTTTACAGAGTGAAATGTGACATGTGTAAGGCACATGCACCCCCTACCCAAAATGGAAAGTGGCAATGGAGACAAAGGAGCCTGATTTAAATGATTTAAAGTCATACATTAAAACACAGTAAATCCAACCCAAAAATGTTCAACAGGCTATGTAGTAGAAGTGATGTTAATTTTTGACTCCTTGTACTTGTTTCAATGTTTGAAGTAGGTCTTAGCTGAGTGCCACTAAGTAAAAAGTTAGAAAAGCCTCAATATCACATCAATAAATCTGCTAGTTGATGCCTAGGGCTCTAAACTTTTAAATCTTAACTCTTAAGACATGAGGATGTGTAACAGTAGAGACAATAAAGCCGGAAAAAAAATACATTTTACTAACACAACTACAGTTTGTACCTGGCCCCTTTCAAAAATGCCAAGACTAATCCTTCGAAAATAAAAAAGACAAAAGGCAACTCTAAGGAACCTTTACAAGTATACATGTGAAACTACAACAACTAACCACAAAAAATACTGTAGTAGTACCAGAAAAGGGAAAAAGATTCACTTAAAGCACTATGAGTTATTGTAGGAGTAGAAACGTTTTTAGTAACAAAATTTAATAACATGTAAAAGTGTTTTTTTTTATATAAAACTATGGCGTTTGAATGAGTTCAGTAAATTGTTATACATATAGCTTTTGTTCAAACTACTTAACCTAAGTGTGAGATCAATTGCTTCAAAATAGCCTCCAGCAGACACTTAAGTGATAAATGAAAAGAGAGCAAACTGACCTCCAGTCAACTTAAAATAGAAAACGAACTATTAAATTGAAAAAAAAAACCCCAAAACATCTGTTTAAACTCATGGTTAAGAGTATATTAAAGTAAACCATTTCTGCATTTAGCTAGATGCCACATCCTCAAAATACGTGGATAACGTAAGCTGTGCGTAAAGGGTTTTAGCACAAGTTACAGTGCACACAAGCAAATTTAGTCAATTAACGATACGACTTTTATTTAAAAAAAAATAATTACATTGTGACTGTGAAATTATAAAGTAGAAGAAAAGCAACCCACCATACAGGTAAAACAAGCTCTTTAAGTTTTGTCCTCTTTTCCTTTCGAAAAATATAACACTCGTCTCCGTAAATAAAAGGCGCTTGATCTTTAGCTCGTTACAGGTTAGATAAGTGAAGAGGGACGCCAGCGGGACCACGACTCACCATTTGTGCCTTACTACTGCCTGAATTGTCCACCATCCCTCCTTCCTCGGTTTTATCCTCCTTCTTCCCTCGTTTGTGGCACTCGTTCAAACACTTGTAAACACACACACGCGCTCGCGCACGGGGGGACAAATGCTGTGCATGCACCGGAGATAGCGACTGATCCGCCGACGGAAAAAAAAGGCGCTGTGTGCTCTTTTCTGTGCGACCTCTTCAAACGTGCTTGCGTCTCTTTCTTTCCTTCTTTCCCCACTGAAATTTCTTGATTTACTTCTTTAATAGAAAAAGGGGAACGGCTGGAAAATGGCCCGATCTCATATCCCGGAGAGCGCTGAGGTAACTCCCTTCAGTCGTTTTTTTTTTCCTCCCTCAATTGACACCCCCCACATGGCGTACAACAGCGTTAGGCCCGCCCAGCGATAGCAACAAGTCTCTTTCCAGTTTCAAGACACTCTCATCAAGTACTTTTACCTGTTTGTTATTCATTTATTCATATGCCTTTTATTCATTTGTATGTCAAGGCATGTCAAAGCATTTGAATACAAAATGTACATTGTCTACGCAATCATTTGTGTTTAGTCTTTCACGAAACGTAATCTCAAACTAAAAACTTCAAGTAAAATAAATTTTTAAAGCTTTCAAATCGCGTACAACTCATATAACTTATCAGACACTTATCTCATTGCTATCTGGTAATATATAAATTAACAGTTATAACTGGCATGCTTTCACTGAAAAAAAAGGTGATACATAGGACCATAATACAAATAAAAACAACTACATTTCTCGCTGGGAATGGATCTTTTATCTAAAAAAAAGTATTACAAAGGCTCTTTACAATTGCTGCACGCGACCTGTTTACAGAATCTAATCTCTCTCTGAAACTATATTACATGGCAATGATTATGATGCAATGCTGAAATGACTAAATGGTGCGATGGTGAGGTGCAGTAGGTGTTGCTTTGAGAATGCAGCATAGCTCCACACCGCCCCCTTGTGGAAACAACGACCATCATATTCAAGGTGGTAGTGCTCATCATCACATTCAAAACACTTTTTCACATTTTATATTTTAAAAAAACTCCATCGGTTTACTGCCTCTTACACAAGCATAATCAGGATTTATTCTTAAAAATTATAATCCAAGTCACACACATCAAAGTATTAGATAATAGTTTTATTTAATAATGTAAACCAATAAAGTACAAACAAATAAAAAGATTAGTGCCTAACATTACAAAATAACTATTAAAGTTATTGCATTTAGCACTTAATAACACTTAATGTCACAATGTTGTAGAACAGGCAGATTGTCCCAATAGTTGCATAGTACAGGTGAGTTGAGTGTACTTGCTACTGACTACTGGTGTTGAGTGCAATTTTAGTGTGCATGAAATCATTGTGCAGAACAAGGGGCCATGGTCGATGCACTTTAAATTCAGCTGTTAAATTCAAAACATGTAGCTCACACTTGTATCAAATAATAGTGGAATAAGCTCTATTTCGTAAATCACTCTTAATGCAACCATGGAATGATGTGGAGATAATGTACATTTCTAAAGTTGATGTGAGCACCTGGCAATTTCACTTCAAAGGTTGCAATAAAATTGACTTCCTAAATTTCAATTTAAAAAATAATCCAAACTGTAAAGTCCAAATTGAAGGTACCCATTTTTAGCACTAAATGTCACAAAAGGTCTCTCCGAACCTTAACATCTTTATGGTGTCAAAGGTTCTGCTTATACCATTTGAATGGCATGAAAGTTGAACCTTGTAACAACTAACATCAAAGCATGAGATATAACAGTGTGGTCCGCAGGCAAGTAAAAGAGCAGCCATACATTTATCCTGACTTAAAACCTATGCACATAAACAGCTGTGCAACTCTATTTTATTTTTACAAATGTATGTGTAAAGCAGATTACTTTGTAGTTTCACACTCACAAACAAAACCTCCTGAGAAAGTGATCACTGTCACTTGCTCTGATAATGAAACATGTTAGTTGATGCATGTTTTCAAAATAAACAGAAACAATTAGTAGTAAAATATGATCCAGTTTGTAACATGACTTGAAAACAGAAACATTTTTTAAGTAGAAAAAAGAAAAAAAAAGTTTTTCAAGGTTTGCCATTTTCAGCAAAACTGTATGTCTGACTGTGGGAAACAAAATACATCAAAACACAAAGAGAACAAAATTCCAACAGAGTCTAAAGTGATGTATATGCTTCATAAAATTACAAGGGTAGGCAAATACCTAAATCCTAATGCAAATCTTGTTTGCAGTTTTTATCAATGCTTTAGTATCCCAAACAAACATACCAATAAATAAATAAATAAAAGAATGAAACTCAAATCTGTAGTCAACACACACTCTGATGTGATGAGTTGTATAACGTAAAGCTATTTTTAATTTCTCCTATCCATCCCAAATTGTTTTCCAAACATATCAATAAAAAGAGAATTTAACTCAGAAGCTTGTACATATATAACAACATGAACTAATGATTCCAGAGGACAAGATGTCTTCTAAGTGAATCAGTAACATATTTTAGGCTTTTATGCCTACAATCTGTTTTAACTTTTTTTTTTTTTTTTTTTAAGTGACGGACATGAGTTTCTGCAATGAACCTTTTGTTGTTATTTTTGTTGTCTTTTTTTTTTTTTAACAAAACAAGGATTATTAATTCCAATACAACCAGATGATACTGTTTTATTTATAAAA
>JAPZDV010000001.1:5845901-5894211 GCA_029814665.1 Acanthurus lineatus
ATGAACCTTTTGTTGTTATTGTTGTTGTCTTTTTTTTTTTTTAACAATACAAGGATTATGAAGTCCAATACAACCAGATGCTACTGGTTTATGTATCAAAGCACTCCAGAAACTCATCTTATAATGGTGCTATATGCAGTAGTGTAACAACTCCCCAGTCTGGGAATCTCTCTTTCAAACAACAAACAGATTTGTAAGAAATCTTTTCAATACACTTTTCTCTCAAAGAATATCTTCATGGTATGTAGGGGTCTGCTCAATTAAAATGTGTAAAGCTTATTAAGTTTTTGTCTCCTCTTACACAGAGCAGAAAAATAGAGTAAGCATAATCGAGGGCCACACTTAATGTCTTCACTTAATTCAGGTTTGAGCAATCGCAACCTGCTGAAAAAAAAATCATTTTTACACAAAAAAATGAAGTGGTTTCACTCTATCACTGTACATACTGTTTCAATTCAGTGCTATTAAAATATATCCAGTTAGTTGTTATTTTTGTTCGAATGGGTGGAAATCTCATTTTGTAATAAAACTAAAAAAATTTTAAGGATAAATAAAGTAAAAATGATAGCAATGGTTGCAAATAGCCAGACAAGGCAAACCGGGGAATGTCAATGATCAGGTGTTAACTGGAAGATTCTAATTCGCCAAAGGGCTGAACATCAACACCATACACCATACATGTATGTAAGTCATGCCTAAAGAGCTGCAGACCTGTTCACCAGAACCAAAAAGACAGTAACCAGCTCTCTATTATGTCACCACGGATATATCCCAAATCATGAATACCTCTGCCACTCTGTTTTAAGAAGTGCCAGTTAACATTTCATGTAGTTCTATAAAAAGAAGTAAAATAAAAAAATACGTCAGGCTTTGGGTCACAGTGGATAAGGCTTGTTCTCACGTCCATCTGGGTTTTCATGTGTGTTGAGCGTTCTTGGTGCATGCAGTTTTGCATCAACAAGAGTTTGGCTTCAGAGCGGCAAGTCCTCAGGCAGCACAGATGTGGTCCTGGGTTACAAAGAAAGCCACAGGCACCAGTGACTTCAGTCAGGAAAAGGAGCCAGAGCCAAGCCTTTATAAGGTTTGAGTCAAGGCAACGGCATCACTGCATGGAGCAGGATGGGCCCTCAGAGCAGCAGCACACAGAGGAGCCCATAGCTTTGGGCGGAATCAGGTCCAGGTCCTCATCATCAGGGATCTCATCCAGACGATAGCCATCCTTCAGCAGCTGCCTGCTTAAATCAGGATGGACCTGGACAAACAGACAAACACCAGAGTGAAATGGTTAACCACAATGTCTCTGCAACTTGGGAAAATATGGTTATCTTAAATGCAGGGGGCAGTTGTAATAAGTATGATGTTCTTTATGATCCTAAATAACATGTTGACAACACTCTCATTTTGGCACTTACACTCCAATTTGCTATCAAAATACAGTTTATACTGTGATTTTCACTAGTGAGCTGTTTTAAGGCCACAGTGGCTTTGGAGTTTACAATGGAAAAGCCACTGTGGCTTGACAAGAATTCTCATATTTTTTTATGAGCTCAGCAACTTTTTTGAACCACTTTGGCATTTAAATGAAAAGAGTTACTTTAGGGATCAAGAGGAGAAAAATATTAACTGTTTACTTATAGAAAATACTGATCAATGCAACTGCCTATTTAAAGGGCCAAATTTATGTCCAAGTTGCCACTTATGCCATAAAAACATTTGTTAATCACGCCAACCTATTACAAAGTCATGTCTAAGTCAAAGAAAACCATAAAAAAACTGAATCATACAAACATAGTCCTGTTCAATGACAGTAAATAAATATTTATCTGGGATGGGCTCTTTGAGTCTTCATCCCTTCCATGAACTAACTTTAATTACATATTTTGTTTGTGTCTTAGCCACACTGAAATTCCAGTTATTCAATAGCAATGCAGGAATCTAGTAAGACTGAATACAGTTCTGCTAAATAATAAACAGCGTGGATAACATAACTGAGTTCAAGAAATAGCCAGAGGACAACTGTAAAGCAAAACACATCAGTTGCTCTCACATTTACTCATACAGAAGCAATCATTAGACACAGCCGTGATCTGCCCTCAGTTTCAAATGCGTTATCTCCTTTTAGCAGTTACATTTTGAGAAAAACTCGTTCCCTTAACCTTTTAACCTCTGACATATTTGCTTATTTACTGATTGGAAAATGTGTTTTTTGTGTCACGCACACAGAATTTATTTCCTCACTGTGTAGTACATATCTGCCTTGTGAAAGATTTGTCAAGGTGAAGGGCAAAGGCTTCATACTTGTGCATGTAACTTGTAAGTGCTAGCCTGACAAGCTGAGCCTGTGTGTCAGTGTTTTCCATTGTGATTCTGACAAAATCGAAAACTGAAACAGACAAGGGTTAAAAATAATGAAACCAAATGATCTTTTAACATGCATGAATGGTAAAAAACTGGCTTTTGCACACCCACACAGCTATAGTCACCGAGCCAGTTAGACTGTGCTGTAACTGAGATTCTAGGAGCATCTAAAGAAAGGTCCCTCAGGGCTAACTCACCTCAGCTGAAGAGTATCCTGAGGAATACTGCTCAAAATCGATCTCTTCATCACTGTAGGGACAAGTTGGACAGGTTCTGTCACTCACTATGAGGTAAACAATCTGTCAATGTATTTAGGACCACTAAAACTGTAAAAATGCCCAAATTCTAACAGGAGCTAGTCAGAGTCCAGGAACATTACTTCATGTTTATTTTTTGTTTACCTTTATTTTTGAAAGGACAACAGTAGAAAAAAAGCTATAGATTTGAGGACTTATTTTGCTGATATACCGATGAACTTATGGATGTTTACTAATACTAAAGACAAGATTAACATTTACTAGAATAATTTTGTAGCAAAATACAAGAATTTAAGAGAATAAAGGGCACATCATTGAAAAGATGTGCCCTTTTCAATGTGTAGCATATTAGAAAAACATCACATGGAATTTAAAGAAGTGGATACTGGTTCTTGAACACAAATCTACAGTAACCACTACTAGAGGTAACAGTAGACTGTAAGTGAGTATTTTTTGTGCTCGCTTTGCCACATACAGTAGGAATTCAACAATGTTATCATATGAATTTCTGATGTAACATTACCTGTCTGAGTCCAGAGCAATCAAACTGTCCTCAGCATGCTGACTCAAAGCAGCGTAGCCCTTGTTATACTTCACCGTCCTAGAAGGGAAACCAGACACTGTAAAAATTGTGCAGAACAAACATCTTCCCCTTCATCATGCTGACGATACAAAAAGTAGCTTTCCTCCTCTTGCCTCCTCTCCTTACCTCTTAGCTCCTTGTCTTGGCTGATGCATCACTGGAGGTCCTGGTGATAAGGCTTTCTTCTTTAATGCTTTTCTTGCCATCTCTCTGTGTTTCTCTGTGAATAATGAGAGACATGTTTGTGATGACTAGAACTGACTGGATGATGGTCAAAGCAAAGATTAGTCAGAAGTTTATTACATTAATAATAATATGTCTTGGAAAAATATTCTAATCACAGTGCAGGACTTGAGATTTATAAAGCCACCTAAACACACACTTAGTTTTGGAAGTTCTCTGTGAAGGACCAGTATCATTGCATTAGAGCTTCATCATTGAGTCATACTCTGAAAACAACACAGTGACCATAGATGATTACGACCACACAAGACAATTCTTGTGAATGCTTCAGATGTGTCCAGTGCAGTTCAGAAGCAATGGTCAGTTTTCAAAATAAAACACCATGTGCAGGCTCCCAAATGTATCACATTATTAAACAGACAAAAGAGAAACCATTTAACTACATAGCTGTCTTAACCAATGAAAGCACAAATATCAAAAAGACAACTGTTTCAGTTCAGGGTCAATGTACTTGGCTGTCATGTGCTGCATACGTCTTGTCAGCATCACTCTTACCAGAACTCACGTGATACTGAAACAACTGTCTTTACTAGTTCCCTCTTGTCTGCGCATTTTAAATGTGGATAATTCAAAGCATACAACAGTAAAAGAGCAAACTTTTTGTGTAGTGTGTAGTTTTTCTGTGATATTTGTGAGCATTCCTGATCTATTTTTCCACCAATACAGATTCATACTTTGTAACTAACTGTTCAATTATTCATAGTCAAACACTGTACTTGATAGTTTAATATGCTATTTTTATATTTTAACCTACATTTCATAACTTCAGCTTTCAACAAACTTTATGCAAAATAGGATGTGTGTGATTGTGTGTTAGGAGGGCTTTCTCGCAGCAAGAGCAAGTAGACCTTTGTTATTTTAACTGCTAGATGTGGGTTACACTAAAAACCATGTTGTCCCCTTGTAATACCATAGGCACAGATAAAATCTGAAATTGGGCAGGCAAGGAATTACAAGAAATCAAAGGATCAATAAACAGCTACTGTAAGTAAAAAATCAGGAGTTTAGATTATGGTTAATATTGATTACAGTTTTCAAACAGGCTAGCGGATGCTTAGAGTCTAAGGGATCACAAACCAGAGCAGTGCTCTGCTCTCTTGACAGAGCTTGGTTGCTAATTTAGATAAACATATTTTTTTCAGTGTCTTTTGATTGGGCATCAACCACACATTTATGTGCATATTGTTGAAAATACAGGCTTTAAGCTTAATTAATGCTTTGGGTCCAGGTTACACCCATAAGACACAGCTGAGACGTCTAATGACTGTGCACATAGCTGGTGCTTTCACTTCACTAGTGTTTTGGAGTTGTTCCTGCTCCTCTTCTAGCTCCTTCTTTTTTGGCTGCTTTGCTGTCATGATCCAAGCAGACCTGAGCTGACTAAATTCATAATTAGACGTTCAAGTCCAATCAATACATTTGTAAAGGCTTGGTAGTATTTTGAAACAAGGCTTAAACTTTCTCCACACTTGGTTGTATGTACATGCATGTTGGTCCTATCATTTGCAGATTAACAGGGTAAAACAGCTCTTCTAAATTCTGGAGTAGATAAAGATAACCTAACAACGTTGTTCAATTCTGTTACCATACTCCTTCAAGTCAACTGATAATGCTTCACTTGAAGAACTAATTTTTCTGCAATGAAGGGTCAATTTTTCTACTTTGATATGATGACAAATACAGGATTAGAACATATGTTGTGATGTTTGGGGCCACATACTCATTCAGTTAAGACTGCAAGTAGTAGAGTTGATTTAGAAAAGCCATTGTGTCTGTGTTAATACCACACCTGGCCATTTCTTCTTTATAATTAAACAAAACCTCTGTTTTTAAAAAACATTTAATAGACATTAAAGCGTACATATCTGTTTCAGGGATCAAATTAGATATCAAAAAGTTGGTATTGTTTTATGGATCCGACAGCTAAACCCTGTTCCAAGATGTTTCATTACAATTTTCATTTCTATTCCAAGAACTGGGTGTGAACATATTTAAAGAGTCTGTGAAATATGTCATGTGTCTTTTGCAACACATCTTACAAATCTCACATGACAGACTAAGGAAATCCTCTGTAACCATGACATTTCCATGGCTTTTTGCAGGAATGTGCAGCCATTCAAAGTGTTTTTCATAACTGCCTAATTAATATTGAAAATAAATTACCAGAAAGTCAGTAATATCAAGTGTAGAAGCGTTTGTTGCAGATTCCTTAACAGCTAACATTTTAGCAGAACATTCTGATCAATACAACAAAGACACGGTTTACACGTGGATTAATTTCCAGACACAGCACTCATGAATTTGAGGTTGATGTCGCTCATCAGTTTCATATGACTCAGGCTTTGCCGGTCTGATAACTGGACTTTGAGCACTCTTAAGCTGTCCACACTTTTGCTGTGTACAACAGTAAGAACCACAACTGAACCCATAAAAACAACAATTATGAGAGGACTCATAATCTACTAACACATAATGGCCTGTTTATGTCATTGGTTTTGATGAGTCAGGAAACTGCTTACGTAGTTTGAGGTGAATTGCTGGAGCTCTGGACATGATGTAAGGTCCTCTCTTCTCCACAGGTCTGATTCCTCCATCCGCGGTCTTAGGTCTTGTGCCACTACTGTGCCCCTGAGATTGCAAAAAAAGAAGGTCAATCCATATGTCATGTTCATGTTTGGTAGACATATAAGTAGTAAAATGACAAACGTATAACCCACAAGGTGTAGAACAAGTAAAATAAGTTTTTAGATAGGGCTTAAAAATCTGTACACCGTCTCTATTGAAACATTATTTTCAGGGATCAAGTATTTTATATGATACAATCCTGCATTAAATCAAGTAAGTCTTCAGTATGGAAAACCCCAGGTATTACCCGCCAGACGATATTTTGGGACACCAAAACGCCTCCTAATTTTCCCGGTGGTCCTCTCGGTTTCCAGGAAGAGATAATCAATGGTTCACTAGCTCATTAGCATTGTCACTCGATAACATTAGCAGTTAAACTTATAAATGTCTAGCGACCAAAAGCTTACCCTCTCGACAAGAAATTAATACATATGTTTCGTTTTAAAGAGTTTTAAAATGCGACAGACATCTGACCTCCCAGTTTCTATTGGCAAGCTAGCGGTAGCCAGACTAGCTTTAGCTAATCTTACCTACCGACAAAACTTGTGGCTCCGGCTGCGCTTCTAGCAGGGTATCTTTCTCTGGTTCTTCTATAATGTCGTTCATCATCTTGGCGTCTCTTGTCACAATTTACACCACGACAGAGCCATTATGACAGCTGTCCCACTGATGCGGGACTGTTGTTTTCCTCAGAAGCAGGTTGACACTTCTGCTAGCTATACTGTTATGCTAGCAGTGACAGGTTGTACACTACTTCCGGGAGAACATTCCAAAATAAAACTTTGTGTCACTAAAGGTAATAGACAGTATTTGTCATCCAATTATGTTTGGCTCATAGCAGTACCGTTTTTGCAGTTTCGTAATCAATGGTTGGAGCTAATGTGTCCTGAGTCCGTCAAGCTCTCAAGCGTACTTTATTAGTCTGCAGTTTAAGTAACGTTACGATAATGGTCTCGTTTTTGCATTTTTCCACAATGAATGTTTCTGTATTTCCAGCAAATTCAATTGGTACAATTACAAATTTACTGCTTTTACTGCAGAAAAGCAAAGTTTTTCATTTAAACACACATTAATAGACGATAAATTGTCCCTCGCAAAACAGTCCAGGGATTTTCAATCTACTGTCACCATCTAGTGGTTAAGAGACGTGCACACTGCGCACAGAAGAAAAACTCTCATTCAGAAACAGGTGGGAAAAATATTGTAATTAACCCCTTGTAAATACCGTCTACACGTTTGTTTGTTTGTTCAAAAAAAGTGCAAAAGTAAGTTGTTTTTTTTACCGAGGGGTTAAATGAGTATAATGTCAGAACTGACCGAAATATGTAGCATTGGTTGACTTTTTGTATTCATTTTTCAACCATAACTCCCATTAGAGCGAATATTTCTGTTCACTGAAAATCAAAATGGCTGTATTTCAACCCAACTACATGCATGTTAGACCTGGTTTTTTTTTTCTTTTTTTTCCAAATACATTCCCTCTTGTCAGCAAAGGGGGTAATTATTAACTAAATACATCCATTCTATTCAAACTGCCCTGTTAGATATGTCAGCTAGGAAGCATGCACAACTGCAGGGAACTACTACATGGAATTGAAGCAACATTATGATAATATCTACGCCTGTTCTTTTCTTGCTGTGATGGGTAAAAAAAATATCTGTAGTAACAGAGATGTATACAATATTCAGTAATCTACCACAAAAAAACAACACTTGAAACCCATTCTTCAATTACCAGTTATCTTTATTAGGTCCACCATTTTGTACACAACAGGACAGCATGGATTTAATCAACATTATAAACATATTTGACAGGAGAGAATCAGGGGAGCTCATCTCTTTATGTATCCAATGACCTGAGAAAGAAGAAAAAAAATATTTCAGCTGTAAGCAGGTAATGTGTTATATAATTCATGCTCTACCAAACAAACACAGAGTTCCCAAGTAACATGTCATATATAAGATGTAGTGCAGTCTCACCTTTGCAGTCTATAACTTGTCGATGCCCAGCTCTTCCGGTGTTGAGATACCGAGTTCTGACAAGGTGGGCTTCAGTTCTTGGATCAGGTAAGGATAGATTTCTTTGTGTGGGCCTGCTTTGTCCTGTGAAACACAAAAAAATGTCAACCATGAGCAGCATTTAAGGAATGATCTTTCTTAATAATATAACCTCTGGTAAGAAATTCCTAATAAAGCATTTCTGTTGTGACTGTATGTTACCATTTATGTTACTCATCATATTCCATTAAGTTGTGATATTGAGTAACTTTTACAAAATATTAATATCAACATACACTTTCATCTGCACTCTATTTCTGTGCTTTTTCCATATATCTTGTGACAACATGAACTCCCTTTGATCAGTCTCTGCAGTTCTAGATTTCCACTAAATTAAACGATCAACATTCAAATCTGGGTTTGTCAGTAATCATGCTCAACAGTTCAAAGTTCAGCAAAAGGGTTTCTGGCTGACTCTAAGACAAATCTATGAGGGGACAGTTATTTACCTTAATGGCCTCAAGGATGCGAATGGCGCTGGCCAGGTCATTCAGTCTTCGGCAAGCCCTTAGAGCTGAATCCAGGATCTTGGCCTCAGGTACCAGGTCATACCCAATCAGGGTGTTCATGCCTTTAGGTTAAAATAAATGAAAACCAGCAATAATAATAAGATAAGCAAATATTAACCGACAAGAAAGAAAGCAATATTTTTTTGAATGTTAAACCCATGAAGTGCTTGGAGTATTGCTATTAAGTGTTTCCTGTGGGAATCCAAGCCCAGGAGCACCACAACTGGACAACATGGAAAATTATAATAACAACATAAATAGGCTAAATTTATTTTTACACATGTCTGATGCTTTGACTGAATGCTTTGCCATGATTCACAGATAAACTTTAATTGGAACCATGTCAATGATCAATCTCGATACAACAGTACAAGGACACATAATCAGAATATGAAAAATATAAACTGTCACCTTTCCTGAGCTCCCAGGCATCTAAATCAGGCTTGCTGAAGTAAGTAACCCAACGAGCATCAAACTCCTCATCTGTCTCCACTTTGCCATGGGAGTAACATCTGGAGGCCAGTGGAGCTTAAACACATGCAACAGAACAGAGACATCTAGTAAAGCTATGATGCATTTTTAGAAGTTAACATGGTCTTATATATAAGTACATGTAATGCAAAAATAAATAGATAACTTTCTACAAACCTTTCTTTCATTTAATGAAAAAAAAAAAACAAAAAACAAATGCACGCATCAAAACAAGAGGTTAGCCAGTCAAAAATTGACCTTACCCTGATTAAAATGAGCATTCATCGTATTAAACAAGTAGATAAGATTGTAAGCTTGCCTAGACTGTCAGTGCCAACCGTCAGTACTTAACTTTTTTCAATAGTTGATAATTCAGTCATATTTTGGCAGGTTCCCAAAAGGTTGGGTTCTGTGTTAAAGTAGAGGTAGGATACTGTTGGACTAATTCAGAACTCTTACCCAAACAAGATCAGATCAAGACACCAAAAAGTAAAAAATGACACATAAAATGCTGTGTTTATTTTATGAACAAAGTTTTAGTCCTCCACATTTGAAAATATGATATCTTAAAATCAACTGGAAAACTCAAGCTGGCAAAACAGGACTCATGATATGCACATTTATGAGTCTCACTGTTGGTGAGAAAGGCAACATTTAACAGGAACAGTTTGGAATTGAATATAACTTCTCTAACGAGAAATATAGTCTTCAAAAAGTAATATTGCAAGCTGTCATTTGGTGCAGCAATGACAATTCAAACTTATGTGCACGATATTTAGTTCCTCATACACTACTCAATCACAAAATGGAAGTAATGCCTGTATTACACATGAGAAAGAGACTGTCTTTTTAGAAACAAGCACTATAAAGGTTAATAAGGAACTTTACAGTAAGGCCCTATAAAAATATCGTCAGCCATATTGTTTTCAACAGTGTGGTTGATACTGTGGGTCCCTTAAGCCCATTTAGACGTTGTAAAGGTTTATAAAGGGTGAATAAGCATAAGAGAGCGGTTTCATTTTCAGACCTTAAACACGGAACTCAAACGATATACATCAGATTCAACAACTTGAAATTTAAATATAAAACACACACATTGTGTTTACAAACGGTCGGTTTTACATATGTTTCAACCATTAATTTACCACAGCTGTATAATATATTCGCTCCATATCAAAACACATTCATACAGGTATAGCAACATATTTGCAACCCCCCTTTGACTACTTTGATCATATCCCATCTTGACACAATTACCATTTCAAATCACATTTTAAAACACAAAATATACTCAAAAGATACAAAATAATATAAAAATATTGGAACTAACAAGAGCGAATTGCACCTTATCAGTTGTAACCCAGTCTGCAGATATCTCCATATACGTACTGTAAGTCAACAGATGACGACCTGACTACGGCAGTTCAGGAGAGTCAATTTAAGAGAATGTTCACATCAAAACAGGTTGCAAACCATCTAATCCCTACTTAGTAACTTATGTGTAGTTTTGTAATATGTTGCTGATTATATTACAAATTATATGATCTAAGTTGAACAGTACGACGTGTTGAAATAAGCTGCGTATATATTGCGGTCACTGACACTCTTGAACAAAGGGTCATCACAAGGTCGTGGCTTTTTCGCTATAATTCATTTCGCGCCCCTTCATTTAAAATAAATTGTTAAATGGAGACATAAAGAAAAAAAATCAGGTCAAGTCCATAAGGATAGCCAACCATAAAATAAAGTCAATGTCACCCTAAGCTAGCATTTACATTGACACACACAGCAGTGGCTAAGCTAGGCAAATAGCCGAGCAAGTTATTGTAGTCTTTTCTTCTACCAGGGTTATTACATTTCGTGTCAAGTTTAAGGCGGACAGTCCTACCAGAGTAGCAGGGTCGTGACCGAGCCAGACTCCGGGCCCCGGTGGCGGAGAGTCGAAACACAGCTCGGAACATCGTACCGTGAAGGCTGATAACCGTCCTGACCGATTCCTGTATGCTTAAGAGGGAGACTGGCTCTTCTTCTTCTGTTGAGGTTTGTTGGCGGTCGGCAAACTACGTATTGGTTCATTACCGCCACCAGCTGGTAAGGAGTGTCAACCAGAATTAAAAGTGTGGAAGAACACTGCTTGCCGGCTGTTGTAGAACATTTCTTAGATCAAATCATGCTTTTATCGTTCTGATGGTTTGAATATAATACTTTCTTTCTGCCTCCTATTTCTGACAATGTAGTGTAGCCAAGTTTAAAAGCTCATAGTAATTCATTCTTTGCAATTTTTTAATAAACAATTTTAGTTTAATCTCACTACTGATGTCCTTCCTTGTGTCTTTGTCTTATCAACTAAAAATCACAGACTCTTTTATTTGACTGCTCTTCCAAATTTTATAACTGCATCTTTCTGTTCCTTTAAAATTAATTTCAAATTTCTTCTTTCAAATTTCCCCTCTTCTGAATTGCCTAATCAGCTGCAAAAAGTCAATCCTTGTTTCATTATCTATTTCTCTCTGTTTTTTAACTACATTAACACAATAGAACTTTCAGTTCCACAACCTTAATTAAAAATGCTAATTATTCTTGAACTTTATTTATTCAGAGGGCTCAAGCCTGATGATGTCATTTTCATGTTTATATTGTCAGACATATCAAATCTCTTTCAGAGCCACATAAGAAATTTTAAACTGTTTTCACAGCCTGCATAGTACTGTTCATTATGAGAAAACTGGGCATGTAACACCAGCAGAGGGAGCTCTTGGCTCAAAATCACACCCTTGAGTCCTCTGAACAACTGAACAAGTTTATTCCGTTTTTGCTTAGGAGACAACAAAAAACGCCCTGTCACATAAGTGCAAATGTGAGCTGAAGAATTAACAAAATTTTGAGAGCAATATTTTATGGAAAGAATCATTTTGCATTTATTAAATCACAAATCATCAGACTTGTGAGAATTTTTAATATTGATGTTATTGATGATAAAGTCATCCATTTTGTTTGACTCCGTGTTTATTTACTTCACATGCCTCTACAAAGGCCGCATAGTGGATGTAACAAAGGTATAACGGATTACCCTGTTGTGTGTAACTGTTGTCGATTCAAGTCTGTGTGTGTGTGAGTCGATGTTCTTAGTGACGTAGTAAACTCTAATCCGCTCTAAGCCCAGAGCACCACAGTAGATGTCCATTAGTGTAATGTGCTGCTGCACATCATTCCTTCTCTGTCTCTTTCTCCCTCTATTGTGTCTCTCTTTTTTTCCTCCACACCTTTACTCACTAGTGCTTTAAAAATCTGTGTTGAAATTGCATATTTTTGCCATTTAGCTCCAGTTTTAGAACAACTCATGAGTTGTTAGGATAAGCTCTATGACCTCTTACCTTCCTGTATAAGAGTACAAGAGAAAACACATTTTCTTGTATTTTGATGACTAGAACAGTTGTATTATGTTACTGTTTGAGTTGTAAAATTTTATACAGTAATAACCATTAGAAAGAATAAGAAGAATATAACATGATATACAAGTAAAAATTGGCTGATATTTGAGTAGTGATTTGATTATCTGCACTATAGAACCCCTGTATTTTCTCTGAATATATTAATTATTTTTTTGTCTGAAAACATTTTACATAAGACTAGTTTTAACAACTGTCACTACTGTCTGATATTTTGTTTCTTGTGCTTAAGGGATTTTAAAGCTACATCATTTTGGATCACAATGTCAGCTAAATGCTCAAAGGATCTCAAGTATAACCAACAGTAGGATGCTAGTAAGTCCATAAAAACTGCATTGTGTTCTTTTTTTTCTATCCAATTCTGTCTCTTTGTGTTTTGCACAACCAATCTGTGGATTGTACTTTTAATTAACTTTTTCCCTGTTTCTGCCCAACCAGGTGAGTTACACAGGACCACAACTTAAACTCAAACCAGTACTGAAAGTCATACAACCAGAAAGGAAGTTCAGCTTGGTTCTACACTTATGATGGATTTATTGGCATTTTCCAAGGTATTAATTTACAGTGATGATCACAGTCTGGAAAGGTAAAGAGACATGAAACAAAAAGAGTGGCACTATTGCAAATAAATATGGGCCTTTCCTCAGTGTGGCCTACATATGTAGCATGCAGTTGCCATGTTGGGATATTTTTGGTTGGACGAATCAATTATTCAGTATCTTCTTGCAGATGGACATGCATAACACACTTAAAGCACTACTGGATATTGCTTGGGTTGAATCATGAGTAAAAGCTGTTTGGTCTACAATGTGCAGAGGCTGTTGACCCTCCTGTGACATTGCCTAAAAGTTGAATTGTTTGCAGCAGAACTCTGACCTCTAGCAAAGCTCCACCTCTTTTCATCTTCCATCACGATGTTAGCAATTATGGTTAACGCCCAATATGTTTCCCATTAGCGATGCTGTTCAGACCACAAACAAATGCAAACAGTTTAATACACACTAAGCCTTATGATAAAGTTTCATGAGTTACAACAAATTAATTGAACGTTCAACCCTTGCTTTCGAATAGTCCGATTTAGCTCCCTGAGGATAATGTATATACTATACAATCAATAGCTTCAAATTGTGTTAATACTGCTCCACCAATAGAGTCGGTAAAATACACTAACAGTCACGATCAAAAAGCCACGTTTTCTTCCAAATGGCTCGAATACTTACAGAGACTTCATAAATATCTACTGTCTACTACATTAGTAAAAGCTGAGTGGCTCCATTTCTGCATTAAATGACTTTGTGTTGAAGCAGTGGCCTTGGTTACAAGCTTTGAGGGCTGCAAGTTCACTATATTCACAGTAAATCACTGTGGCCTTATCATGTAGTATCACAATTTAACTGATGAAAACACAGTGTGTCTTGCATGGAACAAGGGGTACATACAGTTTATATTATGCACAGAATTAAAAAAAAAGAGAGCAAAGAAGAGAGCAGGACAATGACCTGGACCAATGAAGCCATTTTAAGAAGCACTATGTACAGTGTGACGAGAAGTTGAGTGGATGATGTGTCACAAAACTATAATTTCTTAACAAAATCAAAAGAGCGACAACACAGAACAAAGTTGACAACAAGGAGAGGGGAGGGATGGGCCAGAATGAGGGGGAGCAGAGGGAGATATGATATGTGCGTGTGTGCAAACCTCTACAAGTTTCACAATAAAAGCATGATGTTGCAGCGCCTGCTGTCGAGCATGGGAAGAGGGCGCTGTGCGTTGGTGTTGGGGACTGGGTTTGGTTGGTGTTGTTATTTTTCAGGTGATGGGGGTTAAATGGGGGATGAAAGCACTTTTTTGCTGCAGTTTAGCCACTGCCCAACATCTTTGTAGCACGCTGGTTGGCCTCGTCAATCCTGGTCTTGTTGGAATCAGCCTGGAAGAGAAAGTTTAAAAATGTGGTAAAAATTAAAAGGAAAAGGATGGAGTAATTTAATCTAAAAATAAAATTAGGGTTTATTTCAGTGTGGTGTAATTTCTAATATTTATGATGGAAATCATCTTAACTGGCAAGTTAACCTTGAGACACAAAGTTAGCACTGCCCACAGAGTCTCAACAGCCGCTTTTATCAGAAATAAACCAGATTGAAAGCAGATTTATCATTTATTGACAACATACATACTCAGCTAATGGGATGTTTAACACCCAGATTCTCACCCAGATTTTGTACATTGACATGTGACTCAGATTTCCTCCATTTCTGTGTCAAACCCAGGCTAAATCTGCTCAAAGTCAGCACAGCTGAATCCGCTGTTACATAGCCTAATGTTGGGCATGTAATCCATGCTAAATATCAACTAAATACTCTGTAGATTAGCTGCCATATTTAGATTTGTTGCCTCTCATACACTTACCTTCTCTACAGTTCTGACATTAGGTTGTTAAACTCCCAATTTCTGACTTTAACTAAATGTGCATTTCACCACTTTCTGGTTCTCACCGTATCTTCCATGCCTTTAAGCATTAATTCAAATAGGCCCTTCAGCAAATGGTCAAATCTATAACTCTCCACAGCCTAACAACTATCTTTCTTTTTACAGCGAAAGTGTTTCTGTATTTTTTTTAAGGATCTTTGAGCATCACACTTATAAATGTAAACTCTGTTGGCTCTGTTGTTGTCCACCTTGGATTAAACACCACTAAGCGCTTAACGCTTTGCTACTAAACCAGCCACTGAAGGCTGTTGCTTGGTAACAGCTGAAACTGTTTACATCAATGAGTGTGAATTTAGAATGGTGATGAGGCCGCTACATCAATATCATACAATTCTCGACAGAGCACCCTCTCCCACCAATTATAGTCCCATATTCTCCCCGGCAGGGCTCACGGTACACTACCTTGTCCATGATCCTATCGATCTGGCGGTTCTGGGTGTCGATCTCCTGGCCCATATCCAGGGCCATGTGACGCAGATTGCCAATGATCCCGCCCACCTGCTCCAGGTTCTCATCCATCTCATTCTCCCTGGCATCGTCTGTTACCCTGGAGCACACAGGAGGAGGAGGTAAGTCCACTTATTGGCCTAAGATTATTCTGTAATCTATTACAACCTTCGAAAACAGTACAGTACAGTGCACCATGACTACATTCATTATGTTTTAAATGAGTTCCTGAACAAATAAATCACCCCTTATAATTTAAATATAGCAATATTTAAGGATAAAATAATGAGGTGCATTGCTGTACATGTATCTGTGTATCACATGATCTGCTCTGTCTTGTATGTGTAAACGGCTAACTGAAGATTTACTACCATGGAAAGCATTTTATATCAGTTTTTATCAGTTTTTATCAATCTAAAATGAAGCCCTGCTTCTATATATAAATTCAAGTATATTTTTGCTGGACTTACCTATAATTGTTTCCTTTGTCAATACTCTTATTTCTTCAAGTTTAGACATTTACTGAAATGATATTAGTGAGTTTGGAGGCAAATACTCTCACCTCATCTTTGACACCAGTGATTGGGGCTCAAAAGTAAAAGAGACTGGAAATCAATAGAATAACTTATATTGATCAGCTCTCTGAGTCCAAATTTGTTGCTCCAGTTTGTCTTAATAGAAAACATTTCATTTGTGTAAGCCTATAAACATAAATCATTAATAAGGGGAAACTGTTTTGTTGTTGCAGCGGCAAATAGGTAACTGACTTGAGGTGCTGATCCATAAACTTTTGTGTAGAATAATATATGTAAACATATCACACATGTAAATATTCACACACTCACACACACACACACACACACACACACACACACACACACCAACACACACACACGTGTACACACGCACACACACACACACCCACACACCCACACACACAACTATACACAAGCACTTACAGAGACAAACAAACAAGCAACAAACATGCCAGCTACACACACACAGAGGAGCACACACAGTCCAACACCTACACACACACGCTTACCTGCGGATGAAGCCCCCACTGATGGCCATCTGTTCACGTTCGTCCACCACTCGAGCCCCTGGCTGGCTGTTCACCACTCCATCCTGGTTCCCTCCCCAGGCCTGGCCCCCGCCCTTAATCCTACCACACACACATTTCAGTCAGGGCCACTGTTGTATTGTGTGCTTGAATTTGTGTTTGTGCGTATTAATGTTTATTTATGTGTATGTATGCGTGCACTTGATAAATTTGCTGTGAATGTGAGACCAAGTGCACTGTGGGTGTGTATGTGAGTGAATGCTTGTCAGTATGTGTGACACTGTGTGATGTGTGCACTGGAGTGTAAATGTGCATATGCACATTTATATATGAGTGCATGTTTTATAGCAGTTCACTATTAAAACATATACTGTCCATGAATGCTGATTATGTGTAGAATGCATTGCATATCATGGTTTAAAGCCAATTCGCCAGCTAAAAGCAACATGCCAGCCATGTATGATAAACTTACATGCATGCATTAGCAATCAGTTAGAGAATAATTGATCTAACATGCAGATCAATTGAATCTGAACACACTGAGCTCATACAATATGTGGCTTGTGATAGAAAGTAATTAAGGTCCTTAAAAGACTCAGGAAACCTTCTCCCACAAGCACATATGGAGGAGCACAAACACAAAACATAATAACCAGACTTCAGACAGAGGAGACACAAATACACACACATATATACCGACATGCAGTTTGAGAGGACATGCAAGGCAGAGACACAGAACACAATGTTTGACATGGGAAGGAGAAACACATAAAGAGGAACAGGATCAGATACATGCTGTGTCAATTAGAAAGAAAACTGAGCAGTTAGATCTGTTGTGGACACTAAAAAAAAAAAAAAAAAACACAACAAGAAAAATAAAGTGAACAGTGACCATTTTGCATGCGAGCCTAAGAAACACAGTAGCTGTGATCAGCCCTTCATTTCATCTGGATGGATCAGTCTGTGGGATGGTACAGTGTACACAGTCAAATAGGCAAGTGTAATTCTTAGCATTTGTTTGATTATGCTTGGAGAACCTGATGAGTTGAGGTCACCACTGAGAACTTAAAAATGGACAAAGTTTAAGCTGTTTGGTTTTTGTTTTATTTATTCACCATTTTAGTCATCAGGTAGTAAAACACAACCCATCAGGAGCTCAAGACAGTTTACAACAAGCAAGAATTATGAGTCTTATGCTATTTGACCCAGGGCTGCCATATAAAGAGTCTAGATCAGATGAAACACATGACATAACCACAGGATTACATAACAAGTGGTTCATGGTAGGGAGGACCAAAGAGCTATAGAATAGACAAGATCTGAAACCAAAACAGTCACTCATGACACCTGACATGCCTTCATTTGTAAAACAAACAAAGAAAATGAATCCAAAATCTGCTAGTGACCTTCAAAATATTGACATGACTTTTACAAACTGACAGCTGTGATGCAAGTAAAGCAGATTAGTTTTAAGGCTACTGTCAAGTTCCTGTTCAGCACTGTTTCAGAGAAAAGAATTATCTCTTGTTAAAATGTTCACTGATGTATTTAGTCTTCAAAATAGATATTATATTGTCAAGGTAAACATTGAAAGCAAAGAATATGAAATGCTTAAGTTTACCATTTAAGGTAATATTTAACACAGAAAATCACGTTTTTTATTCTGTTTAAAGCACATAATTTGACTTTTGATGTACAGTTGTGTAATCCACACACTGCATTTTGTGAATCATTATGGTACTGTTTCGTCAATTTTCAAAAGAATATCTAAGAAACATCTTACAGATTCAGCACAGGTATAGAAAATACCATCACTGTATTCATTTTTCTCTTGGTTTGTCAGCCACTTGTGTTTTCTATAGCTCTGAGTTATACATCTGTATACAGTTTGTGCAACGGTCCCAGAGTATAGTTTGCTCAGACATGACTCAGTGGCCATAGTTTGGCTGATGAGGGCCGGAGATCACACATGAGTATGGCAAAACTAGCATTATGAATTTGCATGTATATCAAAAATATTTAGAAAAAATAGAGTAATTAAAAGTTTTAATGTTAAAATGAGAGCACTAGATGTTGAGTGTGCCCAGAAAAACAAGTTTGCCTCACTCTTGTATGATATTTCATTATGTAGGACTGTCCTGAGGGGAGAGATGAAGAGGCCAACTGAAGTATCCTGTCTATTGTAATATAAGGGCTTTGTGCCAGAGTTGGTGTGTTGGAGTACATAATATGTTTCAGCAGTTTTCATCTCATTGGGACTAGACTGGTAATAAGCAATGAAAATAACACCCTGACTACAGAATATTAACTTGTTCATGTGCACTATCTGAACAGTATGCATTAGAAAACAACATATTCACTCTAGAATAAATCATGTCTAGGATAAATACATACACTTTCACAAATGTTTTAACATTTTGTAAATTATTCTTCTGAGCCTTCTGTCCTCTCTTTAAGTGAGATGAGAAAACTGAAATCTGTATGCTAAATTTGAAACCATAACCAGAAAACTAGGCAGATTAGCTTAGCCTAGCCTAGCACAAACACTGTAAACGGGAGGGAATGACTAGCCTGGCTCTGTTTAAAGGTAGAAGTAAAAAGGCCTTTCAGCACCTCTAAAGTTTAAAGACATTTGATATTTTCTTTGTCATTTTGGACAAAAACTGCATGCATAAAGCACAAAGTGTCATCTTAAGACTTAAATTCTTGTCAATATTAAACAAAAAACAAGTTGTAATTTGTTAATTAATAAGAACTTTGTTGGGTTTTGTTTGCTTTGAAGGAGCCAAGATAACTGCTTCCACATTCACAGTCTTTGTGCTAAGTTAAGCTAACTGTCTGCTGGCTCTAGCTGTACAATCAGCATGGCAGTGGTATTAACCCTCTCATCAAACTCCCTTTACCAAACTATTCAGAATGATCTGACTATCTCATCGGATTTCTTTGCTGCAAGTATCTCTTGTGTACAATAATTACATGTACTCATTTTTAATAGTACTATTATTATACACATACTCTCAGGTAAAAATGTATGATACAAAAACATGTAAACACCAATAATTTCAAAGTGGCAGCAAAAGGGATACAATTCAAATCATTTGGAGTAGAAGGCAACTAGTTAATTAATTCTTTGGTTGGACTTTGAACACAGCATGATGGATCATGCTGGAGTTTTTCAGGGTGGGAACTTGGGTGGGGTTGAGGGTTTGGGGTTGGGGGTGGATGTCGTGGCCCAGATCCCTGCTGATGCTGCTACCTGCTGAAAGAGAATCTCTCATCCAATGTGGAATGAAGGGCTTTGAAGACAACAGCCACGCAGGCTGAAGGGCTAATAAAGAGGCATGGGACCTGTTGTGCGGTTGTGTGTGCACACAGCAGTTCACTTTATCTCAGTCTGAACTTGAGCAAACACCACCCACACGCATGCATGCAGTGCTGATGCCTTTTCTGAGTATGTGTTGTTGTGGCTATGGGCCTGACTGCTCACACCACGGTTCACCGTGCTCTATACACCAGAAGCAGGCAGACGGATAGAGAGGCAGGAAGGCAGGCACTGACACACATGCAGTCAGGCGACACAGGCAGCACCTACTTGTTACAGGGACATGAACATAGACCACAGAACTGTCCTAGATTGTTCAAATTCTTTTCTGCATCCTTCATGTCCTTATTGATTTGGTCCATCCCCTCCTCGATGCGTTCCAGTTGCTCTGATTACCAACACATTGTCATTTTTCCCAGCAAAAGAACGAAAGCACATGAGAAGAAAAGAGAGGAGGAAAGAAGTTGCGGGTGGAAGGAAGGGAGGGGAGTAGAAAGGGGAAACAAAGGAGAAGAGACAAAAAAAGACATTGACTGTGACAAGAGAGACATCAGACATCAACACCACCACCACCACCAGCACTGGACAGGCAAGAGCTCGGAGCTCCTAGCCGGTACCTACTTTTTAATACATGGGCATATCAGACCACAGCATTGTCCTAAATCTTTTAAATCTTTCTCGGCCTCCTTCAGGTCTGCGTTCACCTTGTTCATGCCCTCCTCCACACGATCAAGTTGTTCTGGTGAGGACAAAGGCATGAGAGCAGTGAAATAAAAGTGACTTGTTTTTTTTTTTGAGGGGTGGCGCTCTATGCTACAGTGCGAGAGGCAAAATGTTTCGGCTAGATGCAGGAGGCAAAGCAGGCAACAAGATTTAAGAGTAGCTGATTATTTCTGTCGAAACAGTAACTAAAAAAACAATCAACTTATTTTTTTCTTCCTCTACTGCTTGGCTTTGTTTTTCTTTTTTCTTGGATTCTTCAAGGTTCCAACGGTTATTTATTTCCTACCTCCATCCAAAGTGGCATGTCGCTGATCTGAGTTAGTATTTCATGAGCGTTATGAAAAGCATCACTCAGGCACATGAGGTCCCCAATACTTCCTTACTCAGCTGGTTACAGAGCTTTAAAAAGCTCTGATTCAAGGTCAGATCCTCTCTCTGACCGGTTAATGGTAATGGGACAGGATATTGGTAATCTCCATCAGTGCAAAAGGGCACTTTATCTTCCAGGACTCCCAGAGTTTGATTAGCCACATTCAGAGGACACAGATGATCATTCAGTGTAACACTAGCTTAAGGTCTATGGAAACGGCTGAGGCCTGCTGCACACAAAATCTTCTTTCCAAAGGATGAAGGCCTCATACAACAGTAGATACTAAATTAATATCTTGCTTGTTTGTTTTGGGTTTTTTTTTCAGTGCTAAAATAATAAAATTATCTTATGGAGCCATGCATAAGCTGTGCTAGCCTCAGCCTTTGGAGTCAAGGAACATATTAATTTCTTAAACCTGACAGCATCTAAAACCACTGGAGGGATTGTTTATGGCAACATTTGATTCGGGAAGGTTGAACAATAAGTTCTATCATCTGTCATCTCAAAATTTCTTTCATCCAACTTGATCGTTTTCGGTCCATCAGTGCTTTTCATCTGAACTCTCTCTTTTGTTCTTAAGCTCTTAAAAGCTAGAGCAGTTTTAACGAACTTTTTATAAAGAAGATAGACCAAATGAGCTACACAGAAGGGATGAGAAGATGCTATCAGAATGGTTGTATCAGCTATGAGGTGGAAATCTACTACTACAGTTTACCAACAACAGCAAGGCATGTAAAAGGCCTCCAGCAGTAATCCCAGGCAACGCGAGGGATTGAGCAGAGGAAGAACGTGAGAGAGAGGGAGGCATTGTTTATCTCCTCAGCCTCGGACATGCCAGACTTAACCTGCCTCCTCCCCTCAGTTTTAGGATTATAGTTTGAAGGCCTCCCGTCTTCACTCGTAGTCCGTCACAGCTTCAAGCAGTTGGAAAGTAAATTGATTCAAAAAGAAGTCAGCACTAAGGCTCTTTCCCTGGGGCAGACATTTTGATTCGTTGTGGCAGGGTAATCACGTGTCACTGGTAACATTACGGGTCCTTTTTTCTATTCAAATGTCCCAGTTACTCATGATGGTGTGAAAGGCACAAGATCAGCAGACTGAAACCAAACAGCTGTGTGGAAATCAGCCATCACTAGTTTAGGAATATCAGATCTACGTCATAGTGATATTGTATTTCAGTGTTTTGTACACATTACTAAACAAGTTACAGAGAGTTACAGAAAGCTGAGGATCAAACTGTTGGTCAAAGCTAAAAAAACATGACCTGCATCTTAAATTAAATCAGTTTTAAATTATAGGTCAATTTGATTTAAATAAAAAATCCTGTAGCAGTATTTTGCTCTTAACAGCAGATGCAAGACCCTTTCCTTGGGCAACAGCAGCTAAGGATCATGGGTAATGTAGTATCTTGAGCCACTGGCCAAAGCGTAAAAGGTTTTCTCATGTAGAATGAGTCCTGTGTTCCTGCTAAGGTGAACTCTTATACTGAACATTCTAAATTATATTCACTTTAGTCACAGCGATATGAAATGATCTGGCTTGTCAGTATATTTATTAATCTAGTATCTGTTATTTCATGTCCTGTTTCTGATGTGACAAAAATGCATCTGGACTCAGCTGGATAGCTCCAAATCCATTCAAAGCAACAAAACTTGGAATGTGTCTCTGAATGATATATTGGAGTAGAGAGGTGCTTGGTCAGATATCACAAAAGAAAAAAAAATCGGAGGCTTGTTAAAAAAAACCTTTAGGAAATGGCTAAACAATACACTGAAATGTGTTTCTGAAAAGATCTGAAGAACAGATTCTTGACTCATATTTGATAAGCACTGTGGCTTGTGACTTTTTAAATCTGGACTGGGATCCTGTGTCTGTCTGTCACCATTCAGTGCTCACCTGCCTCATATTAGATAAATGGTTGTGATTGGCCGGACACAGGCGAGGTCAGGTGGGAATCTGTTGAATGGAAAAGAAGCCAGACCCATCTGCCAGAGTCAGTAAACCATGAGGGCAGCAGTTTGGTCTGGTTCCCAGTGTAGGCATGCAGTGAAAATGAGGGCAAATGAGACACTGATGTGTGCGACTCAGTGCAAGTTCCATGTGACGTTAACTGGTGGGTGGAAGTGAATCTATTTTTTGGTTGTCAGTGTTGAACACCAATCCGAGAGTAACAGAAAAGGATAAGAATTACATAAATAAATAGTTAAAAGGTGGCAAATAGAAAGACGTAAACACTGCAATTTTTAGGCAATTAACATTTATCACTCTGAACGAAAATCACCCACACCTTGTACATTTTCAACCTGCATGAGCTACGATCACACCAATGTTTTGTGCTTGGAGCTTGAAGGTAGCAGGTTGCTCCTGGTGTGGGCTTACTGAGGCGGAACTGCAATCCATCAGCCTTGACTGAGGTATAATTTAGGTCAACATACATGTAACAGCTGAGCATGGAGGGACTTATTAGCTGCAGTGAGACCTCCAACACAGGTAATACATCAAAGTAGGAAATGACAGATCTCCTCCTATGCGTGACCTATGAATATGTGTGTATGTGCAAATGGCAGAGGGATTTGTTTCACTCTAGTTTACAGCTCAACAGAGTGTATTAACTACTACAGGACTGGCAAGCTATAACTGATGAGCTTTTCCTTTTTTCTGTAAATGTGGGAGTTTTTTATTTTAAAATAATTGAAAATATATCAAAGCCTCCAAAAATAGAGGCTTTTGTATTTACTGGCCATTGTAAATAGTAAAGAAGGGTGGGGAAAGTGAGAAGGATAGTGAGAATTAATGACAAGAAAAAGCTTCATCATTATTGCATCTGAAAAAAACCCTCTGGGCAAATGAACAGAAGAAGAAGAAGAAGAACGTGAAGGTCAGAGGAGAGAAAAGTGAAGGGGATGAGAGCAGGTTGGTAGGAAAGAAGAGAAGGAGTATGAAACAGGAAAAGGAAGACAGGAGGAGGAAGACGGAGATAGAGAGAGAGACAGATGGGGGATCAGGTTAAGAGGACATTTGCTGAGAAGCAGAGGTAATTTAAATCTGTAAATTGATTGCTGTCCTGCGCTAACAGCAGTGAGCTGTGCACTGTGGCAGAGGAAACATAAAGAGAGAGATGCTACATCTTCCTTTGACAGGCCAATTAGACAGCTTGCTTATACGCATACTCACACATTCTCTACACATACCATGACCAGACACCCCCCCCACACACAATAAATGTGTCTTGATTCTTTACATGAACATACAGTGTTGGGACAAACTGTACAAATATGGAAGTTCCTTTTAGTTCTTAAAAATCTGTTTGTTGACAGGGTCAAGCACTACTGTCTAATCAAAATATTCTGTGGAATTTATGACATATCTTGTGTTAATTTTGCTGAAGAGGGCCCAAAACCCTTTAATATATTAAAGTAAATATAAAGCTCATCATAGCCAATAAGCGCTTTTGGGTTCTCCCTCAGAAAAAAAAATATCTTTACATTTGTTCTGTTGATAATACTATATAAACATGGCAACCAGGTTCCCATGTGTTTCCTTTGGCGGTTGTTTATGTCCTTGCTCATCTGCTTTTAAGTGCTTTACATAGAGATATAAGATATAAAGTGTAAGATTAAACAAGTATATAGATATTTGCGACAAATAGAGTAAGCATGAAAGTGTGGTAGTGGGGAGGCAAAGCAGGAGGCGAGCTCAACATGAACATCCAGTATAATCATTTCAGTCACATAAGCTTAAACTGCAGGTGAGGTTACTTTTAAAGAACTGTCATAAGCTCACAAAGAAACAAAGTGTTCTTTACTGAATAAAAGTCATTTTCTTCAAGGTTATTTATATGATTGGATAGTGTTATACTGGAAGTACTGCCGGTAACAACTCTCCCATTGCACAGCATAAAAAAAGCTGCATGAGAGAATCAATAGTAGGGCAGATTAAGACTGAAGACAGCTGTTAGAGAGGTCAGTGTTCTCTCCCTATCAACTTACCTCCCTGCTCATCCAACATGACCAGAGTCCTGATGCCGGCATCTTTACTCTAACAGACAGACAGATAGACAGATAGACAGGAAGAGAGATGAAAAAAAGAAAGAGAAGAAGAGAAGTTGAAAAAGAGTGAAATAAATGAAACAGATCAGTGAAGGTCAGTCGAGCAGAACAGAGTAGAGCTATCTGGACAGAAGTGGTGAGTCAAATTACAATCTGAAATCACTTTTTGCAGTGTGACTTATCTGGTTGGGTAAATTTGAGACAGCTTGACTCGAAATGGCTGTTTTGACATTTTGTGAAATTGGCTTTTTGCTTTCATGCCAAAGTTAGACCAATGCTCTCATGTCTGTGGGCTAAATGTGAAGCTAGGGTCATGGGACCATTAGCTTAACATAAGAACTGGGCTCTCAGCAAAGCTAACAAAATCCACCAGCCAGCATCTCTTAAGCTAAAATGTTAAAAAACAACTTGTAGTTTTTTTGATTTGTTTGTTTGTAATGATAAATAATTCTAATGTGTTAGTAAAATTTCCACAAGCTGGATTATTTTTAATCTCTGGACAGAGACAGGTTACCTTTTTCCTCTGTTTCCAGTCCTTGGGCCTGCTAAGCTAACCACCAGCTAACTTTAGCTCCATACTTAATCAACAGACTTGAGATTGGTGTAGATCCAAACATCAGATCAAAAATTAAAACAGCAAGAAATGAAAGAATTAAATCCTAAAAACTGAAATTGTTCTTACAGACTAAAACAGTTAACAAGTCATTGGTCAACAAAGAAACGGAAAGGCTGCATTTGACCCAAAAATGAAGCAAAGCCATAGAAATAAAACCCTGAAACAAGGAAATAAATATTGCGCCTCCTCACAATTATCTCATTACAAAAAACATTATTCTCACAGAGAATGGCGACACACAGTCAGTATGACACATTTGTGTACTAAAGTAGCCATATAATTTGCTTGACTTGCCTGCAGTATGCAAATGTGTGATGAATGTGTGAATGTCTGAATGTATGCAGTGTCAGTGGTACAAAGGAGGTGGGAAAACCAGGTGGTGCCACAGTCAGGAGAGCCATCAGGACTACGCATCACATTTATTTCTACAGCCTTGATTTAGAAGCATGTCTCACGTAGAGATGGACTGCTATCCAACGAATCAACTATCAGGCATAAAAGAACATTGGAAAGCTTCTAAAACCCCAGAGAAGCAAAGAAAAACTTCTCAAAATGCCACAGATATATTCATACACGATCCTGCAAGGATTCAAGGAATAAACTCATCTAGCAAATGGCATGCGCTATATTTGTTATGTTAACTGGGCTGGTACCACAGATTTGTTGACAAAGCTCCAGTAACATTCAGATTTGGCTTACAGAGCTGGCACCCACTCAAACACACAAGTGCACACAAAACATGAACATTCATGCAGGCTCATACGCTCGCCACACATAACACACTTCAGTAAACACACAATAAGATTAACCGATGCGAGCACAACAAAACAACAGCTTTGTGCTCTACATGAGCCCGAGGCTTCCTCTAACAGATATTAAAGACCAAAGGCCGTTTAGTTCATGCATCAGCTATTTTGGATCAAAGTGTGCTCTGACCTTCTTGGAGCAGTGATAGATAGGGAGCAGCGCTGGAGGCCAGCTCCACATGCCACTGATATTAGTATCAATCAAACCGACTGCGAAAGACATCCAGTGGCCATGGATCCGTTTCATTGGGAAGCTAATTTGTTGCTGATCTCTGAGCTCTCAGGAAACAGATGACTGAAAATCAAACTAGAGGGGGAAAAGCTGTTCATTAACATAAGCTATGTGGACAAGTAAAATGATAATTCAAGAGTCCTCAGCATATAGAAACTTGAGCAGGGCTCGTGTTTGCAGATTCATGAGCTTATATGTGTGTTTACACACAGTGAATCATGGGAAATCACAGACATGGAAGTGAAGTCATGACTCTAAACTACAGGACAGGATATCCCACCACGCCAACTGGCACCGTCTGATGTGATGACATCATATCTTTCTGTATGGCCAGTTAAACACACACACACATGCACATACACATACACACACCAGTCTTTTTGGTATTCTCTTTGTGACACAGTGAGTCACAAAATATCCGGTAAGAACCTGATAATTTTTCAACAGTTTCTTTCAAAATAATTTTCTGTTCAGGAAATGAACATCGAAGGTGGTGTCAACTATTCAAGAGATTAATAGAGATGAATATTTTAAACTCTCTATTTTTTCCTTTCTTATTCTTAGCATTTCAGTCTTGAAGCATTCTTAATGAAAATGTGAGGTCAAGGTATATTTAATTAACTAATAATGTAGAAAGTAATGTTCAAGTTTTTTTTTTTCATAAGTTGTGTTCTGCCTCAAAGCTTATGTTTCTCAAAGAAGAGGTGAATTAAAAGTATAACTGAGAGACTCAAGGTTCTGTCTGTATCAGTTGCAAACATCAATAAAAAGCAGTCGCTTTAAGTTTGGACTGCATCAATATTGTTAAGAAAAGACAATACAGAAAAGAAATGAAATAAAAATTGTAAAAAAAATACTTAAGGGAAAGAAGACAGAAAGAAGAATGAAGAGACAAAAAAGAAAGAGAGGGTCTGCTGACATTAAGACAGAGTCCTCAGTAGCCTGGTATTGATTTTTTTCATTGAGATGTCGACTGCTGTCTCCTTGAATCTATTCTAATTCATTCACTGAGGAGACGAGTATGACCCATATGTTCACCTGCTGCCCTGCCATTGGTCAGCCAGGATCTAAGTGGATATCTGATAAACACTAATCTACTGGAGGTATGCATTTTGGAATGAAAGACCAATCAAATGATGAGCCAACTGATTAAACAATTTATTTGAATTATGTGATTCCTGGTACTCACACAGTGAATAATGCAATGTATTTACTTACTAACTTGCAATAAAAGTAAAATGATGTAATTCCTTATGAGCATTTTAGAGTGAAAATTAAAGATAATAGGCCTGCAGTTTAACTTCATTTACTGTTCACCTGAGCTCTGTTAGCTGAAATTATTAAAATAGTTCAACAATTCAAGAAACAAGAATTTTTAATTCAATTGGTTTTTGTATGGAGGAAACACAAAATATAACATGTTGATTAGTGAGCTTCAGAGAAGCTTGAGGGCAGATTTTGTTACCTTTAGACATAGTCAGGCTAATGCTATCCTTATGCTAAATTACGCTAATGCTGATGGTGTAGCTTCATATACTATACAGACATTAGAGTGATGACATCTCAGTTTTTTTTAAACTAACAGCTGAAAAACAACCCTTTGTGAATACAAATACACAAATTTTTCTGACTTAAGAGAAAAAAACTAAAATTGCAGATGAATTGACTTGCTATGGTCTGTATGGTCTTTTTCAGTCAGTGGTAGTCTGCATGAGTGTGATATCATGTCCATTTTGTGCAATGTATCGCTATTCTGGCTCTGATGCTCATCAAATCAGATCTCCTGTTTCTGTGCTCTGCAGAGGCACTGGTTTTGGACTTGATGTCCATCACAGACCCCTGTGTTTGTCTTTCACACTCTCCTCATCTCCATCTTATCCTCAATCTGAATGTTTATCTTTAACTCACTTTCTTTTTTCATTTCCATCTCTCTAACCTGCTTTCTTCACATTTTATTCTCAGCCACCAGGAGCTGCAGTTTCTCATTTCTGTTCCTGCACGCCTGCTGTGAAGATAACAGTTTTCATAAAAACCTCAATATCTCTTTTCTGAAAAGGTCCTTTCAAGAAAACCTTTCCAGTAAAATATATTCAACCTGCTGCACATCAGAGTTCATCCATTTCCAAGAATTTGCTACATCTCTCGGTTGTTGCCACATGACTGTAAATGAGATTTTTACGCTGCTAATAATAGATTTTACTTTTATGACTGAATCATTATTTGCTATATTTAAGTTAGTCACTAAATGCTAATTCAGTATAAATGATTTTAGATACCTAAAATATAACCATATCTGATCTATTTTTCAGAGACATAATCATAAAATGCATGGACATTTCCCTCAGTCATATTAGCAGAAGTAGCTCATTTCATTTTCATTTAAAATGCTCTCACTCCTGAAGCTTTAGACTTCAGTTCATTTGTGAGGAAGCGAAGTACAACAGCAGATGTTTCAGTGTAATGTAGGAGATACACCTGAAATATGGAGTTTAGATGGAATCAGATGGAATCGACATCTTGAGCTTTTCTACAAGCAGCCTAAGTGACCTCAAACAGTTTTTAAACCCAAGTTAGAAAAAGTGGCATAAAACCATCAACTGTCTGTTTGAGTCCCATGATTTTTCTCTCATAGATTTTATTCATTATCATTCATTCATCATCATTATATTTCATTATATTTCATTAACAAATAATAATCAGTAGTAATAGCATGGTCAGTATATTTCTTTATTCTCACAGAAAAAGCACAGGACAGTTTAAACTAAATGTCTTCATGTTTTTGGAGCAGAAATTTCTGTTGGGAAGGTGTTATCTGATGTGATTTTAGTTTACTGTCATCAGGCCTAAACAAGCAGGTATCACCGCTCAGATCTCAGAGATCATTGGATGAGTGTGCTCCCTGCTCTCACTGCTTTCCACTTATTCAATTACCATAAGTACACTATAAGCCCTCTGAACACAGAGGTCATGGAGTATTAGCACGTGCTCACAGTTCACTGCAGGCAAAGGTGCATTGTGTGGTCACAAAAAAAGATTCACTTTCATTACCGAAAGATTATTTTAAAAAATGCTAACTTGAGAAAGATACACATTAAAAAACATGTATGTTCTAAAAAAAAAGCTACTGTATTGTTTGTGGAGACATGTGAGTCTCATCCAAAATCCATGTTGGCTCACAGCTTCATTGCCATATATTGAGCCTCTTTGCGGAGAAATGTTAAGTAACAAGGATAAAGAGCATGTTGTCACCAAGAGAGGAGGGGAGAAGCTAAAACATGACGCAGTCGCTGTTTGTGTTTCTGTGTCTTTACTTGTTTCAACTCAATAACGAGCGTCCGGGAGCATCACAAGGAAACGCACTCTGTACTAACAAGCCACGGGACATTTTCAAATCAGAGACCAACAGTTGGAACGAACAAATGGCATTCCCTTGGCATTAACTTCAAAGGTCAAACACTCAGCTTCTGCCAGTGAAAAGGCTTGTCAGTTGAGCAGGTCACTGTTTGGGTCAGCCTCGGGACTCGCTCTGTCCCTCACGGCTTTTTCTCATTAAGACACGGTGTGCCGGCGGAAGGGTTAGAGGAGGGCTTCGTCTGAGGAGCCAGAAGCAGGGACTGGAGACCCAACACACACTCATGGCAATCTAATACCAGCAAAACCATCTCAAAAGTAACTCTGTGCCAACTTTTCTTGGACACCAACAAGGTGTCCTGCCTCAAATACCTGAAATAAGAACTGAGGGTGAGAAGAAAGCTGCCGTTCAGTAGCTCTGTATGTGAGCCTGTAAGAGCTAGTTGTCTCCTGATACTGTGGCAATCAAAACTGCTGTCTCTGCATCCACATGAAGGACAGACACAAGTACTGATTTTGAAATCAATAGAAATGAAAAACATCTCAGCTACCTCGTGCAGTGAGATCTTCCTTCAAAAAAACAGAGTACACAAACTCTTCGTCATGTCTCAGCAGGATTCTTCTTCAATTTGTGATGAAGTAATTGTGAGATATACTTTAGCAGACTGCAATACAAACTAAGTTAAGACACCTGGCTGTTCAATCCTCCATGATGTTTCTACAGATGGCTGTTTTATTACAGTGGAATGATTTAAGAGCTTGTTTAAGAGTTAGTGCCATAAAAGAGCCACACTTAATGTTCTTCATATTCACATTACAAATGACCTGAAGTGTTTCCTGAACTAACATTGCCCACATTACATCACTGTATATCGATATACCAAAAGAAAATTTGTTTTTATATATGATAATATGAGAGTTTGTCAGCACATTTCACTGCCAATTCCCAATCTGGACAGACTTTTAACCCTGAGTCTACATACATATGTCAGGGTTTCTCAAGAAAATTTCAAAAACATATATTTAATGATGTGCTGTGTATTGCTACTATTTGTACTGTCATTTGATTGGCCTGTTTCCTGACCTGAGACGTGTCTCATGGATTAGAGGAGATGTTTAACACTTCCCTGTTTTGTGTTTTCTTTTGGTCATCTACCCTGACATTGCCTTCATCTCAGCTTCCTCTATTCTGATAGTTGTTGAGTTAGAATGAGAAATAAAGTTTTGCCTATTCTTACATTTCCCTGCTGATTAAAGTTTGTATCTCAGATCGTTATCACTGAATAAACTGAGAATATTCACTGAATTTGTGGATAAACACCTCAAGTTGCACCTCTATAATAGTGATGAGGTTGACAAGGCTGACAGGAAGCTTAAAATACAGAGAGCTAAAGAACAGATCCATGAACTGACTGATGAGCTGGATCAAAAACAAAAAAATCTATATTCTCTGCAGCCAACTCAGACTCCATCTTTATTAGAGAGCACAAGACAGGTGTTGGTAAATGTCAACAAGACAAATGGTTGTTTGTGCAGTCATATGAGCGCTACTGGTTGTGTGATGTGTGTCACTGGATCATTGGACTCACCTCCTCCACCAGAGCCAGCATACGCCGAGTGCTCTCCAGAGACTGTAGGGAGAGAGAAAAGAGAAAGAGTGAGCAAATGATTGGCTGAGAGTCCAGAGGAGAGCGAGCACATCACCTGTGACCGCAAATATCAGAAAGACATCTCACTGTTCTAGGATTAAAAAGACAGATCTGAACGGTGAACACAGGAGACCACTAATGTGCTCAAACTGTGCAGACAGACAAGCTACTGATATTCATTCATATGGTGAGCCTTCATTATTGTTCCCCTCTCCTCTGGTTCCAGGAATAGTTATCTGATTTGTACCTTTTGTTTGCCAATTTTCTATCCTCTGCAGGATTCTTCCAAATCTCACGCATTTCTTAAAGCAAACTCAAAACTCTTTCCTAATTCCCTCATTTCACTCTTTTCCCCTTTATTATCTCCTCGCCTTCAGCTTCTCCTTTATTCTCTCGCTGCTCCATCCATCTATCCATGCCGTCCTTATTTCTCCCTTCCTGCCCTCCCATCACTTCCATGGAGCCTCTTGGCCTTGCATTATCTCCTCATACATGTTTAATAAGGCCATTTGAGCTGCTCCATTATTCTGCTGCACAGAATTATCTGTTCTTCCTGAGCTCCTCTAAACTCATTAAAAAAGGGCAAAGTTCTCCCTTTTCCAAAAGAAGTACAGTCTTGATGAAAGAGATTTATAGAAGAAACTGCTAAAATGAGGAGGGGGTCAGTTTGTTTCATAGATTTTCTCTTGTTCTTAAATCATCTCAGTGCAAAGCGAATGCACACATGCTTCTTTTTCATTAAACAAAACATGGTAAATAGAAATAGACCTGCATGTTTTTACCTGTGACATTAAATGTGCAAATATTCAATAAACATAGGTTACAACTCACAATATGGATTTCTTGGATTGGGTTGACAAATCACATTCAATATGGATGCATTGATCGCTATATGATATCTTTTTTTACGAAAAGTATGTTTGTCTTAGTAACTATGACTAAATTAATCTGCATTTGACTGCCCACTCCTTCTGCTTTCAGCTGTTTCCTGTTGCGGGTCTCCACATGCAGATCATCTGTGAACATCAACCGGGCATTGAAATCAGATTTATGATTCACACATTTGATTTGGAATGAGCCTTTTACAGCTGATGCACTTTGTGATGCAACCCTGCACATTTATCAGGGTTTTGGGACCAGCAACTGTACTGGTGTATGCACCCTGGAGTCACTGGGGAGCATGTGGACAGGAGGAGGTGGGGTTCAAACCACAAACTGAACACTCAGACAGAACAGATCAGTCAGGATATGACCAACTCTGGCTCCTGAAACTTGTGCTTGTTTTTTTGAATTTGAAAAATGTTAACAAGGTGCAAAGCTACAAACAAGACAACAAACAAATGCTGGTTGATTTAAATGTGTAATGGTGAGTTCAGCAGCTAACACAGGATCATATGGAATTCCATTAGATGCAGCAGCTACTGTGAACTGAAGAAAAATGTGATTTAGTACTTTTTTTCTTCAATAATTGCAAATCTGTAAAAATTATTTCTCTTTTCAATATCAGTGTTGGTAACTACAGAGTTTGTGTGTGCTGCAATATGAAAGCATCCAGGTGAGTGTGTGTGTGTGTGTGCATGTGCGTGTGTGTGTCTTCTACTGCACCTCATCGGCTATCTGGTCTGCGCGTGTCTGCAGGTCGGCCAGCTCATTGCGCATGTCTGATTCGTCTGCCATGATGACTGTTGCACTTTGACCTCAAAAAAGATAAGCTAGGGATGAAAAAAGAAAGAGAGAGAGGAAGAGAAAGTGAGGGAGGTTGGTTAGTGTGCCAGCATTAATAAAAACAGTGCAAGACACAATCAGAAGATGCTGAGCGATATATCAGTGTTCAGACCAAATCAGAACTATTTTAGAGGTAACTGAACTGTTAAAGTCAAGAGTAGAATTCAGTTTTCCAACAAATACACAAACATTCAAAATGATCTTTTAGAATTTTTGGCTCTTTCTGTCTCCACTCGATGATTGATGCACCTAAAGGCTGGAGTGCTTATTCTGTAACAGCAGGGTCAGAGGTTTACAGCCATTGTCAGAGTGTCCTTCAGCAAAACAATGAAGAGCTTTTTGCACCAGGCTTGACTCCTTTTTTTGAATGTTGAAGTTAACATTATAAGCAGGAGTAATGGCTCAATGTAGGCACAGTTCTTTCACTATAATCTTTAGAGGTGACTGAATAAGTCCTGCACACAAAACTGATATTTAAGTGTGAAAGACTTTGCTGTACCCTATCAACTCTAACAGCTTAGGAACAAGACCATCAACACAGGAGAAGAAAATGTTTTCACATTTTGAGATACAAAAGGGCACCAAAGGCAAAATTCTTTACTTATAAGCACAAGTAATGCATAATTTATTGCTTAAAACACAGTTGGTAAACAGGTTCTGATTTATGTGCAGCCTCAGCCACGCACACTCCAACCATGCTCATGTACACCTACAAACACACTGTCCATCTGAGAAATATTGCTGCTGCAGACACGGCGAGTTCAAATCACCCTGCTAACCCTGAATTTCCTCCGCTGGCATCAACAGTGAATCAAAAATGAACAAGGGAGGAGCTCCATCACTCTGACGGCGCGAAGAAAAAGTATCAGGGCAGAGACAGGAGTCTATTTTTGTTCCTCTGTCACGCTGCCAGACAGTTTTTCATATAGCCACACACAGCAGAGATGGAGGTATGGTCCATGAAAAATGTATGTGGCTGTAACTCTGCAGGCTGACAGAGCACCATGCTGCTGCTGCTGCTGCTGCTGCTGCTGATCCGGAGGAAGGAGACGAGGGTTGAGAGAATTAAGTCTTTAATGAGGCAAATAATCCAATCAGATCTCATCTTCACGTCTGATGAGTTCTTGTTTTTATTGCACAAATCATATTGAAGAGTTTTTGTTCTAATGTGACTTGTCGCTGATATAAATTTAACCGACCAGCAGTTTTCAGCTCGGGGATCTCTAATGGTTTATGTAATTGAATCTACTGCAATATACAGGGCTGCAATGGGACCAGGGGACCGCTGACTTTTGGACTCAGTCGGGTGCTGTGGCTGCAGGAGGAGACTGCCTGTGTTACTTATCTGTTACGGCAAAATAACATCTCCAAAAGCGGGCTGTCATTCATGAAAATTTAACATTCCTCATGCATCAAAATCACAATCCAGGCTCACTTTAGGTTGCTATGATATTACCGTGGTATATTTTGGGTCATGCTGGTGTTTAAAGCCATCTGTGGACATTTATCCTGCAAGTGACACTGTAAAATTATAGATTTCTGGTAAAATAGTAAAAACAACTGAGGAGTTTTCATTATGGCCAAATTTTTCAGAGCAAAAGTAAGTTTTGAGCTCAATCCTGAGGCATCATCAATCAGTCATTGTCAAAAAGTCTCTGAGGTGAACAGACACAAGGTCAGTTAGAGTCACAGCTGGATGTTTGATAAAGTATGTGTTCGATCTGCCCCGCCCTCTGTCTGTCTGCTCTGCCTCCATCCCGACGGAGTCGTCAGGGTGGTTAATAATTGAACATGTGCCAGGAAAAGAGATGGAGGGAAAAAAGCAGCCTTTTTAAAGTGCCTCTCTCCGTCTTTCATGCCCTCTCTCACTCTCTCTGTGTTTTTTTGTCTGCCATGCGTGGTACACAGTTGCACTTTAAAATATTTATGATGACATTTTACATTTAAGCCATTTGGCTGACACTGTTCTCCAGAGCTCCTTACAATGAGAGCAGCGACACAATATAGAGACGCATGATAATTATCAGAGTTTATATAAACTGACAAAACAGAGAGAGCTCAGCTGGCTCCAACTTTTTTCCTTTTCTTTATAAGGATTAACATTCTTTGTTCTTTTGTCACTGTGTTTTGTCTGCAGACTGAGCAGCCATAGACTTTTAGTTTTATAAAAGCCTTTATGTTTGAATTGAGTTTTTAATACATGCCTGACTTACCAAATAATGTCAAGGCATTGATTATCAAATCTTGGGCAAAATTCTCAAAAAAAGCCAGTATGTTTGAGAGTTTCTGTAGAACTTTGCTAGCAAAATACTGCGTGTGAATAAATAAAATAAAATTAACATGAGGAGTTAAAACTGTTTTTGTTGTAACTGTGAAATCAGTTAGATTTAATTGGGTCAAAGCTTTAAAATATCAAATTATCCCTCTTTTCTCGCTTCACTTCACTTCCTCACCTCTTCACTTTTCTTATCATAAAGTGTGTTAAACCAAAGGTTATAGCTTAACTTTTCTTTAAAAAAATAAAAATGTGGAATTATCAGTCAACTTATTTTAATTTTGCCATTAGAAGCAGGTACTGGTTATCAATATTGGCTGGAAAAAAATCCACATGGTGCCTCCTTAACAGAACAAGCTTCACTTCATACATCTGCTGCATTAGAGGTGAACCAACTATGATGATGATGATAATGATGATGATGATTTTGACACCTAATTGTGACTTTTTAAAGTCGAACACAACTGACAAGAAAAGCTTTAGTCAGTTGCACACACTGTCTTGACAGAGTGTGGTGATTTTTTCAGGTTATTAACAAATCTCTCTGCTCTATTTTAGAAAATGGCTATGACGTTTAAAAAGGACAACAAGACTCCCCACAGCCATCACTTCATGCCCACTTGTTAGCATTGCTGTGGCTGTGTTGTCAATGGCAACAACCCTTTAACAGTGACATTAACTGTGGCGTCTCACTCCATCAGAAACATTCAGACCCATGTGTCTTCTGTTCCTGTCTCTCCTCTCTACATTCAGCAGCAGCAGCATAATGTGTTGTTGTGTTATTGATCAGTCATTGATTGCTTATCTCTTTACAGTGGAGCTGCTCCCTGTTACACACACACACACACACACACACACACACACAAACTGAAACACAGAGCACAGTTGCATCTTCTCATTTCCTCTTGTATTGACTGTGAGTCATGTTCTTTGTCACTTTTTCTTAAGCTTTCAACAAGTTGTCTTTCAACCAATTTGAATTTATTTTACTTCAACAATTTAATGTTTTGAATATATAACTTATATTCAGTTGATTACTCATTGTAGGGGGCATCTACATCAGGTGATGTTTGTAGAGCAGGTAAATGATAGATTTTCACCTCTGGACAACCAATTTACACTGGCTAAATTGTAATTTAGCACAAGTTTCATGCTTGTTGAGTCATCAGAACTGTGATCCAGTTTTACTGTGAATAAATGAGACTGAGTTGCTTTCATAACAGGACAGTAGTGTGGAGCCAAATCCATATCCAGTATATTAAATGTGGGCAGGTTGAGAGTATGCAATGTTTTTACATTGGAAGAGAGGCAAAGCTAAGTATGCATGCTAAAAACGCTATTCTTCCACAAAGCACAAAAAAGTTCTACTATGTACTAAATGCTGACATCAACACACAAACACACGAACATGCTCAAAATTTTTAATGTCAACACACTGGTGCTTAGCAGGTGTAATGTTTACCATGCTCACTGTGTTAGCACTGAGTACAAAGTATAGGTGAGGCTTGAGGGTTACATATATTTAGTCATGATAACTAAAATTAAAGAAAAATTAAAAGGCTGACAATGCTGTTGACAATGGCAAATAATTATAACAACGCCAGAGGAAATGGTTATGATTACCAAAGTTTTTCATCCTCAAACTAAATTCACTACATAAGAAATATCTTTCTATCAATCTAACTCTATCTAAATAGATAGAAAGAAAGATATAGATAGAAAGAAAGATATAGATATAGATATAGATATAGATATAGATAAAGATATAGATATACAAATATATCGTATTGTTGCAGATTATCCTGACATACCAAGACATGATCATAGGTCACCCAGCCCCACTGTAACACAAACAAGTCATCTCTTCTATCTATCAGTCTTTTTTCTGTCCATCAGTCCCACTCTGAAAGTCACTTCCTCTTTAGCATGCTTAACATGTTTCATAGCCACACAAACACACACACAAACACACACGCCACAGTCCAGATCGGACACGACACACGGTTCGGCCGTCCCCATCCCCCACCTGCTGCCCTGCTGGCTGTCACTCGTCTCGACTGACGGCTGCAGCGAGGCCTGAACTGCCAGGCTCAGCCCGTGGAGAGATTAAAGTCAGCAAGGAAAGAGGATTTACTGTCCACTGTTCTCTCTCACACACACCCACACTCTCTCCTATAACTCTATCTGCTTTTGCTGGCTTACTTTGCTTCACTTCCTTCCCTTTTTACATCCTCTCTATCGATGAGAGTTTGAACTGCATGTCCAGGAAAATAATGATAGAGAAAATTATCTGTACCATTTACCAAAACATGATTAACTAAATTGTAGCAGTCCGATATAACACAGCATCAAGTCATTTACCAGCTGAATACCTTACAGCTGGTGTCATTTGAGACATTTCTATGTCAAATCACCTGGCTCGCAGGTGGTAAAACATTGTTTTCAGCACTGGAGAGAGGGTAAGAACGTCTGCAAGAGAAGCCGTTGTGGCTGAAAATATGAGCCAGAGAAGTTTTCATAACATCATCAGCACAGGGACAAACGACAAAAACTCCTGATAACATTGACAAGTGATGTCTTGAAACACAGAGCAAAAACACCACAGCCACGAATGCTTCTCACCGCAGACAAATTTAAGCATGATGGGGAACGTTGACTCAGAAGGAGACATTAAAAAGGGCACTAATGAATTATAGATCAGAATATTAATAGCAGTAATCCTAAAAGCTGTGAAAGGGGATGCGGAAACAGGATGAGTGGAGGTTTGAAAAGAGACTCAGCAAGCAAAACAGGTGAGAATGTGAACACAGCAGAATAATTACTACTTTTTGTAAAAAAAAAAAAAAGAGATTGCTTTTGTTGTGTTCGATGATCGGATCAAATCCGTCTCACTTGAGCGGTGTAAAGTACAGTTGTTAATATGTGGACTCTTTTGTCCGTCATTCTATGTGCATTTCTTTTGTCCTGCATTTGTTTCCATTAGTATTCCTGTCTGCCTCTGTTTGCCTCCCACCTACTGTCTCATATCATGTTGTGGAGATGATTTGAATTACTGTAGGTGAGCTCATTTCATACAGTTTATATGAATAGAGCGCAGTGGAACTGAGCAGCATACAGTTTTGGCACAGAGCTCCAGAAGGGGACTGGATTAGCTCTGTCAGAGGCTGACAGGCCCAGTCATGGAAGAATCCAATGACAAGCTATTTCAGGCAACAAAGAAGAATCCCGTCAAAGCGTACCATTTGCAAGATCCACTTTGAAAACAGAAAAGACAAAAAACCCCAATAAAAATGTCAAATGCCTTTGTGAGAATAAGACAGTGATGAAGGCCTCATTAGAGAGACGGTGACAGTGTTACAGTGGAGTTATTTTCAATGTTTGTCAAGATAAAGCTTGCAACTGTATTATTAAAGAAGAACAATTTATTGAAAACTTACAAACTCATAGATGAGGGATAAAAACTGTAGTTTAAAGCCATATGCAGCACTGTGTATGTTTCATACAGTATGACAATCAAATGATTAATGAAGGATATTCAAAAGTGTGATTTTCTCTGTCAAAATGATGATGTGGGACCCAAAAATACTTTCAGGAGAAAAGGCTGTGAGATTTGAAAAGAGGAGCGGATGATGGAAGTCCTGTGAGTTTTTGTGCACAAGGCTTCAGTCTTCTCCTCCCTGTTTTTTCAAAGCACATCTGGCTGAGATATCTCGTTCATACAAGGATTGTATTGAACTCAATCAAACTGAACTGTCTCTCACACTAAACTGAAGTATCCCAGGGTCCACTACAAATTTAAGAGGCAGATCTTTTTAGTCCTTCTTCCATAAGGTTCATAGTGCAAGAACACCACTCAGTCTAATAACTTTGAATAAAAAAGGCTGGGTATTGTCAATACTTGTTTAATATAGCAGACTGCTACCAGTAGATACACTATTTTTATAACAAAATGCAATACTGACTTGGTAATTGTTGAAATTATTGACCAAATTATTATTAATGACCACCTGATTCTGATTACTGGGGGTGAGGGGCGTCATCTGCAAAGTCTGATTGTTGACTGAAGAGTGTAAGGATTTATTAAGGTAGAAAGTAAAAGGACAGAGATAAGGATAGACTCTGTTTGTATTTGAATAAGCCGCAGTCTCCCTTCAAACCACCTAATGCAGCTAAACATAGTTCATAATGACACACTCTTGTCTCCCATACAGACACACGCAAACACATCAGTTAACAACACAGTTAGATGACTGCAAAGGACACAAATGCTACCAAGCAAACAGACTGCACACATTTTCTAAGTCTAAATAGAGCATGTGCCATAGCAGGTATTTCTACAGTAGATGAAATGTAATACAGCCTGGTTGAGTGATAATTGCACAGAGGGAAATTTCTACAATATCCACTTCCACTGTGTGCAGGACTGCAGCGGTGCATCCTTTAGACTGTCAGGCTGTCGTGATAAGCTGCCTCATATTTGATCTGAAAAGACAGCTATCAATCAAGTGGCATGTTCAGATGAGATAAACAATGTTTGTGAAGAAAATAGGACATCAGGACACTCCAGTTGCACTGAAATTCACAGTCAAGGAAACCAGGTCAGCTTGTCAGTTGTATGTCTTTTGTGGTTTACTGAAGCTCCAACCTAAATCTGTAGGATTTTTAGGATAGCTGCTGCACTTTCTCTCTGTCATGTATTTGTTTTTGTGGATCAGTTAGGCAGGCAGTGGGAAATGAGATGGTGGGCACAGTGCCACTTAAAATTAGCATTGCTATTTCTGTTACACTCCTTTTCTTAGTACAATAGCAAGCAAAGGAGTGTTACGTATAATTAGACCGCACAAAAGTGAACCCTGGACAGTCGGTGGGTTTCTAAAAGGGCAACAAATCGACCTCAAAGGACAGATGGGTTTGAGGGAGCAGCGATTCAAAATCTAAAGGAGATTTCAACACAGAAAGATTTCTTTTTTGTCATTAATACACAACTCTTCTCAAACTAAAAGTAGCAGAGAGGTGATAGCAATGATTTTGAATGAAGACGATGCAGAAATGTCTTCCTTACTTTTTCTTCTCTCCCTCCTCCATTTTCAAAAGACTTATCCTTTTGTCTTCAATCTATTCTTATATTTAGTCATGAATTCCTCTTGAAAATTAGTAGAATACTACATTAATCAGACTGTGGCTTAAAATAAAAAAAATCTTGTAATCTAATTAAAACTCGGACATCCAATAATTGCTTTCTCTCTTCTGTCCATTTAAAGTAAAAAGACTGCAGACATAGTGTGTCACACACACACGCATGTGTGGGGGTGGGTGAATGTGTGTGCATGTGTGGGTTTTGCATTTGTGTTTGTGTGTGCTCTGTGAAGGTGAACACTTCTCTACACACATAAACTGATTTAAGGACAGAGAGAGGGCAGCAGCAGGAGGGCAGGCAAAGACGTGTGTTTGTGCGTAGGTGTACACCTGTGTGTGTGTGTATGTGTGTGCGTGAGTGTGTGTGTGCGTGCGGAAATGTGAGAGTGGGAGGGTCCAACATCTTACCACATCAAAGCAGAACAATGTTTCATTATTCACAGGATAGAACCAGGTCAACGTTATTAATGCAACAACTATGTGTGTGTGTGTGTGTGTCAGTCTGAGTGCACACTGCAAATACAGTATGTGTGTGTTTACATGTGTGTTTCAGTGCACATGTGTCTGAACATGTGTTTACCTGTCCATGTGTGTAAATGTGATCTTAGATTTTTTTAGATTTTCTGTCCCCTTCAGCTCCTCATTCTCACTGTAACATTTGGTCTCACTGTGAACCAGATTACATGATTTATTATCATAGTTTTGTTTGTTTTGTTTTGTTTTTGTTTGTAATTTCCTGCATCTTACAATGACTGTGACCATCTGGGGTCCCAACCTGGTTTAACAGAAAAATGCTCTCGAATAGTAATATGGCCAAATGTTCCAAAGATGCTTTCAAAATAAAACTGCAGATTTTTCTGTAGATGCAAACAGATTTGATTGAACAACATGCCTTCATTCATTGTTTGTCTGTGTTGTCAATATCTTGCTCACATGTTCGTGTGAGGCATTAGAACCATTCGGATAATGATGCATTTGGTTAATGACCCAGACCTCACTTGAACTAATGCTGTAGTCTCAGTCACAACCAGCAGGTAGAGCAGGATACACACATCCAAGAACAGGAAGTGCATCAGCAGCACCTTATTAACATTATTGGCTCTCTGGGTATTATAGTATATATTTAGTCACAATTAAATGAGGGAAACAACAAAATAGTTCAAGTATACAAGTTTTAAATGCTGCTAGTTGAATGCTATGCAAGGCTTTAAATAACCATTATTTTCATTATCATTGAGGATTATTTAAAATACTTGGAAAAAATACTTGTCATAATTTTACATTTTCACAAGTAATATCTTCAAATCACTTCTTTTATCAAACCAACAGTCCAAAACCCAAATGCTCTTCATTTACTGTCATAAAAAGATAGCAAACACACTCCCACACTCACATGCATACACACAATTGTGTACCTCTACAGATCCTACTCTCAATGGAAAAGCACTTATCTTTGCATTAGAGAGGCTCTTGTTAAGATGGAGAGGCTGCAGATACCCTCCAATTATAAACACACACAAATATGGTCACATGTTCTCGCAAGTTCTCCCCTACATTCACATGTAGCTTCTCTGTCGATTTGAAGCTGCCTGCTCAGGACGAAGCACAGAAATACACTCGTGGCTGTCGCACAGACTCAGGAGGGCAAAGAACCTCATGACACGACATGTAAAACATCATCTCTTCTTCACTGTCAGACAACCTTCATATTTCATTACTTACATCCAAACAACGGGGACAGATCAGGATTTCTAAAGTGTATCACCTCCTGTAGCTTGTGTTTGTTTATCATCATATCCTGCTGTTGCACTTACAGATTTCCATTTTCCAAGGGATTAAATTTCCCATTTATTCACTATGTTTGCACAAATTCTGCATTTGATTTCTATCCCATCTCTAAATAATGATATTTATGTTGCTGTAAACTTTTCTCAAACATGACAAACATAATCTCTGCATAGTTTATGGTCAGTAAAATATAACTATAAAACTATTTATTACACACAAAGCACAAAGAAAATTAAAATCCAAATGTCTTAAGAGGCAATGAAAATACTAATCTACACTATATGGAAGTAAAAGTTTGGGCTCCTACACTTTATCACTGATTTCAACAAGCTTTTAGCAAACAAGCAAAACTAAGTTACAACAGCATATGTGTTTAAGCAATTAATGTTACTTAAAGTGTTTATTGTTAGTTGGTTGACAAACATGTTTTTATTAAGTCATATATTTTATTTCCATAAGTGCACAAAATATTTATATTTATTGCAGGTTTTTTACAGTCACACACACAAACCAGCGCATACATCCATGCTGGCCTATGAGCAATGAACACATGCCAAGATGTGATCGGGCCAAGGAGCATGATGGGAGCCTGAGGGCTAAACTACTCAGACAGTACACCGCTTCATGCCTGACTGCTACTATTCCATGCATGTATCAACAGCCACACAGACACACACAAACATACACATGCACACATATATGTATGGTTACTGGTTTAAACAACACACTTTGGCAGTCAAACACATATGCACACACACCAAAGTGACTTAAAACACTGGGCTTGAGTTTATTATTGTAAGTAAATTACTAGACTCTAACTAGAGTGAAAAGACTTGAGTCATTTGAAGCTGTTGTAGTTACAAGAGCAGCATTCTATGTATGTTATTGTATAAAGTATAGTTAAAAGTATATCAGCCCCTCATTAAAATCTTCTCATGTTAAATCAATTTCTCAAACTTTAGTGTGAATAAAAAGTGCCTAAGTCTTCAACTTTCTATTTATTTCACATTCACTCATTAAAAAACTAAAACTCAGTTCCCACCCCTGCTGAAGGACAAAGTACTTTAAAACTCAAAGCACTCAAAACTGCAGGACGGTTGTCAGATGTTCATAAAACAGCTTCATAATCAAGCTTCCCGGTTTCAATCCAGGTTGACCACTGTGGTTGAATATGAAGGTACAAGGTGGAAAAAGCTCTCACAGCGCTGGATTTCTGCCCACGGCAACGCCTGCCGTGACAATATGGCCCCAACAAATTAAAACATTCCCCATGGAGAGACAGGAAGGATGCACAGAGAGAAATCTGCTGTAGAAAAATGGCTGAGCAGGTAATTTATCTGCTTTTTCCAGTGAAATGCCACAAAATGGACATCTTAAAGGTAATTAACCCTCAAAGAATTGCCTACAATTTGCCATAACTTTACAGTTTTTTTTTTTTAATTTTCCATAATAACAGACCCAAGGGCTCATTTTCTTGCGGAACTTTACGGTAACACTGAGTAACTGCATGAAGCTGCCATTTAGCGACCAATCTAAGAGGTCACAACCTGACCACCAGGCAGTAAGTGTAGAAATGTACCATTTAAGATTCCCAGCTCTGGTATTTTAACACCTTCCCTGTGACGGAGGATTACAAGACCAAAATGACAAATGGTTCCGGCACTGAGGCACTTTTGTCTCAGCTGAGCAGGGATGATGGAGCAGATTGCATTTCTGACATTTCCTCGTTATATAATCCAAAGGAGGACAGACAGACAGATAACTACGGCAGGCGGGAGAGCACTGAGACAGGCAGATTAACCAGAGAAATGGACTGATGGGAAGATTGACATGTCTAGAGGTGAAGTGGTCAGTCAGGAGGAAAATTAAACACACATTAAACTACATGTTTTACAGTTTTGAACTCTATCGGGGGGATAAGTAACTGCAGCCACCTACACACATCTTAAATCCTATTACCTGCCAACTTTTACTGAACTTCAACATATTCTCAACACATTAAGAAGACGGAATGATGTGCAGGCACACGGATCCGCAGGCAAGCAGACATGGTGGTGTGGGACGTACAGGAGGTTCAAAGCAATCATCTGTGGCCTGCAGGGATAATCACTGCAAAGCCCCACTGTCCCATTCACTGAGGATAAAACCCACTGGATTAATCTGTAGGCCTACAGAATACATACACACACACACACAGATGCCTCACAACACTTACATAACACGTGGACGTCCCCCTCTCGCTCTCTTTTACTTTGCATCCCTCATACATGCTTTCCCTTTTCTTTCACTTTGGCATTCACAGCCTCTCTCACTTCTGCTTGCGCTAACACACACAAACCTAGAGAGCACACACACACAATCTCACACACTCTCTCTCTATCTCTCTCTCCACCCCCTCCCTTCTACTTTTTCTTCTCCTCTCTCCTCCTGCATGCAGACATTCAAATGGACACCTGTCAACATGCTTCTCCGTACATGCTGTTAATGTATATGTTCACACATACATGGTGATGACAGGCACAGCAGTATGTATAGGTACACATACACAAAGTATACATTGCACAACGGAATAGTACGTAAATAAATCTTGTATTTATGCATCTATAACTGGATGTACAAATACAGACATTGGGATTATTGTGTGCACAAAACACACACATATATGCACAAGTAAAAAGTGCATACATGGCTGTAATGGACTGATACAGGTTTCCCATGTGACAAATGATTTGTTCTCTCAAAAGTTTGACTGATTTTAAGTTGTAAAGAAAAAGTCAAGCATTAACGGCCACTTTAAGGTCTTAGTTAAAAACAACAAAGAATTCAACTTTAACCTTCTCTCAAAGGTTAAAAGGAGGGTTTGTGAGCATCTCTGCAGATTGTAGCTGCTGTAGCAAAAGAATCAAGTTACTGCAGATCCACCATGTCATCCTGATCAATAAGAAGGGAGCATATCATAGTTTCAAACATCTGAAATGATCCGTTGAGTCGATGAGGTATCAAGATCAGAATACAAAGGTTTGTGTGTGTGTGTGTGTGTGTGTGTGCGTGTGTGTGTGTGCGTGTGGCTGTCTCTCTGTCTGTCTGTCTGTCCATCTTTTCCTGTGAGGGAATACAATGGTTGGTCAGGGCAGGGGACTATGAATGCATTTCAGCCCTCATCAAACATTTGCAAACCATATTTTTAAATATTTGAATATATGATATATTTATAAATGTTCATTACATCAGTCTTCTTCTTCACTGCCTTTGTTGGCATTGCTACATTTCAGGTAGAGCAACAGCAAAGATTAAAACCAACAGCAGGAATGTGCATTGCTTAATATGCATGCTCATGAATGCGTGTCCTCAAACATGTGCAAACAGAATAAAGACTCAGCATTGCTCTCATAAACGCCCCACAAGGTAAAAGTTGCAGTAGGTTTCCAGAGGCAAAGTCACTGTTTTGCAAGTCATAAGAAAGTGTCAAGTCTTGGCTAGTCTAAGCCCTGAGTCAAGTCTTTAACAGCTGAGTGTTTGTCTGTCTGTTGGTCTGCTTGGCCAAGTTAATGCTCATGCAGCGAAATGGGAAATGGGACAACTGATTCACTGCACCACATAATTTAAATGTTTGTTTGAAGAGGATACCAAGTCATTCCAAGTCAAAAATCTTTAGTCTTAAGTGCCAAAACATTTATATTAAGGTCAATTTCTAGTCTCCTTTGTTTTTGTAAGGTCTGAAGTGATGTGACTCAAGTCAACACATCTTGGAGTAGCACAGATAATTTACTCTAATCATACTCTGTGAGTAAATCCAAAGCAAGACCTTAAAAACATTCATCCCCTTCAGAAAAGATGGAATTCACTAAAGATCACAAAATGAGGCATATACAAGTCTTTTGAGACATGATGTGCCACCAAAAACATTTAACAGGGTTTAGGAGAGCAAGTCCAAAACAAATCTGTATATAAAAATCCCACAGGGAAAAAAAAAAAGGCAGGAGTTGCCAAGAGCGGACTGCAAAAATGATTTCCCTCCTCATTTTATTGCTGAGAGCTAATAAACGAGCAACATGCAGCGAAAAAGAAGATTGTGATCACAGTACATTCTGTTTTTCTACCATCTGGCATTTTTCAAGCAGATTACATTGAAATTCAACAAGGAGAGTGGTTAGAAAAGAACAAGATGAATAAATAACAAGAGGAATAAATTGAAGCTGATGACTGCTTGACAGGGACCAGAGATAAAGTGTGTTATTGTGTGTGTGAGAGTGTGTGGAAGAGAGGGAGAGTGTTTTCGACACACTGTGGCCAGACCGGGCCAGAGGCTGGTGGTAATTTCTCACCTTTCACTGGAAAAGGCGATGGACCGGTGAGTGATGGCTGCTGGGGGGGGATGGCAGGGGCTGGGGAGGAGGGGGTGTCAGTCAGTCAGGATAGGAAGCATTTTCTCACCAGGACACCGATTATTCGTGCACCCTGGGTTCATGCTCACATGTAATGTTTCAGCTGCTTCGCTGCACAGAGACTCAGTGTGACAAACACCTGTTTCACCTGCAGCTCAGACAAACTAAAAGCCCATTTCACTGGAAAACAGCTAATTTCTTGGCACACTAAGAACACACCCAAGAACTTCAAAGTGCCTGAAAGGGCAAAATGACTCACATATGCAGTCCGAATTTACATTATTTGAACTTCAATTTTAAATCCAATCCAGTTCATAAGTTAGTGCTTACTTAAACAGTATAAGTGGTCTTACTTCTCAACAAAATCCTGGAGCAGAAATTTAACACAATTGTTATAAAATTACTTCTGCTAAAAAAAAATAAAAGTAAGGGTTTACGTGTTTGAGTTGGCTGAGATATCAGCATATGTTTTTTCATGTTCATTCCTTCTCCTGACTAAATATCTGTCTGTTTACTCTCAGTTACTAATATCTCCAGGCTGCCAATCACAGACACCACACACGTGTTGATCTGCTTAGGAGTCGACCTGAGCTCTTCGTCCTCGCTGACACAAACACAGGTTACAGCGGCAGGACAGGAGGACAGGAGGACGGGAGGCAGGGAGGCAGGGAGGGCCAAAGGTTCGCATTATGCTGGACTGTGGATACAGTTATTACTGAAATGATTTCACTTCATTACACTGCCTGCCAATGGAGACCAAAAATCAGCCATTTTCAACCAGTTCTTACAAATCTTGTGAAAATTCTCATTTCATAACTTCACAACATTATTGGCTCAGACAGAAAGGCTTTATTTTCTCATTTCACAGTTAAAGAGTATTTTGTGAAGTGAGCATCCATCATTTATTTATAGCTCTTTGTTCCTCAATCCCCGTATTAAGATTCACAAACCAAACAACAGCACTTGGTCCTCCCACTAAGTGCTTTCCACCACAAAGTCTTCCCACAACATAGAAAGATAGATAGTATTATTTGTAGCCATTAATGGCTCCACGATATCCGGCGTGTACTTTTTAAGGCCTGTGAGCTCGCGCTCTGATCATTTATGAAACATGAAGTCAAAGGGAGGCGAAGGTCAGACCATCATCACCTCTCAGCCAGAAACAACAACACTCAGGTCTAAAATAGCCGACATGAAGCCACTAAAATGTGACAAGATTCACTTGTTTCAAAGCAGATCAGCTTAAATAAAGTAGTTTTACAACCTGCGCCATTTTGTCTTTTTTATACAACTAAATAAACTTTTTTTTTTTTTTTTTTTTTTTTTTTTAAGC
>JAPZDV010000001.1:5894311-5914476 GCA_029814665.1 Acanthurus lineatus
AGAGTAAAAGAGTGGTACTTTATATGTACTTGTTTTAAGAAAAACGAGTACTTTGATGTCTGTTTGAAATGACAGTCCTGCACTGTCTGACTGTGTGCCGGAGCTCCGGCGCTGTCCGCGGTGCTGAACAGCATCCAGCCTGCACAACGCTTCCAACCCGCCAGCGGACCCTTCCGCCTTCAGAAACACGGGAAACAACTCCACAGAGGATGCTTTATCCGGTAACTTAATCCTTACATCAAAGATCTCATTTAATCTGATCAGGTATTTAAGACGGAACTGCCATTCAAACAGAGGTTTGATGCCGAAACGCCACAAAGTTCCATCATTTCAGCTCAGAAATCAGAAACATCACATGAGGCAACATTACAGAAACATCTATACTATCATTTGATAGAAAAATCACTTCAGGCGCTTTGCTTTAAATTATTTCATGGCTGATATTGGCTGTACACACATCTTATAGTCGCTAGAGAAAACTTAAACAAACCAGTATTTTTAAAACTCCTGTAAAAAATAATCTTAAACCACCTGACTTCAAAGCCACATAAGTTATGAATAATTGAATCTCGATTCGATTTTTTAAAATTTTCTATAATTGATGTAGACAATTTTCATCAATTTTCATTTTATATAAATATAAATTCTACCTTGCTCAGGTTTCTTCTGCTCTTCTTCGTCCTCTTTTTATTTTGCTGTGTTTGTTTGGATTCAGGGTGAAAATGTCCGCTCGTGCACCGCTTCACTTAACGGGACTGTCCCCGGTGGAAACACACCGCCCTCCTGCACTCCAGCTGTAAAGTGTGACGGATTGTGAACCCGCACACTTCCTATTTATATTTCACAAAATAAAACCCCTCACCTCATTTTTTTTAATGTCGCAGTTTGTTAGTGTTTTAGTGTCTAGAGAGCCAACCTCCACTTTCACTGGACACCTTGGGACCTTATTATAAAAAGGTACAGTAGTCAATAAAGAGAGAAAAATATTTTTTTAACATCTTAAAATTATGCTAAAAATTTAGTATCCTGTCTGATACTTATCAAATTGGGCCTAAAAGAGAATTCTGCAAACCAGTTTAGTCACAGTTTGTCTGCAGGGAGCTGCAGCCAAGCAAATGACACTTAGCCTTAGTCAAATTTGTGAGAGGAAATTATCATTGTGCAGAAACTGTGAATGTAGTCTTTCTAAACAGGCCTATGAACTTTTAAACTATAATATTCAACAGCATAATAATAAATTTTGACTTTCTTGACTGGCAAAATAATCTTTTAAATTTGCCAAAGGTTGTGTGTGCAATTGACATAATAAGATTAACAGGATTTTTTAAAGAGTGCTCTTTCCCCTGTTGATTAAAATTTTTAAAGATAAAGCCCCTTAGAGGTCCAGCTGAGTGGGCAGAGCCTAGATCATGTTAAGGAGACCACCATGGGATCTTATTTTAAAAAGAAATTGGTAAATTTATTTAGCCCTCTCCTTTTTTGGTGCTTTTAATTTGATAGTTACAATCCCTTTACTTCCTCATTGTATTGGAAAGATTATGTTCACAAAATGGCCGCGCCCTCTGACGTCAGTGGGAGTGGATAATTTTTAATTTTTTTTTATTTTACTGAGTAAAAAAGTTTATAAAAGCATAAAATAACTGTTCATTTCAAAACAACTGAGAACTCGGCTGATACAAATATGCGACAGAAAAAATAGAACAAACAATTTCAATGAAAAAAGCCAAATAAACAATAACAAATTACAATAGATTTATGTGACAGAGAAACCAACAACAAACGCAAGTTAAATTTTCTTATTAAGTAGATATGAAAATATGAAATGCAGTAGCCCACTTTAATTTGAAGAGTCGAATGAATTTATTTATGTATTTTTTTTAACCAACATTTATCTTTGATTTAAAAACAATTGGAGCCTTATTCTGTTTTAAATGCCTCAAAAACTTGAAGACATCATGACAAGATTTGTGAAAATAATATTTATAAAGTCGAATCAATTTGGGCAAATAGCTGTTTTTAATGAGAGGATTAAAAAGATAAATCAAATCTGGGCTCTGTATTAAAATTCAATGTGTGACACTAAAAGAAAAACAGACACTGAGTCAAAGTTTGTGCAGTGCCCTTTTATTTTCCTCACTCCATCCCCTTCACACAGGGCACGAGTTCTGCAGGTACCATTTGACATACACTAGTGCATGTACGCACACACACACACACACAAAGAGAGAGAGAGAGAGAGAGAGAGAGAGAGAGAAATACAAATGAACAGGCATGTAGATACACACAAAGTGTTGGCTTTAATCTACACGTTGTCTGTCATTTTGACACACTTAAACTCAGTTCAATAAACGCTTTTAATTCAGTGTTAACACTGTGACCAAAATCACCTGAGAATAAGAAAAACACTGATATTTAGTGAAGCAATAACCTCAAAACTGTTAGTGTAAATGCAAGAATGACCCTTCAACACACTCCATCTGAGTCTGTGCTCAGCTTACAGCAATGCAACTCACTGCATGGTGATTGCACACCAGAGCATCAACATGCAGAGCACCACAAGACTATTTGGACTAATATTAGTTTATAGTTTATATGCTTCAATTAACTGATATTATTCCTAATTCAAACATATGCAGATGACACAAAAAACATCCATTACAGTGTCAAAAAAACCCCCAATATAATTCTACATACCTGGAATGGTGCATTAAATAAATTAGTTGCTAAATTGTCCAACGCTTTCTCTTGTTAAAAGAGAACAAAAGTAAAGTTGTCACATAAATTGTTTTTCTGTGAAAAGTAGAAATTAAGCTTTAAATCTCTTTGTTATCCTGAATTAGGATACGAATTTCAGCAGTCTAAGTTAATAATAAAATCAGACATCCACCACCTCAAAGTTTTAAGGTTTTTCAGAGCCTTGATGTGCTTTTATCTCTAGGCCGGGCTTTTGCAATAGACCGTTCACGAGTTTGTCTAAGACAGCTATCAGACAGCTTCAGCTGATCCAGACTGCTGATACCAGAGCTGAAACAAGGGCCAAAAAAAGCAGGACCGCAGTTCACGGATCATTATTCTGGCTACCAGTTTCTGGCTGAATTAACTTAAAAATTTACTGCTTGCACATACTGTATATCACTGAGCAGTTTAGCTCCTAGTTAATTATCAGATCTCCTGACCCAGAACAAACCTTCCAGACCTCTCAGGTCAGCTCTGCTTTACAGGCTGCTCCAAGTCAAAACTAAACATGCTGGAGCTGCTTTTAGCTCCTATGCTGCTCTAATGCAGAGAATATTACAAGAGACAATCAAGACAATTTGACTACTTGCAAATCTATGCTAGAGACCTGTTTGTTAACCATTGCTTTAAATTAATTTCTTTTAAATCAGATTTATTTGGTAGTTAACTTTATTGTTTTTATTCTGTGTGCTTTGCATATTTGCTCTTGTTTTTTTTTACCTTTGATATTTGTCTTTGTTTTATTTGTTTTTATTAATTTTATCATTTATTTTTCATCCTTTTACCTTTTTAACCTGTAAAACCTCTGGGTTTCCTTTGGATGTGAAATGTTCTATATAACTATATTTTCCTTGCCTTGTCTGTCATGACACTACAAAGTGTGATAGTAAAGCCCACTACTGGCCATCCAAGTGTATGTTCACACAAATGTGCACATGTTGTCAGCCACATGTACATAAGTTGCACACTCATGATATTCATTTATGGCACTTTAATGCAAAAAAGAAAGATGTTACCTTAGGATTTAAGATTTAAAAACTGGACCCACGCAGGAGAATTTATAATAAAAAGGGATTTATTGTGGTTGAAGCAGAGGACCTACTGTCTACAGGCAGCAAATGAGGATGATTGGAAGGCTCAGGGAATTATTTACAGTGGCCTGATGGTAGGTGAAGGAAGAAGGCAGGCTGAATCAGGCTTTTCTGGATGCAAGGAGACACTAATTAATCAAAGCACGAGAAAGCCAGAACAGAGCCAGAACAAATGAGAGCTTTCACATGGAGAGGTCAAGTAAGTTACTTCCGCTGATACAGGCTGAACAATCTGATGATGAGAGACTGGAACTACTGGGCCTAAATACTGGAGGGTGATGAGCTAATAAGCAACACGTGTTGTGCAAAATCAGCCAATAGAAGAGGGAAAGCACACCCAGCCATGACAGACAAACTCACACACATACCATGGAGGGGGGAAACACAGGAAGCACAGAACAACACCCAGAGCTAATGACGAAAGACATTTAGAGATGAAGTGCATTGGTGTATAAAGCTGTTAACCCCTGGAAATCTTGACTTTACCAAATTAAATATATGATAGTTTTTTTGGGAGTGCCACAAGGCGATGTGATATGAATACTTAATGCTACCAAATGAAAAAAGGATGACATGCTGCAGGGAACTCACTTGTCACATCCACTGTGTGCTTTGGTCTGGCATCCACAGACGTCCACATCCTGCAGATTTGTACAGCAGATATCAAAAGAAAAGAAAGTGGTTCTGGATAAAAGTGCCTGTTTAAGGTAACAGAAACATGGCCTTCATTTTGCCTGTGACTGTGGACAATCATGGACTTCAGAATGAAAGAGACATGCTGGGAAAGGGCAAGAAGGATGACGATGTGGAGCAGCTGACATGATTTTCTCCACTTCCGCTCTGCCTATCTGTTGCTCACCTCACTGTCACTTGTCAGTTAACACATTTGAATGCTCGTCACTGCTGCAGGGTGAAATAGCTACTCTTTACGCCCTCCTAGTTTCCCAGTTTTAATCATCTGTTCCTTAGGAAATCAACCTTTTTTAATGGCAGAGCATCCAGTTAGCCTTCAGGTCGTCTAAGAGCTGCAGTGGACCTGATCTTTGCAGGCACCGATCTGCCTTTTCTCTGCGTAGTACAGATCATTACCAGCCCATTGAAAAACCCATTACAGACCTTCCTCCCAAACTGATGATCCAATAGCAATCAGTGCGAGCACAATAAATCTCACTGTATTGCCATTGATTGAATCAGGACTGATTAATCTCTGCAGGTGTTGTGCCTTCAAAATGACTGAGTGCAAATTCATGCACGACACAGTTAGTCCAGTACAAAGGATGTTCATTTGCATACGGTTCCTTTTTATGTGTTACAGATGGGTACAGCTGTCACTGTGTGAGAGGTCAGTGATAGATAAACTGTAAATTAGGAGCACAGAGGAGCTCTGAGAAGGTCCCACAGGATTATGAATAAATCTTCTTTCTTAAGTCTTTGAATCAACACCTTGTGCTCACCAGAGGCAAAGATGTGAATAGGGACCTGACCAGTATTCTGAGTTAATATCATAAATACACTGCATGCATATTATCAAATATTAATATGGGACCAAGAGTCACAAACTGCAGAATGATTCAGACAACAGACTGAAACAGGTAATTAAAAAGTAACAAATAGACACGCTTGAAAATAACAATTTTGCATTACTGACATGACATTTCCAAGTTCTTATTATCTGCAGTGGGCTGAACAACACTCGAGTCCCACAGATCCACCCACTCCCCTTCACACTGACTCTGCCCTGCCTGACTAGACACAGGAAATTACTGTGGAGTTGCATCATGTGTCCAAATGCCACACGGTCTCATAATATGGGCTCCACTCAGAGTTACCTACAGCTTAGCACAGCATGTGCTGTATAATTCAGTTACCCTCATCGACTCCAGGGCTCATGTGACATGACAGTGCACATCTGAAGAGATAAAGCTCACTATTGCAAGATTGTAACCAATTACTTCAACAGCTTCAAGAGATGACCTTTTTTTCTGCCAAATTTCAAATTCCGAGCTCACTTGTGTTTCCCATCAGTTCTTATGACAAGGATTTTTGTTTGTCCGCCATGTTGTGACTGAAGGTGAATCAAAACATGGTGGACAAAGAAAGAGGACTTCAGTTTATCTGACAGGGCAGTGAGGACATAACGGACAAATAAGATTTAGAACTGCCTCTCTGTTGCATCATATGATGAATGACACATCAGACCGGCAAATATCGAGTGACAACCTTGACTTGAACAAACTGCAGAATGTGAGAACAAACTGCATCTTCTTTTCCTTCATAACTGCAGCAGATTCAACAGAGGCCAAGAGCGAATCAAAGGAGTCACCTGCACTAATATAATCAGGCTGTACTTGTGTTCTTTGCAGTCAGCCTCCATGCTGCCCGCTGAACAATAAAAGCTTAATCATACAGTTTTAGTAGTATACATTTACCTGGATGACGTGAGCTCTTGTTACCATTGGTTACTGTGTGTGCGCTTCTCTAATCTCTCCTGCCCTCATGCTGGGTGCAGATCTTAGGTTGTGATGACTCCCATCATGTTTAGTGTGTGCATACCCTGTGCTTTTGTTTTCATGTGAACATGCAGCGTACATGTGTGTTACTTCATATGTGCAGTCAGCAGAGATGTGATAGTCCCAGTGGGAGTGCAGAGAGCTGAAGCACAAGCCAGAGAGGATCATGGTCTCACACTCTTGTGAACACACCATTGATCCCAGTAATGGAGCTGCTGTGCTTTTTGTTCCCCACTCCACCTCCTCACTTAAAGACATACATTCAGCATTTGGGCTCTAAGTGGTTAAGCAAAGATGCTTTTTTTATTATTATTTGATGCACTGATGCATATTAAAAAAAAAAAAAAAACTCTTTGATAAAACTGGCATTAGTCTGCTTATATTACCATGCTAGATAAATTTAAGTTTTAATCCATGACAAACCATTGGGTTTATTAAATATTGCTTTAAAAATGTTTGGAAAATGAACATTCAACTTCACACAAGGCTGACTAATGTGTGTGTGCATGTGTGTTTTCAGACTGACAACTGGGTTATTCTGATATCAACATGCGAAAGAACTCCCATACTACCTGAAATGCTGGATTGATTACATGTTTCAGTGAGTATTTGTGATCGCTAACGACTTGTGTAACTTCAAGCATTCATAAAGTACCATTTTTACAGAATAAGTGGTTTAACGGCTTTTAAAAAATAAAAAGTAGATATTATTTAAACACACTAGTACGGATCAGTACTCTGTATTGGCAGGAAATTCTGGAAAAACTAACAGGATTGTTTTTGGTACTTGAAATAAAGCAAATAGCTGGTATGGCAGAGGAACAGACTGACTCTCAGTCAAACAAAGCTTCCCTGGGGAGCTTGTCTGAGGGCTATGTGGAACAACACCTTCCTGTGTCCAGACTGTTTGTCAGGTCTGTATCCCACATGCAGGGAAGCAAAAGAGCTGACCTACTAACCCTAACAACTGCAAGTCACTGACCACCAGAGTCACAGCAGAGACAGACAGTGATGTTGGCTCAAAACATACCCACTGCAAACACTTATACAAGCTTTGCTGTGAAGCGTACAGAGGGGACTTGGAAGGAACTAGATGTGTTAAGCTGTTGTGACTTGTGTTAAGTATTTATATGAAATTCTCAAAAACAGTCAAGTGTTGTTTTCTGTGACTGAGTGTAACATGCAAATTTCCCACTGCCACATTAACACCTTTTCACACATCCACTCCGACAAACTCTCTTTGGTGTGAAAAATAAACAAGACACAAAATACACTGAGAGTCAAACATCAGTCAACATTTACTGCCAAACGCAACACAATCAAAACAAACATTAAATTAGAATTGCACAACATAGTAACGAACATTAGCACACCAGCGTCAGTTTAACAAGAAAATCACACAGTGCCTCTGAGGTGTAAAAACCTTATTTGATGACTTTCTGGACTTCAAACTGAGTGAGTCTGCTGCAGCAAATCTCTACAAGTTTTTTGCAATAATCTGAAGATTTTGACTTCCTGCGGACTCGAGTGTCTTCGTTCAAAGACACATGGCTACTTTAGAATAAATGAAACCTTCAAACTTTCATCAGTAATCAGTAAAACAAACTGCACTACAAATGTTGATACCTTAAATTGACTCAACAAACAACAGGAAGTGTCTGCTGCAATAAACCTCTGTGTTAAAAATGACCACAAAAATCAAACAGTGCGTGTTCTTCAAAAGTGCCCATTTGGAATTAGTTACTTCATGTGTAATACTGTTAGTTTCTAGACAGAGCTAGTTGAATGAGCACATAGGTGCACTATTCATACAATGCAGTTACTGTTTGACCCCCCCCCACACACACTCAGGGGAAAACAATCCTCTCAGCTGATCAGACTCAGGAACATCGAATAGGTTTGAGTCTTTGACTGAAGTGTGTTGAAATGTTGCTGAACATGCCGTGGATCCATCATTCGATCCACCACACTTATACACAAGCTGCTTCTCTGTGGTTCTTAGTAGTGTCAATAAAGCATTGATGCACTGTGACCTTCAACATCCACACAGATTACAAGCTGTCCTCTGTCACCTTCTGGGAACCACTCAACAACTCCTGAGCAAATGGATTCACGGACGAAGGGAACAGCATCATCCCTGGAGGTCAAAGGTCCGGAGGCAGTGACTGGAGCAGCAATAGGCAACAAAACTCACCGTCGTCCTTCAGAGGGAAGAAATTGGGAAGAAAACTGTTAAAGTGAGGATTTATCATTTGCAAACTGAAACAGGTATTTTACATTGAAGCCATTATCAGCAAAGTTGCTGTCTAGCTGTCACTAAACTGCAGCAGCTCTCTAGTCGTCTCTGCGGAGGAATGGAAGTGTGTTTGTTCTGACCTGCGGTGCACTCCTGCCAGCGCAGTGTCACGGAGGGGAAAGAGTTTGGGGTAAATGATAGTGAACATGGCTTGACTGCAGCGGTGGCAGTGACCCAGGGGGAACTGCAGCAGATCCAGCAGGCTCTTTGGGAGGCTGATGGGAGGCAGCAAGTTGAGGTCTGAAAAGGCAAAAATATGCAGTTAAACAAAATCATATTCAGTAACTTTATTGGCAACATCGTAAAAGACTCTGTAATTCGCATGCAAGGATACGATGATTGTATTAGGGATATTACTACATGGACTCAGGAACACTTGGGTTCATTTGCAAATAACTGCAATAAATTTACATTTTAGACATTGTCTCAAGTTTTGGGGAATTTGGCTGATGTATAACTCCACACCTGTGAGGCGGTGGTGGTAGATTCTGTGCAGGGTTCTCATGGCGAGCTCCTCCAGAGGAACCACGTTGTCCGTGTCTGAGCCCACCACCTTCACTTCAGCTGGCAGCCCAACCAGAGCCTCACTCAGCGCCTCACCTAGCATCTCGCCCAGGTCTCCGTCCAACACCTGGGCTGACACACCACACCTACACATGATAGACACGCATAGATACAGTCCTGAAGTTTATTTTATTTCATCTAATAAGCAACATTATGTACCTTCATTTTTCATCAGTGTCTGCATAACTCCTATATGTTTGTTCTTTTGTTCAGATATTACATGATAAGCCTATTTAGCACTGCTGAGGTATTTCAAATTGAACTGAACTGATCCAAATCAAAGGAAATACAACTTTTTACTACAGTAACTTAAATCAAAGTTATCTGTGAGCTGTTATTACCCGCTGCAGCCGATGACCTTGTTATATAAGTAGGAAGGAAGGCCTTTGAGGTCCACATTGTTATCCACAAACACAAACTGCAGCTCTCTTGATCTGCCCAGATCTGAAACACACACACAGACATTCAACCTGACTTTTCTCACAATATCTACATCACTATGGCAACGCACAGATAAGGCGGTGTTCTGACCGAGCGGGAGGAAGGTCAGCCGGTTGGCTGCCATGGAGAGCTGGTTGAGGCGGTGGAGCCAGCAGAGCTGCCGGGGAACGTGGCTCAGTGGGTTGTGGTCTGCTGTCAGATTCTGCAGGGAGACACAGCGGTGCAGCCGATCAGGGAGAGACATCAGCTGGTTCATCGACACGTCCAGAGTCTCCAGTTCCTGCAGATCACCGATCTCTGAGGGTTTCAGATAGACATGAAAGAGTCTGAATGTTTCCAGATCAGATCATAAGCATTTCAAAAATTAATTGGCAACAAATCTGAAAATAAAACCAAATAAAATGTAACTCAGGAGGCACCGGGAAAGAACACTGATATTTAGGCTGAAAACAGTGGGTTTTTCTGACTGTTCTCATTTATTTCACAGACACCGACTAAAGTGAGTGAGAGACTGAGTCACTTGAGGAAAGTAAGATGGAATTAATTCATTCAGACTGTTGGTGTGATTATATCTGTGACCTTTTGTTAACAGATGGTATGTTTAACCAAATTAAAATTTGTGCTTTAAATAGCATTGAAAAAATTCTTATTTTGAGGACACATTGAGGACCATGACAAGACACACACACAAAAAAAAAGAAGAGATCTTCTTTAGGGAAACAGATCACTGCCTGACTGACTGCGTTAGGATGCTAATACTGATATCTGACACAGTTCTGTCAAAACCTGCTTATCCACATTAGAGTCGTCTTTGGATAGACAAACAGACAAACAACTTTACATTTCTGTTTTGCAAAACTAGAAGCAAATCATTTAAAATTTCACTAATGGTTTGGTTTCATTTACAAAATCATCTTAGGTTAAAAATATATTACTGCATGTTGCCGAATGTTGATTTGAGCTGTACTTCTCAACCCACAAAAATAATTTTAAAAAAAAGCATGGATTATTAATTTTGTTACAGTATAATATCATGCTTTTTCTGCTGTGTTGATTAAACACAGGAAATAATCCCATCAGTGCCGCTCTACAATCTATAGAAGTGTTTTTCCGTCCTAGTTGGTTGCCAGTTTAGTTGCAGAACTCTGTTGCCCTCTGCTGGCAAACAAAAGCATTTACAATTTAAGACGAGGCTTTCTCAAAAGTGCAAACTGTCAGTTTGAGACAAACATTTCAAGAAAGACTTTAAACAGTGGTAAATGAAATTGAATTTAGATTGTTAATTAAAACTTCATTCCTTGACTACAGCATTAAAAAAAGCCTCACAGCTGATCTGATTGAGGCAAACATGTACTGGATACAAAAACAGAATAAATATGTTTAAATGTGTATATTTCTTCTTTTACCTTTATCCTCCACTTGATCTGACCCTGTACTTTGATCCATAATAACACTCAGGCTCTGATGCCTCTATACAGTTCAGATGTTTTTTTTTCCTAATGTATTTATGGTGTTTTCGACAGTTTTATAAAGTGATCCCTGGGAAACCAACATGTATTTTAAAATGCGCAGCTTTTTGTTTGTAGTTGGACAAGCAAAAACTTGCACTGTGTAAAAAAAGAAAAAAAAAACGAAAAACAGAGCAGCTGTGTTTACCTGGAGGAAGGGACTTCAGCTGGTTATTGGACAGTCTCAGGTGCCGTAGAGATCTCAATCGGCCAATCTCTGGACAGAGGAGCTGGAGGGCGTTATTGCTTAGATCCAATGACTGGAGTCTGGCCAAGTTTCCGATTGCTGGGGATTAAATCACAATTATCCTTATTATGTTAAAAAAAAAAACAACAAGAGAAAACAGAAAGGCCTTTGGCAAGATAGGAGCCTCTGTGTCTCCACTGGGATGATTCTGGATTAGTTTTGCATTTTTCTTCATTTTAACACCCTGTTTACATTTGATCTAAAATCAATCTTTGGTGCTTTATAAATCAACACTGCCAAGACTGAGCAGAAGACTGAGCCATTACAATAAACATTTTTGTTCCAGACAGTACTCAAGGACACTTATGATCGAGATTTCAAACTGCTGAGATGAAAACTTTATCAACTCAGCAGGCCCGACTGTGCCTTTGCCAGCATTCTGTACCACTTACACTCATTATCAGAGCCCTTGTGTGTTAGTAATGTCTAATTATTGTTGAGTCATCTGTTTTTTGTGCAAAATCACAATTGCAGGTGAAAAAAAAAGAAAAAGAAAAGAAAAATGTATTAACAGTCACTTGATGACTACATTTTTTACCATAACAACTTTATTTAAGCTCAGCCGGAATGGATTTAAACTATGTTAGGTAAAAGATAAGTTAACTAGGGAAAATTTAAAAAAAAAACTATAAACACAGACACATTATTATGACATTATTTATGACTTACCTTCAGGAATAATGACTATGTTGTTTGAGTGCAAATACCTTAAACAGAAAAAAAGTTGCACATAAGGATGATTTAACTAATTCATTTTTCTCAATCTAGGATTGAGTACAATTAAAAAGATTTTCACTGTTCACACCAAAGCATCTGTTGGACCAATACGATTAATCAGCCACCTTTATATTTAACAATAACATAATGCCATGGCTAGCATATAACACTTGTTGTAATTGTACCTACATTAATCAGTCAATCAATAATGTAGAAACCATACCATAGCTTAATACTTACAGCTCAATTAGATTTGGTAGCTTCTGAGCAAGATTATCAGGCTGAGAGAGAGAGAGAGAGAGAGAGAGAGAGAGAGAGAGAGAGAGAGAGACAGAGATATACAGAGAGATACAAATAGATAGAGAGAAGAAATAGCAGTAAATTTTACAGAAAAACTTCAAACAATTTTAAAATTGCCTTGTGTCATTTAGTTTTCTCAGGCATGAGAAATGTTTACACAGGACAGTAAGGTGTTCCAATAATTTATGACACAGCAAAATCAGTGTAAATACCAGTGTAGTGAGTGAGTTCCTCTTCATGTACAATCTCTCCAGAAACTGCAGGCCTTCATCTTTGAGCAGCTCTACTGGGAAATTATTAAGATTTCTGTAGTTAAGAAACAGATTTTTGTGGCGCTCCTGCTTGGCCAGGAAAATCGTCTCATGGAGTTCAGTTGCCATTTCTGAGGAAACCTCTTCTCCCGGCTAAGGAGATTTAGCAGTCCCTCCTTCCACTAAGACATTGCTTTCCCTGATAAAAATAAAGACAAAAACAAATGAACAGAATCACTGAGAGACAGCAGCGTTTCCTTAATCTTTGCAACCAAAAACATACTAGAACAGCTCAACAAGCAACAGGATCTTATGCCTGGTTTCTGTTTTCTAGAGTTAACGTTATCCTGCAGCTGTGACATTATCAGCTCAGCTGCAGTGTTGGCGACGCGACATTATGAAAAAAGAAACTGTAGCTCTTCGCTTTGGCTCGTTATGCTCTCCTGTTATTTTTAATGTTAGCATGCTGGCACGGTGGCTTGTCTACGACCTTATTATCGATCACTGCGGACCGCAGAGAAAGCAGTTATTTACCCGAAAGCACCATTTTACTCTTCTTCAAATCCCATATCCGGTCGCGGCAACTTGCAATGTATTTTTTTTGGAGAAAGCACATAAGCTAACGCTTAAGTTGTTGAGCAGGAACAGTTATCTACCGTAAACAACGTAAGACGTCACTGTTCCAACTTGGGTCAAAGGTCACGCTTATCTTCTTCCCCTTCTGGATTCACTACACACAGAACACTGCTGGAAAATTGCTGCTGCCACCTGCTGTTACATGGTTAAACTGCTTAATGTAAATTAATAAACCACATTCAGCACATTTACTAAAGTAGCTCAGTACTAGAGGAAAAAAAATTAAAGTAATTGAACCATTCTATTGAATACTCCTACTCCATTACATTTCAGAGGGAAATACTTAACTTTTAAACTGTTACCATAATGGAGTAAAACGCCATTTATCTTCTCAGACTCCAGGAGTATCCTCCAGAACCTCTTCAGTCAGGTCCAGTCGTCCATCATAACTCCATTCTGTCATGGATCCAGTTTTATACTGTATGGTTGCATTGCTACTATAATGTGCTGTGATTAATGATGTAGTTTGAGACAATTTGGTACAACAGTCCCAGTGCTCTTTTTTTGAAATTAGTTTTAACTGAGGAAAGAAACCTTACCGATTTGTAATGTTGTACTTGGAAACCAACACTCATTTAGCAATTTTTTGAAACATAAATTCAGCAGCTTTTGAAAAGAAATGTTGACGAACCAGAGAAAATATTGGGTACAATCCCTTAATAAAATGTGGTAGCATTACTGTGACAACATTAGCACACTTGATACAAGCTCACCAACAAAGACCAGCAGTCAAACAGTTTGCATACATTTTATTCATCTTAAATTTTGTGTAGAAAAAAAACAACAGAGAAACAGACATTCTCTTATCCTTCAGCCAATAATTTTTCCCAGTACTCAGAATATATTGATAACAGGAAAAATTCTTACAACAGCATGTACAAAAGAAAAAAAAAGAAACCTCAGTCTAACAGATCATTTCAATAGAAAACAATAATTGGAAGGCTATGAATAATTTACACACATCAAAACCTTGATAACAAATTGGCCATCAATGTAAAAAAGGAAAAAAAAAAGCAAAACAAAAAAACCTAAAACTAAAAAAACTTTGTTCGATTTCATGTCCGCTCTGTGAGGTGTTCCAGTGGTAAAATGAGGCAAAAATCAGACCACAAACACTGAAAGACCATCCTGATCTTATAATACCAATAATAACTGCCACAGGGCCCCTAAGTTGATCACTTAGCTGTGGTTACACTTGAGAACCCAAATCACTGACACTTCCGCCCTAAAACTACAAACCTGCCTCAGTGGGGGAGGAAAAAGACTGAGAAAAAGAGACCTCCATGGCATCAGGTCTAGGCACAAGAAGCATGAAAAAGGTGATAACAAAGCAACCAATACAGGCCAGTTCTTTCATTTTAACGGGGTAAAAAAAACTGGACACATGGTTACACACAATTAACATGTCTTATTATCATTTTCACTGTACCAAACATAGGAAAAAGTGAGTTTTGACAAAGTACCATTAATATGTCTTGTGTTGAATGTTATCTGTTACCTGTCCAAAACCCAAAGATTCTGTTAGGAGCCACAAGCAGCTTATAGAATTCCCGTAATGTTTCTCTACAAACTGTATATATGAAAAGACGGAAGAGTCATAGGGAAACAATTAAAAACTGTCTACGTGCAGTCATGCACTGAATACATGTGCCTGAAACTCCATCCCTTATATGTCAACATGTTTAACAACATAAAGTGTCAGAATTTTTTCAGAAATGCCTTAACCAGAATAATGACAACATTTTAGCTGGTAACTAACTTTCTGCTTTAAGACAATCTTGGCCTTCAAAAACTGATCAAAAGCCTGACGCAAAAAGTCACATACCAACTTTCAAGAGGTGAGATTTTTGAAAAGGAAAAAAAATGCAATCAAATGTAATGGAGAGAGACACAAACTAAGACTAGACCTCAGGCAGTAAGTTTAAAGAGCCTGAAGATTTGTTGGGTATCTGCAGAATATAGAGAAATATTTACAAACACTGAACTGGTTTTTCATCGGTTACTGTGTTTCTGTGCCCTGCCTTCTCCTCCCCCTCCAGGATGGTTTGGTTTGTGGTTTGAATTCAACCATAGTAACAGCACTCAGTTAGTTTGTTGTTACAGCCGGACAATAGAGATGAGATGTTCTGTTTTTCTGTACATGCAAATAGATTGAAAAATAAGAAGTGAGGTAGATGAATGGTTGAAGGGATAACAAAACCTTCCCCAGAACAGGGGAGAAGAACATTAAAATATCCAAAGGAAAAAAAAAACTTTGGGGGAATTTGTACAGTGATTTACACTTCAAAAAATTAACATAAATAACCAAGAAACATCTGGGTTGGAAATCCAAACTTTTTTGAGGTGAATGAGCCTTTAATATCTATTCCATGTGGTCCTCTCTGTTCGTACTTGTCTTTATATTTAAGTGCGATGTGTTTCTGATGTAAACCTGAAGCAGTCTGTTTAATGCTCAGCTGTTCAGCACTGGGATCTCCAGTTACAGTTGATTTGAGATTTAGCATTTTAATTAAAAAACATGTTCAGAAGGGGAGAAAAGCCTCATGAGCATTTGTTCTTTTTATGAATGTGTTTGGTGCTATCCTCAATTGTAAAACCTAAGTTTTCTAAAGCATTAAAAAAAAACATCTCTCAGTGCTGTAAGATATTTCCACTCATTTTTTGACAGGTTTTAACTCAGTAACTATCACATATTGGAAAAAAATTGAACAATGTGGATTACTCCAGCAGCAGACAGAAAACCCTGGATTCATGAGTAGTTGGTAAGTATAAAGTGAAATTATCTAACAGGCAGACTTGTTTCTTGTTGAGAAACAATAACATGAGCTGTGAAAGCTCACTGCTGCATCAAATCAGCTCTATTTTTGTACCTTGAACCCAGTGTTATTACACAGCACAAACATATGGAAACTGGAAACAATCAAACAAAGGTTATCCGACAAGCCACTAATCAAACTGAATTCATGGCTAAATAATTTTTACTGGAGTGAAAAGAAACATAAAGCTTTAAAATTTTAAATTCTTTGTTACTTTTCATCTTTTACCATGTTATTTTGTTTTTAAACTTCTCAGTTTTCCTTCCCTTATTTGCTCTTGGCATTCATTTAATCATCATAATATGCTCTGCTTTCCCCACACAATATACGATATTATCGGCATGTTAATTCACAACAGGGCAAACCAATATTTAAATGTTAACATTGCAGGGGCAGTTGACAATCTGGCTAGCTTGTTTAACTCGAGAAACTGACAGGTGAAGACACTGAGCTCCAGCATTTTCTGATAGCTACTTGGCTACAGCTACTTTCATCATGAACAATGCTAACAAAGTTAGCTGGCTAAATCGACATAGACAATTGCAGACACTAGCTTTTATCTTCGTCTTTAACTGCATGTTACTTGTCTAGTGATTCTTTTCTTGTTTAATAAAGGAAACTATAAAGCTTTAACTGGGAAACTGTTAGTAATGCTTGCTAGTTAACATGCTTTATCTACTATTACTGATAAACATTAAGTGCACTCACTCCTGTGCTTTTACAGTAAAAGTGAACTTCAGCTAGCTAGCTAGCTAGCTAGCTAACTAAAAAGACCCAAAACAAATAGGGGGTTGGAGAAAAGACTAATGACTAAATGTCTACCGCGAGCCCAAAAAAGGAAAAATGAGAGTTGAAAAAGGAAAGTTTTATCTGTAAAAAGTTTTAATTTATTTTTACTAACTGACTGGGGCAAAGTAAAAAAATAAAAAGCATAGTTTTATTTCAACAGACTGAGGGTAAAAGGAAAGCTTTATACTTCTTTTCATGACCAATCTTAATTAATTTTCTGCTGTATTCAGTTACACTACGACTTCTCTGATATTTTTATTAGCCTACATTTTGTCAGTATTAGGACTCCATATAATAAGTGCTAGGACCCATCAATAACAGGGAAACCCCATTCTGGTTTCAGACTGTTGTTAAACACACTGCTCTTCATCTAATTATCAAAGGAAATAAAATACCAGAGTCAGAGGGACATAGAATCAGGCAGAGGTAAACATACACACACACATATGTGCACATGCACACACGCGCCCACACACACCAGGCTGGATGTCTCAAGGTATGACAGCACAAAAAAGAAAAAGGAAAAGGAAAATAGAAAAGGATTTAACTTTTCTCTTCAACCTGAGATTTACTTGGGACTCAGCAGTGACACCTGACCTCTGACCTCTAAGTATGAGTAAATATCCAAGAGAGCAGAGGTGTGAGGCATCCCGAGAGCGTTGATGGTTACTGGTACCATCACTGTCCTCTAGTCAGATGTGAGGGGAAGTCACCGGTGTTTCAAAACACAAGGCAAATTGTCGTACCTTTACGCAAACACAGAAACAAAACCAGCTCAGATACACTTTACACAATTACAAGCATTTAAAAAAATGGACTGTAGTGGAAACGTTCATAGATCCGACCTGAAGGAGTTTTTTTCTCTTTTTATATATAGATATTAACTATATTACAACCACAAGAGAAATAAGGAATAGCAGCTTCTGTCTGTACATGATGAATGTCTCCAACTGTATAAAAGTTACAAAAGTGACACAAAGAACTGGTGTGTACATAAATGCTCTGCCCACGTAGAGATGTTGTAAATGTTGGAGACTAATGACTGGTCTAAAAAAATACCTGTTTGTATACAACAAGAAGGGTGCCCCTGAACATGGGCAAACCCCGATTGAGAGACGTTATAGATATAGTGTTTATATTTGTTTTCCTCTTTATGCTCTTCCATCCACAGTCCTTGTTTGAAGGATGTATTTTTTTGCTTCTTTATTGACTAGATTTGGCGTTTAAACCGTAACAGAACAGCACTTTGTGAGAGGATGTGGCTCAATTTCAGATAAACTGATGTAACCAAGGTCCATGTTTCAATTTGATAGAGTACAGAGGCTGATGATATCAAACAGAAACAAAGAAGTAGTGTGGGACTGTAGAAGGACGTTAAATTCCCTTTGATCACAGATTTTAAGAATGCCGCAGTAGCAGGTCAAAGTGCTTTTGTTGTCGCTTGCATTTTCAATCCGGTGTGTTGCTGAATAACAGGACATGACTGCAGCGGAGAGAATTTGACAAAACAAAAAGTAAAATTTTGGCAAAAAATTTGGCAGATTTGACTTCACTCCTTCTCGTTGTTTGTTTCAGCAGATTGGCTGTTGACCCGACATTACGCTGACACCCAGCCTGCAGACCGACGAGACTGTTGGACGACCAACAGAGACCAGGACCTCTCTGAAGAACTCCTCTATTAGATATGCTTTAACAGTTTCACCATAATGCCCGCCCAAAAGTGACCAAAACGCCGGTCATTTATAAAGGCCTACACATTTTGTTTCCCCATTCGGAAATGCATATAAAAAGTAACAAACGACAATTTATAAAATAAGTTCAGCCATAAAGAGAGAGAGAGATCTCCCCAAAATGATTTTTTTTCTTTCTTTAACCATGTTTTTTTTTCCTTTCTTTATATTTGGTCATCCCACTCAGCAGCAAGGGCAGTGTCACGTCTGACAGCCAGCTGGTAGAAACCAAAACTGGAATAATGTGAAAAGTGTGGAGGTACAGCAGAACATGGACTTAGTGACAGTTTTCTCCACCTTCATGCGAGTCTTTCTCCTCACTAAGTAGCCGCGTCCAGCTGGTGGACATGGTCTCTCTGTATGTGATTTTTTTTAAAAAAAAGGAAAAAGGATGCACCCACTCAAACATCCGGTTCTACAGAGCAGCAGGTGGCAGGGTGTGCAGCCTGGTCGGTGCCTCTGCCCAATCAGCAGGCAGACGACTGCGGGAGAGGCATGGCACGCTCATTTTTACGTCCTCCGTTCATGTGTGCGTATGGTGGAAGTTCATCCAGAGACGGCCGCACTGAGACGCCTGAGCCTGTTCCTGCTGAAAGGCCCGCCCCCGACAGCCCATTGGCTGCCTGCTGGTTGGAGGGCTGCTTGTCCATGGCAGCGGTCGACGTGCAGGGAGAGGATGGGGAGCTGGGAGCTAGTGAGGGGGCAGGTGGAGCCTCTGAGCTCGGTGAGGGTGGGGTCTGTTGGGGGACTGGGGTTTGCTGTGTCTGTGTCTGTGTGGAAGTGGGGGGATCCAGAGGAACTTCGTCCATGTTGTCCATCTCGTCCACATGGAGCTGCGGAGCGTCGGCCGGCTTGTTGTCAGCGCTGTAGAAGAAACTGACCTCTCTGAAAGAAGGCTCTAGCTCATCCTTTATGCTGCTGATGATCTCCACGAAGGATGGACGCATCTTAGGATTGTACTGCCAACACATTCGCATGAGCTCGAACCTACACACACAAACACGCACAAGGAATTAGCTCAGTCTGCATCAATAACATGTCCTCCTGTAGTAATAACTCTAACCAGAGGAACTGTGCCTTCCTACCGACAAGCCAATATTTACTTTTGCCAAATGTTTGCTTGCTGTTGCTAAAACGGCTGTGTGTAACCCCCCTACTTCTTGTTGATGAAGCAAAGAGTTGATGCTGCTTTCACCAGCGTCCAGCAGCTGGCACAGTGAGCTCTCTACGTCAAGCCTTCATCTCACAAGCCTGACACACCAGGACGGCAACCTCTACCTCACGTCAAATGCAGCAAAAAGCTTTCTCTGACAGAAATTCAATCATTTTAAATGGAAGAGGGTGCAGCATTTTTCATCTACGCAGATGTTTTACGCTGTTAGTTTACAGTACTTATGCTGTGACAAAGCTTGCAGTTTGGGATCTGAATTAGGGCTGTGGAAGTTAACGCGTTAATTCAAACTCCTTTTAACGGCACTAATTTTTTTAACGCGCGATTAACGCACGCACGGTCTGTGCCTTGCCAGCTCCCGT